>JAMWET010006516.1:0-281492 GCA_024036415.1 Prochilodus magdalenae
CAGCAATTTTGATCGTGATGCACGGATATTCCAAGGTAGGAAGGGTCAAATTTTTTCACCCCAAGTGGAAATATGTATTTTTCCCATGATAAACGTGGAAGTAGGATCCAGAAAACACCTGCCGTATCTAACCCACGTTCTGCTCTGCTATAACTCGTCGTCGGGTGCAGGGAATACAGTGGGGGGGTGTTTTTTTAGACCTGACACCATGCATCCGTCCGCGTGATCGTGAGCTTTGTGTTTCTCGCTTTTTTGTTTTCGCGATCCTTTGCTCCGTCTCTAAGAAGTCCAGTCATGTTTTCATGCTAGCAGTTCCGGCTGTTTGTTCGCCTAGGACGCGTAACTTCAAATACACACTAAGGGGCATGGTCCAGAGCACTAGATTGCACAAAGCCATAGCTGACCCACACATATTGGGTAGCCTTCTAATCTCTCATTTATTCATCCTCGTTCTCCCCTCTCATAAACAGTCCCAGTCATTTTTGACATAACCAAACCAAGCAGTAACGCTTTCATATCAGCCGAGAGCCTCCAAACTTCACATACTCACTAAAAGGGCAAAAGGGCCCAGCACACTAATCCATAGTTCATACTCGACCCGCCACTCGTTTACTCATCCCGATTGTTCCTTCCTGACGCAAGCTCGATAGCACCCATATCCTAACGTTTCCTTCAGGAACAATGCACGCTTTTCTAGTTCATCTTTAAGTTTATGAATAATTGGTAATGCATGGTTATATATTAGGAATGGCTTCTTCATGCATTCTTTTCCTCTTGCTTTTCTTGCTAGTTTTCTAAGATACTGTAGTGGATACAGGAGCTAGCAGGTATTATCAGAGTGTAGTCAAAGAGACTCCAGCATCCAGAGGACGGGGGTGGCATAATGTCTCTTTGCGCACATGAGCCCTTTCTGCAAAGAACCTCTCTAGAAGTGAGGTGGGCTGATTTGCTTGCTTGCTGTTAAACTTCAGAGGTTTTGAGGATATCATGAAGTTTAAAAGGCTGTTGAATTAAGAAAATCTGTCAACAATTTTCCAGAATGTTCTAGTAGAATATTTATTATCGACTGGTTTATATTTAATTGGCGGCGGAGTTTACTCATCTTTCACATGAGGGTTACACGTGTGGGTAAATAAATATGATTTTGTTTTTTTTCATTTTCAATTTTGGTCAACAAAAAAAAAAAAATGCATAAACAAGGTCAAGAAATGTAAGATGCTTAAAGGGCTTTATAGATATGTAAAGGTAATCATCAACTAAATTTGCAACCCTGTTCGTCAGCTTAGCATGTTCATGCACCAGGCAGTACCCAATGTTAAGAAACCAGGCTCCCAAGCTTGCATGTAGACCTAGTCTGATGACCCACAAACCTGGCCTCATCCAGTCTCAATTCACCAGTCCTCCCTCCAACATAGTCACTTCCTGAAAGACCTAGAAAGAGCCGTATTACACACCATATCGTGCCCGTAAAGTCATGTTGACACATCCTAATTATTACATCTACTGACTTCTCCAGTGTCCTTTCAGCTGTTTACAAGAGTGACTGGACTGTTAAACAGTGAGGTTTGTATTCATGTATCATATCACTGCAGCCTTCAATAAAACACCATATAAACGCTTTAAGACACCTGCACGAACCCTTTCTGGAAACAGAGGAAAGCAATCTAGATAATGCTTTCATGGAACCTGGCTATAATATCTGTCCAACTCTCAATGAGATCAGCGTCCCTTGTCAAGTTTCTATGCGTTTTCCCATCTGTACGAACACACTGGCTTCCATTTTTGGTCTCGGTTTGAGAAGATCTGCAGCAGGAAATCAGGTCCATACAGACGAACTACAAGAGAAAAATTATTAGTTACCCTCATATTTCTATAAGGTCTAATTGTGCATCTACAGGGTGGACCAGCAAGGTAGGAGTGTCTAACAGAGTGCACTTTGTAGGTTCACAGTTACAAACCCCACAACTACTGATCAGCCACGCTCTACCCCCAATCATCAATGAAAAGACCCACCATAGGAGCCTCATTTGTGTGAGACTGGTGCGGCGCTGGTACCAGCATGTTTCTGGTGTCTGTAGAGTTTATAACACTGTACCGTCTGAAGACACCTAATAGAGTCTAATGCTAAAGAAGATCCTTACTGCAGTGAGCCTCGTCCTCAATCTCCTCCTGCACCCCGTCCTTATCTCCATCGCACACAACAAGAGCTGATGGGCACTCCCCATCTCTCTCCCACCTCCGCTCCCAACGGGCACGGAAGGCAGCTGTCATACACACAACTAAAGGTGAAACTAGGCAGGAGTTATTAGATCCATCTTCTGTAACACTCTAATGCACAACACACATATAGAGTCTAATGCTGGAAGGATACATTCGGCAGTCAGACCGGTCAGTCCTGCCATATAACAACGCAACTTTCCATCGCACCACTGTGAGGAGCTGATGCACATCCCATTCTCCCCACACCTTCGGCCCAAGGAGCACGTACTGGGCACTGTAACAACACACAGAGTTCAGGTATTAGATACAATCAAATGAGATCAGATTCTTCTAGGCGTACAATAATAAATTCACATATAATTATTTATAGTCTTGAATGAACCCAAACCACATGAATTGAATCACGATGAAACATCAAATTTCAGTATGCACTTGAACAAAGACTTGTTCTGACCAACGCTTGTTCAACAGCGACGATTGCTTGTTACTTACAGAAGTACCAGATGAGCACAGCTGTTCCAGCCAAGAGTAATAAGATGACTATGGCTATTACCCAGGAGCACTGACATTTCCTCACTGCTGTCAGAGGAGATAAAACCCAGAGACAGAGCACAGTGAAAGGTTATACAGTTAACACACCTGGAAGCCAAACGTAGGGATACCTCAAGGACTTGGTCACAATCTTTGAGTTCCATTGCAAGCCATATAACCACACAAAGCCACAAACCAACCGCAACACATTCACATTGCAGTAAAGAGGCAATACAGGCATCCCAACATTTCCACACCGAACTTTGGAAAGTCCCTGCTGCAATCTTTTATGGCCTTCTAACTCTCGAAATGGTCAAAAGACGTTTCTACAGCCCTTAACCTCCTTTACCTATAAGGAATCTGAACTTCCATTATCCCAGTATGTATTGTCTTGTAGCACACCCGCTTTAGTAAAAAGCTAATAGCTATACCCGGAGCTAACTGCACAAGCTAATGCTAGATAGCCATGTGTAATCAGTAATCTAATCATACGTAAAGTAATTTAAATGCATAAAATAGCAGAGCAGTCTGCTAATTAACCAAGTGTAGTACAAAATGCTAGGGGGGAAAACAGCACATGAAGTACACCAAACGCCTGACCTGATGTACAAGGCTTGGGTACCTTTGAGAGCCTTGATGGAATGGGGCTGGCCAGCTGTGGCGCTGTGGTGTGTGTTGATGGGTGTGGGATACTCGTCAGAGGATTCGTCCTCATGTCGATACCCGTAATTTGAATGAGACTCCTTCTGCATGTGAAAGGAAAGATGGGAAAGACTCTGGCAGGTCTGGAAATATTAATGAATTGGCCTAAAGGTGAGTAGTGCTTCAAATGTGCTGGATTAATTACACACAATACATTCAAATACTATTTTAGCGTATCACTCAAAACTCAGGAGCTGCGGAGTTTAACACATTGGAAAAAACATTACTGTATATATGGTGTCGTAACTTTCGTACAGTCCAAGTCCTTACCTTCCCACATATACGGTGTAGTGAAGAATTGTGCATTCAGTTGTGAAAAAGTGTGCCCACTAAGTGTAATGTGACAGTGTGTTGGCAGCTGCTTGGCAGTGTACTGGTTTTCATGACATCACAGAAAACACGTCATTCAGAGCTGTTCGTGCAGCTTAGTCTCTATATATGGAGATTTGTTTTGACACAATGTATACATAAGGCCCTTCAAGCCTGGGATTAATTAATAATACAGGTCCAGGATTTACATGATAATGAAACCAACCTTCAAAGTGGCTATATTTCATTCTTATTATTTCTTCTTTTTTATATATATATATATACTATTATATCATATGGTATACTCTATATATAGACTATATATACATTATATATATATATAGTCATATATATAGATCTTTGTTTTTTTTTTTTTTTTTTTTTTTTGTGTTTTTTTTGTCCAGGTGTGATCAAAACAGGTCTATAGTTTTGTAAGAACTGACCATTCATTTCCAGATATAATTCTTTACCTACAGACGTTTTACACATGTACTGGAGTATCCTGAAAACCTCAGACTAGTTCAACTTAATTTTAAGTATTTAGCCAAATATGATGCAGTACTCGGGGAAACAGGGTGGGAGTGGCTATAATGTCGCAGTGAGACGTGTTTGCAGAATTCTTTGCAGAATTTTGACTTTTGTTTTAAATTTCAGGAGAAATTTGAAAATATTAAAAATAATACAAAATATAAAACCATGCTCTATAGTGCCACCTGCCATCTGTATATCTTTTCTTTATGTTTGGTGTCTGGATAGCTTATAATAGCTTCTCTACAGTAACTTTTAGGTCAAAAAATTGAGTGATGAGCTAAGCTACACTGTAGAAGTGTATAATGTATATGTGTATAGTCTTCGCTAGTAAGCTAAAAATTCTATAGTACTTTATTATATATATATATATATATATATATATATATATATATATATATATATATATATATATATGTTAGTATATATATGAGACATATATGAGGCACTCATATGAACCATTTGGTGCTGCTCTTTAATTCTAAGAGAAGGATGGTTGGAAAACTAGTTATATAAAATGCATAATGATTGTTCTTAGGACATAAAACCTAACAATATATATCACAAATCATATGTCATATAGTATAAACTGAGACAGTCAAGAACCATTTAAGGTGGCTCTCTAACACATAGAAGAATAATATTGTTTCTGGCTGGTAAAGTTGATTGTTTTCAAATCTGTTGATAGAACATCATTAAAGTGAACCTAATCTTTGGCTATTTATCTGCCGTGTGTACATATGAAACAGTGTAATGTCATGCATCATGCATTTGCATGTAGTTATCAACCCGCTCACTGTGTGACATACCTGAGGGATGTTGCAGTAAAAATTTTTTACTTACCTCTGTGCCAGACATCTCAGAGCAGTAGGACCTGGTGTTAAAATGTTTAGTTAGAGTTTAACAATCCATTGCATTTTGAACATCTATCAAAGCTTATAACTATGAAAAGATAAGACATGACAGACAGATTGGTTATCTATGAATATTTATGGTTATGGTATGTTAAAATGAAGCAAATTGACAGTTAAAGGTTATTCAGTAGCCTAGCTAATGTATGTTGTAATATCAGATCATGTATGCCTAGCTAGGCTGCATGGGAAGGCCAGCTTCCCTTATGAAGGCATCCGTAAGGTAACCACTTACCAGTTGGATGGATCGTCTGATGGTTCAGAAAGGTCCCACACACTGCCCTTCCAGAAAATGATCAGCCCCAGATAAGCTAGTGCCAGTATACCAAGTCCTGCAGTTTAAATAGAGTCTTTCCATAAAATGGCCCGCCCATTCAGGGATGTGTGGCTAAAGGGCTGTTGTGCTGCTCTTTAATTTGAAGATAAGGATGGTTGGAAAACTAGTTATATGAAATGCATTATGACTGTTCTTAGAACATAAAACCTAACAATATATATCACAAATCATATGTCATATGTCTTATCAACTTTCTGATAAGACTCACAGTGATATAGGGACGTGCTGTGATAACAGTTCTAATGGTAACTGTCTCCACATGTGCCCGTGTACATACTTGTGACCTCAGGGATCGGTGTCATGCCTATAGTTCTAGGGCTGTAAGTGACAATGTTAATATTGAGGTACTGAGCAAAGAGCCCTGGGAAGATAAGACTATGAATAGAGAATATAGGAATACAGAACCCTGGCAATATTTACCACCAGCAATATCGAACCCTGAGAACATGGTACCCTGGGAATAAGCTAACTCGTGTTATCCCTGGAAATAGAAAGTACTGGGATGCTGATGTTAGAAAACCCATGTAATATGAAAATTGTAGTATTACATATTATTTTATGGGTTAATGTAAAGATTGGAGGCAGATGATTGTTGTGTTGGGTTTAAACCCTCAACCAATAGAGAGCAGTTCTGAAATTTTCAGCCATTGAACCCTGCATTATTATTATTAATAAGTGGCATCAAGCTCTTGGTGTCCATATAAATAAAGTTATAGTTTTCTGAATGGCTGCTTCATGATTCCTCAGATTCCAGTTATCCATCTTGTTGCTGGTCGTCCTCTTCTTCCTTTAGCTTCAACCCCTCTAGGCATGATGGTGTTTTATAATGAATGAGGTTTTCTCATACGTCCAAAGTAAGAGTTTCTGGTTATTTGGGCTTCAGGTGAGAGTCGAGGTTTGTTGGTATGCAGCCTTGTGGAAGCCCTTTGCCAATGTGGAACCAGCCTGCTTGTCCATTTTCTATTTCTGTGGGACCATGGCTTGTTGATCAGTGTAGAGGTTCCTAAATAGAACAATGAGATGTTTTGGTACTCCCAGAGGAGATTCCATAATCGTATGTGGGCCACACAAAGGTTTTGCTGGAGTCCATCCTGCTTGCCCATCTGCCCGTTCTCTTTCAGTTAAAGGCTCTCGTCTGTGTTAAGCGATCTTCAGCATGACTTATGGGGTGTAGAACTTAATACTGAATAGTTGATTAGTGAAATTGGGCTGACACCAGCCGTTCATGCACATCGACGTATACAATCACAGTTTTGTAGACTATGAAAACCCAGCCACCATTTCTGTGTTCATGACCCAAGTGCTAGGTGGGGTGCTCCCATCTCTGTAAGTGTCCTGGTCAGTTGGATGTTGATGTGTAGATGATCTGTACTTCACACATTCCAAGTTCAGACTGTGATTTTGTTAAATTCTCTTTCTGGCTTGCTCAGCAGTTAGTCTTCCCGAGAGCTTTGATCTAGCTATCAAATGCACCTTGCTTGCAGTATCACAATATTTTGGAATGTGCTGAATTATAACCTCTGTATTATGATACATATGGAATCAGCAGGCTCATTCCAATGTACAAGCCTAGAGGATATAACCCCACTGGGTATATAGAGCAATATGAATATGGTGTAGAGGTCCAGGAATATAGTGTACTGCCCTCCACTCTCTCTTTGCTCCACACTATGGGAGACATACCACAGAGATAGGAAAGTCCTATCTTTAAACCCAAGGGTGTTTTTTAGGAATTCATAATGAATTACTGAAGCAGACCTCCTTATCTTATCTTACAGTATCTTATCTCCAGTTAAGAAACTCTAAACTACTCAGCCAGGGTGGATAATCGATTGTTGTGTGTTGCTAAACAACCGGCATGAACACAAATAGTTGTGTGGCAGTGAAGAGTGAGAGCATGGAATGGTGGTGTGGAATGTGGACGGTGTGGTCGCATTGTTGAATAAAGAAGGTGGCTTGTGGTGGAGGCGTTGTGGAGTGAGGACGGAGAAATGGTGGTGTGGAATGAAGATGGTGGAGCAAGGAAGGTGTTGTGGCGGTGTGGAGTGAGAACAGTGAAGTGGCAGTGTTGAGGGAGGTAGGTGTTGTGGCGGTGTGGAGTGAAAACAGTGAAGTGGCAGTGTTGAGGGATGTAGGTGTTGTGGCGGTGTGGAGTGGGAACAGTGAAGTGGCAGTGTTGAGGGAGGTAGGTGTTGTGGCGGTGTGGAGTGGGAACAGTGAAGTGGCAGTGTTGAGGGAGGTAGGTGTTGTGGCGGTGTGGAGTGAGAACAGTGAAGTGGCAGTGTTGAGGGATGTAGGTGTGTTGTGGCGGTGTGGAGTGAGAACAGTGAAGTGGCAGTGTTGAGGGAGGTAGGTGTTGTGGCGGTGTGGAGTTGGGAACAGTGAAGTGGCAGTGTTGAGGGAGGTAGGTGTTGTGGCGGTGTGGAGTGGGAACAGTGAAGTGGCAGTGTTGAGGGAGGTAGGTGTTGTGGCGGTGTGGAGTGGGAACAGTGAAGTGGCAGTGTTGAGGGAGGTAGGTGTTGTGGCGGTGTGGAGTGAGAACAGTGAAGTGGCAGTGTTGAGGGATGTAGGTGTTGTGGCGGTGTGGAGTGAGAACAGTGAAGTGGCAGTGTTGAGGGAGGTAGGTGTTGTGGCGGTGTGGAGTGGGAACAGTGAAGTGGCAGTGTTGAGGGATGTAGGTGTTGTGGCGGTGTGGAGTGGGAACAGTGAAGTGGCAGTGTTGAGGGATGTAGGTGTTGTGGCGGTGTGGAGTGGGAACAGTGAAGTGGCAGTGTTGAGGGATGTAGGTGTTGTGGCGGTGTGGAGTGGGAACAGTGAAGTGGCAGTGTTGAGGGAGGTAGGTGTTTGTGGCGGTGTGGAGTGGGAACAGTGAAGTGGCAGTGTTGAGGGAGGTAGGTGTTGTGGCGGTGTGGAGTGAGAACAGTGAAGTGGCAGTGTTGAGGGATGTAGGTGTTGTGGCGGTGTGGAGTGGGAACAGTGAAGTGGCAGTGTTGAGGGATGTAGGTGTTGTGGCGGTGTGGAGTGAGAACAGTGAAGTGGCAGTGTTGAGGGATGTAGGGTGTTGTGGCGGTGTGTGGAGTGGGAACAGTGAAGTGGCAGTGTTGAGGGAGGTAGGTGTTGTGGCGGTGTGGAGTGGGAACAGTGAAGTGGCAGTGTTGAGGGAGGTAGGTGTTGTGGCGGTGTGGAGTGGGAACAGTGAAGTGGCAGTGTTGAGGGAGGTAGGTGTTGTGGCGGTGTGGAGTGAGAACAGTGAAGTGGCAGTGTTGAGGGAGGTAGGTGTTGTGGCGGTGTGGAGTGAGAACAGTGAAGTGGCAGTGTTTGAGGGAGGTAGTGTTGTTGTGGCGGTGTGGAGTGAGAACAGTGAAGTGGCAGTGTTGAGGGAGGTAGGTGTTGTGGCGGTGTGGAGTGAGAACAGTGAAGTGGCAGTGTTGAGGGATGTAGGTGTTGTGGCGGTGTGGAGTGAGAACAGTGAAGTGGCAGTGTTGAGGGATGTAGGTGTTGTGGCGGTGTGGAGTGGGAACAGTGAAGTGGCAGTGTTGAGGGATGTAGGTGTTGTGGCGGTGTGGAGTGGGAACAGTGAAGTGGCAGTGTTGAGGGAGGTAGGTGTTGTGGCGGTGTGGAGTGGGAACAGTGAAGTGGCAGTGTTGAGGGAGGTAGGTGTTGTGGCGGTGTGGAGTGGGAACAGTGAAGTGGCAGTGTTGAGGGAGGTAGGTGTTGTGGCGGTGTGGAGTGAGAACAGTGAAGTGGCAGTGTTGAGGGAGGTAGGTGTTGTGGCGGTGTGGAGTGGGAACAGTGAAGTGGCAGTGTTGAGGGAGGTAGGTGTTGTGGCGGTGTGGAGTGGGAACAGTGAAGTGGCAGTGTTGAGGGAGGTAGGTGTTGTGGCGGTGTGGAGTGGGAACAGTGAAGTGGCAGTGTTGAGGGATGTAGGTGTTGTGGCGGTGTGGAGTGAGTAACAGTGAAGTGGCAGTGTTGAGGGAGGTAGGTGTTGTGGCGGTGTGGAGTGGGAACAGTGAAGTGGCAGTGTTGAGGGAGGTAGGTGTTGTGGCGGTGTGGAGTGGGAACAGTGAAGTGGCAGTGTTGAGGGAGGTAGGTGTTGTGGCGGTGTGGAGTGGGAACAGTGAAGTGGCAGTGTTGAGGGAGGTAGGTGTTGTGGCGGTGTGGAGTGAGAACAGTGAAGTGGCAGTGTTGAGGGAGGTAGGTGTTGTGGCGGTGTGGAGTGGGGAACAGTGAAGTGGCAGTGTTGAGGGAGGTAGGTGTTGTGGCGGTGTGGAGTGAGAACAGTGAAGTGGCAGTGTTGAGGGATGTAGGTGTTGTGGCGGTGTGGAGTGAGAACAGTGAAGTGGCAGTGTTGAGGGATGTAGGTGTTGTGGCGGTGTGGAGTGGGAACAGTGAAGTGGCAGTGTTGAGGGAGGTAGGTGTTGTGTGGCGGTGTGGAGTGGGAACAGTGAAGTGGCAGTGTTGAGGGATGTAGGTGTTGTGGCGGTGTGGAGTGGGAACAGTGAAGTGGCAGTGTTGAGGGATGTAGGTGTTGTGGCGGTGTGGAGTGGGAACAGTGAAGTGGCAGTGTTGAGGGAGGTAGGTGTTGTGGCGGTGTGGAGTGAGAACAGTGAAGTGGCAGTGTTGAGGGAGGTAGGTGTTGTGGCGGTGTGGAGTGGGAACAGTGAAGTGGCAGTGTTGAGGGATGTAGGTGTTGTGGCGGTGTGGAGTGGGAACAGTGAAGTGGCAGTGTTGAGGGATGTAGGTGTTGTGGCGGTGTGGAGTGGGAACAGTGAAGTGGCAGTGTTGAGGGAGGTAGGTGTTGTGGCGGTGTGGAGTGAGAACAGTGAAGTGGCAGTGTTGAGGGAGGTAGGTGTTGTGGCGGTGTGGAGTGGGAACAGTGAAGTGGCAGTGTTGAGGGAGGTAGGTGTTGTGGCGGTGTGGAGTGAGAACAGTGAAGTGGCAGTGTTGAGGGAGGTAGGTGTTGTGGCGGTGTGGAGTGACTTGAATTGGCATCTTCAGTGACGAGTCCCGCTTTTGTCATGATGGAGACGACTAATGAATTTGTGTGTGGAGGCACCGTGTGCAGATGAACAGTTTGTTGTCAAGCTCCACACGTCCAGAAGGCATGGTGTTACTCCACCTCCAACCCCTACCGCACCAATTGCAGGCACTGTGTCAGGATGTTAAAGCTGCATGGGATGGATTATCACAGGTCACCATTAGGAACCTCTACAGCTCCATGCCAAGACATCTGGCATGTTGCGTTAGCCATACTGAGAGGTGAAGCTTACTGGGTGCAGCCATTCTTTTGATGATGAGTGTGGTCAGTTAGTTGGACCTGGTTAAAAGACCCCACCCCCCAGTTTTTGCCCCAGCTTAAAAACTCACTAAAATTGAAATCATATCTACACAGAACATCATTATCATTAACATCCCTGAATATAAACGAAGGTGACAGGCCTGTGTGTATGTGGTTTGAAGGTAACCCGGTAGGTACCTACCCTGTTTTTAAAAGATATCTGCTTACATGACGCCATGCCATGTATTTTGTTACCATCCAACACGGATCTTAAGATGCCCTATCCCTCTGAAGGCCTTGGAACTGTAGATTGCTCCTTTAAGGCCAAACGGGATTCCGGTTAGTGAACAGCCCTTTTTAAACTTGATGCCTCCAATCTGCAGTAGAAACCGTTTTTCAAAATGTTGAGGGCTCTGTGTTTAACTTTGAATGTTTTCTCTTTATTCCCATCCTGTAAATAATTGACACACAACGTGGACTAACGGTTGTGCGGGGTGTGTGTGGAACAACGTTAAAACCTGTCATATAAAATGGATTTTAGATACGGTGAAATCAAATAGATGCCAGATAGGGAGTTTTATGTTTATTGCAGCATGGCAAAGATAAGATATCTTTAATAAAAAAGATGACTGCACTACAGCATATAGCAGTGAATGAAAGTTTCCCTCACCTTCCAGCCCCGACAAAGGTTTTGCCACTCCTGTTTTTAAGGCCTGAACGCTCTCAGTCCGTGCTCTCAGTCCTTCTGTCAAATTCACTGTCTGTGCTACTGCCCAAACTCTGTGGTGGGTCCACTGCGGAGCTGCTGCCCATCCTGTGCACTCTGATGCTCTTGTCCATCTTGCTCGGCTGGGTGGCACTGTCTTCCTGCTGATCAGTTTGCCTACCATAAGCTTCTCCTTGTCTTGTGCTATGAGGGGGCTTCACCTGCATCCCGTGCGCCCATCCGACGATCATGCTACTTAATCAGAGACTAATCAAACATTTCTTCCTCAGCATCACACTCAACACTTCTCCTAACACACTCAACACTTCTCCTGAAACCCTCAACACATCTCATGAAACCTTCAAAACTCCTCCTAAAACACTTAACAGTTCTCATAAAACTCTCAACACTTCTCATAAAACACTCAACGCGTCTGCTGAAACCCTCAACACTTCTCCTAAAACACTCAACATTTCTCCTGCATCCCTGAACACTTCTCCTGCAACCCTCAACACTAATCCTAAAAAACTGACTTCTTATAAAGGACTCAACACTTTTCCTAAAACACTCAACACTCCTCCTGTTCATTCCCATAGACTATCATCTTAGTCCTCTGTCCATCAGTATATTATTCAGTTTTGCCTATAATTCTAAACTCTGATCCTTTCTGTGTTTGTTGCTATCTGGTGTCCACCTGAAGAGGATCCCCTTTTTAGTCTCGGCTCCTCTCGAGGGTTCTTCCTCTTTCTCTAAGGGAGTTTTTGCTTGCCACTGTCCTCTTTCATTGGGTTACTCATTGGGGCTTGGACACGGACCCTCTGTAAAGCTGCTTAGTGACAACATCTTGCGTGAAAAGGCATTTAAATAAAGTTCATTTGATTTTTCAATTAATTGTCCTTGTAAAGTGCTAAGCTCAGTAAAGACAAGAATTTTATTTAAAGAGTAAAGACAAAATCCGATAAAGGAGAATGATGGTAGATTGTAGATGACTTTGTAAAGTATAATGAAAGATGGTAGGTGACTTCAAGCTGGAGTTGGTGACTTATTTTAGACACACTGTTATTTCTTGAAATAGTCTTTACATCTTAATGGCAATTGATAAAGCAAATATACTGAGAAAAAAACAACAAAATAAAAAAGTTATGTGTTTTATATGGAAGTTTTTATGTTTTATGTGGAACTATAAAAAACCATAATAGGATGGCCTGCCTGCCTGCTTGTCTGTCTACCTACCTTATGACCTGCTCAGGTGCACATGCTCTACACGTGTACTCGCATTTGGGCTTTGTATGGAATCTGTCACACGGCTAATGTGTTGGTGTACTGTAAGTAGTGTGTTGGTGTACAGTAACTCAGTAAGTGTAATGTGTTAGTGTGCTGTAAGTAGCGTGTTGGTGTACAGTAACTCAGTAAGTGTAATGTGTTGGTGTACTGTAAGTAGTGTGTTGGTGTACAGTAACTCAGTAAGTGTAATGTGTTAGTGTGCTGTAAGTAGCGTGTTGGTGTGCAGTAACTCACTAAGTGTAATGTGTTGGTGTACTGTAAGTAGTGTGTTGGTGTACAGTAACTCGGTAAGTGTAATGTGTTAGTGTACTGTAAGTAGTGTGTTGGTGTACAGTAACTCAGTAAGTGTAATGTGTTAGTGTGCTGTAAGTAGCGTGTTGGTGTAAAGTAACTCAGTAAGTGTAATGTGTTAGTGTGCTGTAAGTAGCGTGTTGGTGTAAAGTAACTCAGTAAGTGTAATGTGTTAGTGTGCTATAAGTAGCGTGTTGGTGTGCAGTAACTCACTAAGTGTAATGTGTTGGTGTACTGTAAGTAGTGTGTTGGTGTGCAGTAACTCACTAAGTGTAATGTGTTGGTGTACTGTAAGTAGCGTGTTGGTGTACAGTAACTCGGTAAGTGTAATGTGTTAGTGTACTGTAAGTAGTGTGTTGGTGTACAGTAACTCTGTAAGCATAATGTGTTAGTTTACTGTAAGTAGTGTGTCGGTGTACAGTAACTCAGTAAATGTAATGCGTTAGTTTACTGTAAGTAGTGTGTTGGTGTACAGTAACTCAGTAAATGTAATGTGTTAGTGTGCTGTAAGTAGTGTGTTGGTGTACAGTAACTCAGTAAATGTAATGTGTTAGTGTGCTGTAAGTAGTGTGTTGGTGTACAGTAACTCAGTAAATGTAATGTGTTAGTGTACTGTAAGTAGTGTGTTGGTGTACAGTAACTCTGTAAGCATAATGTGTTAGTTTACTGTAAGTAGCGTGTTGGTGTACAGTAACTCTGTAAGCATAATGTGTTAGTGTACTGTAAGTAGTGTGTTGGTGTACAGTAACTCTGTAAGCATAATGTGTTAGTTTACTGTAAGTAGTGTTCCTGTTAATACTTGACACAAACGTGGGCAAATGCGTGTGTAAGATGTGTGGGAGAATATAATACAATAAAAAGGTAGTTTAGATTGGTGACATCAAATAGCTGCCAGGCAGGGAGTATTCTCTTTATTGTAATATGACAATAAAAATATATTTATTGTCACACTAAGCAGATATGCTTTGTAGCAAGAGTAGAGGCCTGGTCCCAACATTGGCAGTGACACAACATCCCACGCCTTACCTCTCCAGATCAACAACACCCTGACACCTCTTCAACCCTTCTCTCTCAAATGGGACTGTATACATTAACAAGACATAATTATTATTATTAATATTATTATTATTAAAAGACTGCATTAATGAAGACCATACATAGACATATAATTACACTTGGGGTCTTATTTGTTAAAGAAGACCATGTTAAATATTGCGTAAATAAGACCAACGTTTTTGCTTGTTTTTTTTTTTACACTCATGATCAGGTATTTTGATTTTCAGGGATAAGACTGGTGAACACCCTAAGACTAGCTTTAATGCTGATGTCTATTCATAACTTCAAGCCATAATTCATGATTCCTTTTTAGAATGGAAGGACTGCTGATGCTCTGTAGCAGGTTTTCATTGTAGATTAAAGTGGTTGGCTAGTTTACTGTAATGTGTTAGTGTACTGTAAGTAGCGTGTCGGTGTACAGTAACTCAGTAAGTGTATTGTGTTAGTGTACTGTAAGTACTCTGTTGGTGTACAGTAACTCAGTAAGTGTAATGTGTTAGTGTACTGTAAGTAGTGTGTCGGTGTACAGTAACTCAGTAAGTGTAATGTGTTAGTGTACTGTAAGTAGCGTGTCGGTGTACAGTAACTCAGTAAGTGTATTGTGTTAGTGTACTGTAAGTACTGTGTTGGTATACAGTAACTCAGTAAGTGTAACATGTTAGTGTACTGTAAGTAGTGTGTTGGTGTACAGTAACTCGGTAAGTGCAATGCGTTAGTGTACTGTAAGAAGTGTGTTGGTGTACAGTAGCTCAGTAAGTGTAATGTGTTAGTGTGCTGTAAGTAGTGTGTTGGTGTACAGTATCTAAGTAGGTGTAATGTGTTAGTGTACTGTAAGTAGTGTGTTGGTGTATAGTAACTCAGTAAGTGTAATGTGTTAGTGTGCTGTAAGTAGTGTGTTGGTGTACAGTAACCCCGTTAGTGTAATGTATTAGTCTACTGTAAGTAGTATGTCGGTGTACAGTAACTCAGTAAGTGTAATGTGTTAGTGTACTGTAAGTAGTGTGTTGGTGTACAGTAACTCAGTAAGTGTAATGTGTTAGTGTGCTGTAAGAAGTGTGTTGGTGTACAGTAGCTCAGTAAGTGTAATGTGTTAGTGTGCTGTAAGTAGTGTGTTGGTGTACAGTATCTAAGTAGGTGTAATGTGTTAGTGTACTGTAAGTAGTGTGTTGGTGTATAGTAACTCAGTAAGTGTAATGTGTTAGTGTGCTGTAAGTAGTGTGTTGGTGTACAGTAACCCCATTAGTGTAATATATTAGTCTACTGTAAGTAGTATGTCGGTGTACAGTAACTCAGTAAGTGTAATGTGTTAGTGTACTGTAAGTAGTGTGTTGGTGTACAGTAACTCAGTAAGTGTAATGTGTTAGTGTGCTGTAAGTAGTGTGTTGGCTTACAGTATCTAAGTAGGTGTAATGTGTTAGTGTACTGTAAGTAGTGTGTTGGTGTACAGTAACTCAGTAAGTGTAATGTGTTAGTGTGCTGTAAGTAGCGTGTTGGTGTACAGTATCTAAGTAGGTGTAATGTGTTAGTGTACTGTAAGTAGTGTGTTGGTGTATAGTAACTCAGTAAGTGTAATGTGTTAGTGTGCTGTAAGTAGTGTGTTGGTGTACAGTAACCCCGTTAGTGTAATGTATTAGTGTACTGTAAGTAGTACACTAATACACTAATACTTACTGAGCAGTAACTCAGTAAGTGTAATGTGTTAGTGTACTGTAAGCAGCGTGTTGGTGTACAGTATCTCAATAAGTGTAATGTGTTAGTGTACTGTAAGTAGTGTGTCGGTGTACAGTAACTCAGTAAGTGTAATGCGTTAGTGTGCTGTAAATAGTGTGTCGGTGTACAGTAACTCAGTAAGTGTAATGCGTTAGCGTACTGCAAGTAGTGTGTTGGTGTACAGTAACTCAGTAAGTGTAATGGTTTAGTGTGCTGTAAGTAGCGTGTTGGTGTACAGTAACTCAGTAAGTGTAATGTGTTAGTGTACTGTAAGTAGTGTGTCGGTGTACAGTAACTCAGTAAGTGTAATGTGTTAGTGTACTGTAAGTAGTGTGTTGGTGTACAGTAACTCAGTAGGCGTAATGTGTTAGTGTACTGTAAGTAGCGTGTTGGTGTACAGTAACTCGGTAAGTGTAATGTGTTAGTGTACTGTAAGTAGCGTGTCGGTGTACAGTAACTCAGTAAGTGTATTGTGTTAGTGTACTGTAAGTACTGTGTTGGTGTACAGTAACTCAGTAAGTGTAATGTGTTAGTGTACTGTAAGTAGTGTGTTGGTGTACAGTAATTGTAAGTGCAATGTGTTAGTGTACTGTAAGTAGTGTGTTGGTGTACAGTAGCTCAGTAAGTGTAATGTGTTAGTGTGCTGTAAGTAGTGTGTTGGTGTACAGTATCTAAGTAGGTGTAATGTGTTAGTGTACTGTAAGTAGTGTGTTGGTGTATAGTAACTCAGTAATTGTAATGTGTTAGTGTGCTGTAAGTAATGTGTTGGTGTACAGTAACCCCATTAGTGTAATGTATTAGTCTACTGTAAGTAGTATGTCGGTGTACAGTAACTCAGTAAGTGTAATGTGTTAGTGTACTGTAAGTAGTGTGTTGGTGTACAGTAACTCAGTAAGTGTAATGTGTTAGTGTACTGTAAGTAGTGTGTTGGTGTACAGTAACTCAGTAAGTGTAATGTGTTAGTGTGCTGTAAGTAGTGTGTTTGCTTACAGTATCTAAGTAGGTGTAATGTGTTAGTGTACTGTAAGTAGTGCGTTGGTGTACAGTAACTCAGTAAGTGTAATGTGTTAGTGTACTGTAAGTAGTGCGTTGGTGTACAGTAACTCAGTAGTGTAATGTGTTAGTGTACTGTAAGTAGTGTGTTGGTGTACAGTAACTCAGTAGATGTAATGTGTTAGTGTACTGTAAGTAGCATGTTGGTGTACAGTAACTCAGTAGATGTAATGTGTTAGTGTACTGTAAGTAGTGTGTTGGTGTACAGTAACTCAGTAAGTGTAATGTGTTAGTGTACTGTAAGTAGTGTGTTGGGGTACAGTAACTCAGTAGGTGTAATGTGTTAGTGTACTGTAAGTAGTGCGTTGGTGTACAGTAACTCAGTAAGTGTAATGTGTTAGTGTACTGTAAGTAGTGCGTTGGTGTACAGTAACTCAGTAAGTGTAATGTGTTAGTGTACTGTGAGTAGCGTGTTGGTGTACAGTAACTCAGTAAGTGTAATGTGTTAGTGTACTGTAAGTAGCGTGTTGGTGTACAGTAACTCAGTAAGTGTAATGTGTTAGTGTACTGTATGTAGTGTGTTGGGGTACAGTAACTCAGTAAGTGTAATGTGTTAGTGTACTGTAAGTAGTGTGTTGGGGTACAGTAACTCAGTAAGTGTAATGTGTTAGTGTACTGTAAGTAGTGCGTTGGTGTACAGTAACTCAGTAAGTGTAATGTGTTAGTGTACTGTAAGTAGTGTGTTGGTGTACAGTAACTCAGTAAGTGTAATGTGTTAGTGTACTGTAAGTAGTGCGTCGGTGTACAGTAACTCAGTAAGTGTAATGTGTTAGTGTACTGTAAGTAGCGTGTCGGTGTACAGTAACTCAGTAAGTGTAATGTGTTAGTGTACTGTAAGTAGCGTGTTGGGGTACAGTAACTCAGTAAGTGTAATGTGTTAGTGTACTGTAAGTAGCATGTTGGTGTACAGTAACTCAGTAAGTGTAATGTGTTAGTGTACTGTAAGTAGTGCGTTGGTGTACTGTAACTCAGTAAGTGTAATGTGTTAGTGTACTGTAAGTAGTGTGTTGGGGTACAGTAACTCAGTAAGTGTAATGTGCTAGTGTACTGTAAGTAGTGCGTTGGTGTACAGTAACTCAGTAAGTGTAATGTGTTAGTGTACTGTAAGTAGTGTGTTGGTGTAGAGTAACTCAGTAAGTGTAATGTGTTAGTGTACTGTAAGTAGTGTGTTGGTGTACAGTAACTCAGTAAGTGTAATGTGTTAGTGTACTGTAAGTAGCGTGTTGGTGTACAGTAACTCAGTAAGTGTAATGTGTTAGTGTACTGTAAGTAGCGTGTTGGTGTACAGTAACTCAGTAAGTGTAATGTGTTAGTGTACTGTAAGTAGTGCGTTGGTGTACAGTAACTCAGTAAGTGTAATGTGTTAGTGTACTGTAAGTAGTGCGTTGGTGTACAGTAACTCAGTAAGTGTAATGTGTTAGTGTACTGTAAGTAGTGCGTTGGTGTACAGTAACTCAGTAAGACATTAGAGTCGTAATAAATCATGCTACTGTTAATCTCCATACTTAAGTCCATTTGAAGGTACATACTTTAGTACTTCCAACACTGGAGAAGGTTTTTAGCTTATTGTCTACTTTAACTCAACTACATGGGTTCTCTAAAAGCACACTATGAATTTATATCCTAACAGTCACTTCACTGGAGATAAACCAGCTGTGCAGTCTTTGTCTGATAATAGAAAGCCTCCACAATGTGTTTATAAACGAACTGAGAAATGTACTTTATGAAAATCAAGATGAAAGAGATTAACAGGGACATGGTCTCATGCTTTGTGTCTTGCTGCAACTGTACCTGTGGCAGCCCAAGATGCAAGATGACAAAGCAAGGTGAGTTTCATGCTTTAAGAGAGTAAACTCTACTGTGGCTCTACTGTGCTTGGGTTTTCATTGGGAGAATCATGTCTGACTGGACTGACCATTTCATCTTCAGTGAAGTCCCAGCAGGTGATTGTGATCAGGCACACTGGGATAAGTACAGGCCATCATGGCATCATAAAACGTGCAAACTGACCCTGTGGTCCTTGTTAGAAGAAAGAGGGGCAGTATAAATTCCAGATTTTACTACCACCAGCTCAGTAATCAGCCTGATGAGGATGCTGAAGACTATTCTTCCCATGATTGGGAATTGCTATCAAAGGTCAATGTCAATGACTCAAGCATTATCGTTTTCGTTTTCAGGCACTTACTGGCAGAGAACTGATAAACGACTTTTCAGTTGTATCTAATTGCAACCTATAATGAACCTTATCACCATATATATGATGATGTGTGGGAAGTTACAAAGGATACATAGAGGAAGCGCTTAGCGTTAATTTTTAATTAACTGCACGTCTCAAAGTATAATTCGAGCACTCTAGCACCTCCTGCTGCACAAAGTAAGAATGTTACCTAGGGTTACGACCCTCAAGGAACTTTATTTAGATAAGTCCTGATCCTAACACGATAGGTAGTCCCATAAGAAATCATCTCCTAACCTGAATAATGTTCCTTGACAAACATTAAAATGTCCAGTGAATCCCAAAATGTAGAAAGAGGGGTGATCTACTTTGGAAACTGTAACCACAATCAGGAATATGGCCACAAATCTTGATATTTGTCTGGGTTATACTTATATATACTATACTATAGTCTGACCTAAAGGAGAGCTTGAATGAATGGGAATTCTGTACGGCTTCTTCTCCTCCACTGCAGATGCCAGCATCGAAGTTGCTGTCATCACTGTCTACAGTATATGAATCTGTGTCTGTGTGTCTGTCTGTATATATATACAGGGGTTGGACAATGAAACTGAAACACCTGTCATTTTAGTGTGGGAGGTCTCATGGCTAAATTGGACCAGCCTGGTGGCCAATCTTCATTAACTGCACATTGCACCAGTAAGAGCAGAGTGTGAAGGTTCAGTTAGCAGGTAAGAGCACAGTTCTGCTCAACATACTGCAATGCACACAACATTATGGGTGACATACCAGAGTTCAACACAAACTGTTGGTGCACGTCTTGCTGGAGCATCTGTGACCAAGACAGCAAGTCTTTGTGATGTATCAAGAGCCACGGTATCCAGGGTAATGTCAGCATACCACCAAGAAGGACGAACCTCCACCAGCATCACGTAGTGACCTGGCCACTATCCTGCAAGAAGAATGGCTTAAACTCCCTCTGACCACTGTGCAGGACGCAGTATATGTCATTCCCAAGACCAACTGACGCTGTATTGGCCACAAAAGGAGGCCCTACACCATACTAATAAATGATTGTGGTCTAAAACCAGGTGTTTCAGTTTCATTGTCCAAGCCCTGTATATGCGTGTGTGTGTGTCTGCATATACACTGGTCAAAAATATAAAGGGAACACTCAAATAACACATCCTAGACCTGAATGAATGAAATATTCTCATTGAATACTTTGTTCTGTACAAAGCTGAATGTGCTGACAACAAAATCACACAAAAATCATCAATGGAAATCAAATTTATTAACCAGTGGAGGCCTGGATCTGGAGTCACACACAAAATTAAAGTGGAAAAACACACTACAGGCTGATCCAGCTTTGATGTAATGTCCTTAAAACAAGTCACAAGTGTGTGGCCTCCACGTGCCTGTATGACCTCCCTACAACGCCTGGGCATGCTCCTGATGAGATAGATAGATAGATAGATAGATAGATACTTTATTGATCCCAGAGGGAAATTCATGAGGTGGTGGATGGTCTCCTGAGGGATCTCCTCCCAGACCTGGACTAAAGCATCCGCCAATTCCTGGACAGTCTGTGGTGCAGTCATATTTTTTGACCAGCCAATGGTGGATGGAGCGAGACATGATGTCCCAGATGTGCTCAATCTGGTTCAGGTCTGGGGAACAGGCGGGCCAGTCCATAGCTTCAATGCCTTCATCTTGCAGGAACTGCTGACACACTCCAGCCACATGAGGCCTAGCATTGTCCTGCATTAGGAGGAACCCAGGGCCAACTGCACCGGCATATGGTCTCACAAGGGGCCTGAGGATCTCATCTCGGTACCTAATGGCAGTCAGGCTACCTCTGGCGAGCACATGGTAACAAACGCCACCCCACACCATTACTGACCCACTGCCAAACCGGTCATGCTGAAGGATGTTGCAGGCAGCAGATCGCTCTCCACGGTGTCTCCAGACTCTGTCACGTCTGTCACATGTGCTCAGTGTGAACCTGCTTTCATCTGTGAAGAGCACAGGGCACCAGTAGTGAATTTGCCAATCCTGGTGTTCTCTGCCAAATGCCAAGCACCCTGCACGGTGTTGGGCTGTGAGCACAACCCCCATCTGTGGACGTCATACCATCCTCATGGAGTCGGTTTCTAACCGTTTGTGCAGACACATGCACATTTGTGGCCTGCTGAAGGCCATTCTGCAGGGCTCTGGCAGTGCTCCTCCTGTTCTTCCTTGCACAACGGCGGAGGTAGCGCCTCCTACGACCTCCTCCACGTCTACTGGTGTACTGGCCTGTCTCCTGGTAGCGCCTCCAGGCTCTGGACACTACGCTGACAGACACAGCAGACCTTCTTGCCACAGCTCGCACTGATGTGCCATCCTGGATGAGCTGCACTACCTGAGCCACTTGTGTGGGTTGTAGAGTCCGTCTCACGCTACCACGAGTGTGAAAGCACCACCAACATTCAACAGTGACCAGAACATCAGCCAGAAAGCACTGAGAAGTGGTCTGCGGTCCCCACCTGCAGAACCACTCCTTTATTGAGTGTCTTGCTAATCGCCAATAATTTCCACCTGTTGTCTATTCCATTTGCACAACAGCATGTGGAACTGATTGTCCGTCAGTGTTGCTTCCTAAGTGGACAGTTTGATTTCACAGAAGTTTGATTTACTTGGAGTTATATTGTGTTGTTTAAGTTTCCCTTTATTTTTTTGAACAGTGTATACTACCCAGAGAACAGAGCGCTGGGGATAATAAAATCCTGGGCATACAGAACAAAAACATTCTAGGTGATATATCTCTCAGTTTAAAAGCAATAAGATGAAATAATGAATGAACTGATTTCTGACTCATCTTTTACTCTTTTCTCGTTTATTTTTTCATTTTTAATTATAAATATTTTAATACAATTATTACAAAAAATATTCAAACTTCAAATTTCCAGGAAGCCCCCACCCTTTCACTGAGAAAATATCATTTTAAAAGGCAAAAAATAAAAAATCTTTTACTCCTTTTAAGTGAAGTCAGATAAGTTTACTTTAAAAGACTGTATACGCTTAAAACAGGTTGATTGATCTGCCAGTGTAATGAGATAACCTGGATACTGAAATTACGGAACACTAGTATAAAAACTCAAGTAAAAATAAAACAGTCTTATAATGAGCTCATGACCGTCGCAAAATCAGACCTGTCTCAGTGTGATATAGACCAAATACCAGATTATGGTTCCTGCCAGGACTGAGCTGTTGCAGTGTAACTCAGTGATTTATGGTGGTGCAGCTTTATATGGCCTTAAAAACAAATCAGAGAACCTTGAGCGCCTTAAACAGGGAAGCTATAACCGGAGTCGTCTGCTTCTACCGTAAGTGCTACGTGAAACATCACTGACTATATCTCCTCTTGTTTCTGCACATTGGCCTACAAAGCTCCACTGTTGGAAGGAGCTTGAGGAGGAAGCTTCCCACACTGCATCACTTTACCGTCAGCCGTCAATGTTCTACCTGTCTTTTCCTGGGTACGTTTTATTGGTGTTCCTCAAACTCCAAGGTTAACTCAGGGCATTATGCTGGTTTACAAACCAGTGACCAATCACATCTTGTCAAGGGAATTGACCTTACATCCCGTTGCTGCCTTCAAATTCTCCTGCAGAGATTCTGATAAGCTCATTTAAGGTTTACTGTTCTGTTTCCAGGTTTATGTTTGAACTCGTTTTCATGAGCCACAGTTTCTCACTGTATTGGCAGATACTCAAGACATTTATCTGAACCAGGTCAAAAATGAGCCTGCAAATTATTTTATTAATTATATAGAACCTTCTAAATGTTCTTTGAGATTCTAGCGGGCTTTCAATCTGATGAGTCCAACCAGTTGGACCAATCTGATGTGTCAGGACCACTGGTTGGACCAATCTGATGTGTCAGGTCCACTGGTTGGACCAATCTGATGTGTCCAACCAGTGGTATGTGTGGCTCAGCGGTTGACACCGCTACCCACCATGGAACTCCCACCCCATGTGGGAGACGGGAACTCAAATCCCAGTCCAGGTAGGAAATGCTGAGCTACACCTATAAGAGTCCTACCTGTAATACCAATAACCTTGGTATCAAGCGTCAGCTAAACACCTGAATGGTAAATGAAATGTGTCCGCTCTGCACAAATGCTCTTATAATTCTCGGTTGGAGTTTTACAATTTGGAGTTATGATAAGATTATTTGACTAAAGTAAAACATTATACGTATATACAGCAGGTGAAATAAGTACTGAACACGTCACCAATTTGCTAAGTGAATATCTTTCGAAAGGTGCTATTGACATTCAGTTCTCACCAGACCTCCATAACAACCCTTCCCATCCGCACATGCAAAGAAATCAAACCGTAGATGTCTATAAATGAAGGAGAATTGACACAGGGAATAAGGATTGAACACGCTTACTGAAGTTGATACTTTGTTAATACTTCGTACAGAAGCCTTTGTTGGCGATGGAGAAACTAGTCTCCTGCACTGCTCTGGTGTGATTTTGGCCCATCCTTCCACACACACTCTCTGGAAGGTTCAGTGGGCTCCTTCTCTGACCTCTGAGCTTTAGTTCCTTTATAGAATTCCAGTTGGATTCAGGTCAGGTCACTGGCTGGGCCATTCCAGCAGCCTTATTCTCTTCCTCTGAATCCGATTGAGAGTTTCCTTGGCTGTGTGGTTGGGATCACTGTTGCTGGTCTGGCCTACAACAGACTTAAAAGGAGAAATATGAGATGTATTAACTGGATATTAAACTAATAGAAGATCACTTTACTGGCCAGGGTAACAGATATGCAGTGTGTATGCACACGTCACCATTAACCATCAGTTCAGTGGAATTTTGTGGGAATAAGCATCATGTTGAAGTTCCGTAACTTCTCTTATCGTGTCTATTGTACTCATAAAATGTGCAATGTCGGATCAATATCTTAGAGCTGTTGTTCCAGGTGTCCTGGTGTCGTCACCCACCATGAAATTGTTTGGACACATGAGTGTATTCCTCCTAACAGGCGGTTCCGGCCTCAGACCTGACAGAACACACATTCTTCCTAAAGGGGCGTTTCGGCTCCAAACCTGGTGAAGATATATTCTTCCTAGACTGGCGTTCCGATCTCAAATCTGATTGAAAATATCCTTCCTAAAGGGGCATTCCAGCCTCAAGGAAATCTGTATTCCCAGTGCTCTACATTTCCAGGGATCTAGATTCCCAGTGCTCTATGCTCTACATTCTTTCTATATTGTATATATCTATATTCCCAATGCTCCATATCCATGCTCATTATCCCCAGGATTCTATTATCCCTAGCCCTCAATCTTCTCTGGGTATTATATCACTCTCAGGGCTGTATACCTCCAAGGTTCTATATTCCCAGGGTTCTTTATTCCCAATCCTCTATATTCCCAGTACTCTGTAGTCCCAATGCTTCTTCTTCTGAGTGTTCTGTATCCCCAGGATTCTATTATCCTTGATGTCCTACCAATATTCGCAAGGTACTACGATCTCAGAGTTCTACATTCCCAGGTTTTTTTTTGTTTTGTTATTCGAATTTCCAGGTTGTTTCCAGGGTTTTATATTCCCAAAGTCCTTTGTCCCCAAGGTTCTATATTTCCAGGGTTCTATGTTCCCGAGGTTCGAAACTTATTATTGACATGCTGTGGAGTAGAACTAGACACAGAGAACAGTGAGTATAGCCAGACACTGTAGTTTTAAACAGACGAAATGCCCAACTCAGCTCAAACAGCACTATTTACAAAATGAATTGACAAAGAGGTAAAATAGGGCCCTGGGAACGTTGGCATGGCTCCGATATCTGTGGTCAGTGCTAACCTGTGTGTCCACACTTACCTAGGAGCACATACAGAGACTGATGCCAGACATGGAGTTATCACAACTGTCTGTTTATCACCATTCGAAATTTACTGAAAGTCTTATCAGAGAGTTGGATTGTTCCTCATACACAGAGACCTACTTTCTTGTTCCACCTTCCTTCATCAAGGAAGTATCAGGGTCCCATTAAAGCTATTAACCGCAGAGTAGCTGGCCTACTTTCAACCATAAAGGTGTATGCAAAACACAATATGCTGTGTCTATCCGGCACCATCACACCCATCCTCCTCCTCGACCTACATGCTTATGCTCGTGCAAGCTGTTGTTCCCTCTCTGAAGGCTTCTCACGACGTTCCTCTGCTGTTATGTACCAAAACCAGATGATAATTCATTTTCACATGACCACATTCCAGGATCTTCCGGATTAGACAGGCTGACTGAGTTACCATGTGCTGTGAAGGGGGATATACCATATGTAAACAAGCTCCCTTTGGATTTTACACTCATCATCAATAGAGCAGCTGCACCCAGAAGGAAGTGTGGGATTACGGTGCTGTTGGGAAGGAAGATAAAGGTTAGCAGGAACAAAATGATGATGACGATATTTATTGAGGTGCACATACTGTTTTTCAGAATGGTGTCAGTATGGTAGTCCTGCGTCTGCCAATGGTGCTGGCACTAATAGGATGACTCACGGAGGTATCACTGATCACTGAATGTCCGCAGCCATGGCTGTTGGGTCAGTCAGGTCTGCAGCTGAGTGTAAAACCTGAATCATTAGCACGTCTCACGATGTTAAACCCACCCACCATGTTCATTCATTCCTGCCGGTTGATTCCTTCTGGGTTCAGTGATGTGTGTACCTATTCTTTTGATGCTGAGTGTATTTATTCAGTTGCTGCTGCATTAGTTTATGCATATACCGATTGATGAATGATGGAGTCTTATTCGACTCAGGTAGAATCAGCCTGTTCTATTGACAGCTGGAGCATCTGGCCGGCTGACTCACGAGTGATGATAGACATTAACTTCATTTCAGGAAGCAGTGCTGTTTACTCCCAGCTAATAGGTCAAGTTAGTGGGTGCACAAGCAAAGGTGTGGCCATGGCTGTTCATTACCAGGAGCGCATAAAAAGGGACCACAGTGAAGAGAGAGAGGAGAGAAGCACTGGGACATATTTGAAAGACTAAGGACTCAGAGGCAGTAGGACTCAGAGGCAGTAGGACTCAGAGGTAAGTGGTTACAGATAATGGGTTTAGTCAGTTTGAAGGGTTTTCAGGTTTTTTTGGGGATTTTTACTTGTATGCATCATTTGAACACAGCACCTGCCATTTACAGTGTGTGTAAATTTCACGAGGCATGGAGCAACAGAAATGGTCTAAAATCGTTCGGAAAAAAGTCTGGTTCCATTGACTTACATTCAAATTCATTTAGGTTTTTGGCCTCTCCTGTAAAGTGGCCATTTTAGGGATACTTGTTTTTCATTGGCCATGATGGTGTCAGCGATAGTAAGGAAGATATTTCCAGAGCAGTGAAAGGGAATGTGGCAGGTAGCTAGAGAGTTAAGCAAGCGTACATTACATACCTTAATACCAAAAAATACCACAGCTCTATGGTCTGCTGCGGAGCTGCTGCCCATACTCTGCGCTCTGATTGTTGCCACTGATGGCCTGCTGACCACTCTGCCTACCAGGAAGCAGCTTCTTGTCTTGTGCTGTGAGGGGCCTTCACCTGCATCCCAGGAAGATGCTGGGAAAGCTCCATTTGTACACCTGTCATATTCATAATTCCCAAAAGCTCTCAAGAGTCGCAATTCCACAACACACACCACTTCAGTATGACGGCGCCCATGAAATACATGGGGATAAACAATAGTGCAAGCTGTTTGAAGTCCTGGCCCTGTATTCATTCTGAATTGGCAGTTTTTTCCAGGATTAAAGGGCCTGTGTTAACACCATTCTTTTTGTGATGTCATAAAAACCAGAATGTTTACATATACACACGTGGACAAAATTGTGGACAAAATTGTTGGTACCCCTCGGTTAATGAAAGAAAAACCCACAGTGGTAACAGAAATAACTTTAATCTGACAAAAGTAATAATAAATAAAAATTCTATGAAAATGAACAAAAGAAAGTCAGACATTGCTTTTCAACCAGAACCATGCTTCAACAGAATTATTTAAAAAATAAACTCCTGAAACAGGCCTGGACAGAAATTATGGGACCCTTAACTTAATATTTTGTTGCACAACATTTTGAGGCAATCACTGCAATCAAACGATTCCTGTATCTGTCAATGAGACTTCTGCACCTCTCAGCCAACTCCTCATGAGCAAACTGCTCCAGTGGTCTCAGGTTTGAAGGGGGCCTTTTCCAGACGGCATGTTTCAGCTCCTTCCAAAGATGCTCAGTAGGATTTAGGTCAGGGCTCATAGAAGGCCACTTCAGAATAGTCCAGTGTTTTCCTCTTAGCCATTCTTGGGTGTTTTTAGATGTGTGTTTTGGGTCATTATCCTGTTGCAGGACCCATGACCTGCGACTGACACCAAGGTCTCTGACACTGGGCAGCACATTTCTCTCTAGAATTCCTTCATAGTCTTGAGATTTCATTGGACCCTGCACAGATTCAAGACACCCTGTGCCAGATGCAGCAAAGCAGCCCCAGAACATAACAGAGCCTCCACCATGTTCCACAGTAGGGACAGTGTTCTTTTCTTGATACGCTTCATTTCTCCGTCTGTGAACATAGAACTGATGTGCCTTGCCACAAAGTTCCATTTTTGTCTCATCTGTCCATAGGACATTCTCCCAGAAGCTTTGTGGCTTGTCAAATTCCGGTCTGGCTTTTTTAACAATGGTGTCCTTCTTGGTCATCTCCCATTTAGTCCACTTTGGCTCAAACATGGATGGATGGTGCGATCTGACACTGATGTTCCTTGAGCTTGAAGTTCACCTTTCATCTCTTTAGAAGTTTTTCTTGGCTCTTTTGTTACCATTCGTATGATCCGTCTCTTTGATTGGTCTTCAATTCTCCTCCTGCTTCCACGTCCAGGGAGGTGGGCTACAGTCCCATGGATCTTAAATTTCTGAATAATATATGCAGCTGTAGTCACAGGAACATCAAGCTGCTTGGAGATGGTCTTATAGCCTTTACCTTTAACATGCGTGTCTATAATTCTCTTTCTAGTGTCCTGAGACAACTCTTTCCTTTGCTTCCTCTGGTCCATGGTGAGTGTGGTACACACCATGTCACCAGACAGCACAGTGACTACCTGTAGCCCTATATATAGGCCCACTGACTGATCACAAGATTATAGACACCTGTGATGCTAATTAATAAACACACCTTGATTTAACACGTCCCTTTGGTCACATTTTTCAGGGGTACCAAAATTTCTGTCCAGGCCTGTTTCAGGAGTTTATTTTTTTAATAATTCTGTTGAAGCATGGTTGAAAAGCAATGTCTGACTTCATTTATTCATTTTCATAGAATTTTTATTTATTATTACTTTTGTCAGATTTAAATTATCTCTGTTACCATTGTGGGTTTTTCTTTCACTAACTGAGGGGTACCAACAATTTTGTCCATGTGTGTATCTGCCTCTTCCTGCTGAAGTTATGCACAGTGTTTCTTCCTGGACCGCTTACTGAACACAGCATGTGAGCGGTGCTAAGTCGGAGTAGAGTGGGGAGTTGAGTGACAGTGTTTTTCCAGGATGACGGAGTGTTGGTGTTCTCTCTCACTCCAGTATCACTCTGTCCCGTGAGCCAGAGGCTCCTTTATTCCACATTGGCAACCCTGAGACATGGTTGGTGGTTCCCCGAGCAGAGCTATAGTGGATGCTTTGAGCAAGGAGCCGAAACATCGCCCGCTCCGCTCCAGTCTCATCCCCTGTTACTGATTAAAGCACGATGCGGTCGTATCAATGGGCGGTTTCTGAACAGGGAGGGCCTATGAAAACAACATGATTTAATACAAATACTCCAAACTTTCTATAAATACATATACACTAATAGCCTGATTATCAGACGCCTTTTACTGCACCTCAAATCAGTTCGTCAGAGACCTGAAGTAGTAAACCCAGAAACAGAAAAGACAGACGAATAGAACGAATATAACAGGAGCATTTCCTTAAAGGCATTTGTATGGGTGTACACCTTTCCTGATGTTTCCTGATAGAGTGAGAAAATGACTAAGTCTGTTTCTCAACACGAGCCAGACTGAAGTGTATTTAAGCCAAGCAGAGGTGGATCACTGAGGACGAGGCAACATGAAGACTTACTACAGTCTCTGCATCTTTGTTGGCTTGGTGGTGGCCGTGCATTCGGGTCCAATACCACGTCAACCTGAGAGCGATGAAGCTTTCGCAGAGGTATTGTACTATTTACATATTCTACCTGCTGTAACAAAAAACATTTGGTTTGCAGAGACATCTATCCTAGCTTATTTAAAACTTGTGGGCTTTATGCTTCATTTCTAGTAATAAGAATTTTGGTTTTTCTTCCTGTAGTTATTATAACGTTGGGTATTGACGCTGGGTCTAGTCAAGATATCAGTTCAATTAGTAATTTTGTAATTAGTTGTTGTGTATAATCCGCATAGCTGGGAAAGATATGATTTTAAATAATATGATTGAAAGTATGTATACAAGTAAAAAGTGGGCCCAGTACAGAACCCTGTGGTACACCATGGATAAAATTGTTGTTCCAGAGAAATGCTTGCCTAGACTAACAAAGTGCTGTGAAGCATTTCACATATGTGGGAAAACACTGTAGGATTGATAACCTTTACCTGCTGTAAACATAAATGGTTATTAAAAATAAAAGTGGGCCCGGTACAGAACCCTGTGGTACACCAAGAACCAAGTTTTTCCAGAGAAATGCTAGCCTAGACTAACAAAGCACTGTGAAGCATTTAGCATAAATGGGAAATGCTGTAGGACTGATAACTACTACTTGCTGTAACCATAAATGTTCATAGAAATTTACAAAGCTTGTATTAATGTTTGCAGAACTACCTGAAGAAATTCTACAATTTCACCGAAATCACTTCCAAAGGGAAAAGTAACCAGATGGCTCTGAAAATAGGCGAGATGCAGAAGTTTTTTGGACTTAAAGTGACCGGATTTCTGGACAAAGAAACAATGGCCGTGATGAAGAAGCCTCGCTGTGGAATTTCAGATATGGCCCGGTTCTCCACGCTTGGTCGCAAATGGACAAAGACACAGCTGACGTACAGGTGAGGGTACACCTTAAAAAATGCAACCTAAAATTATCTCTAATTTAAATACTTTGATTAAAATAATTATTTTATTATTTTATTAATAATCATTTGTTTAAAGTCATTTTTTTGTTGAATTAAACTAATTAATTTGCTTGTAACAAATTAGAGTTTTTAGGTTGGACCAATGAAACACTTCTTACAGTGCATGACTAGCAAAACTGAAGAACCCTTAAGAGCCTTTGCACAGGCTTGACCAGAGGACTGTTTTTGTTCTACAGGATTGTGAATTACACTTCTGACCTGCCTACGGCTGAAGTGGACAATGCTATCGTGAGAGCTTTCCAGGTCTGGGCGGCTGTCACTCCCCTCAGGTTCTCCCGCATCAACAGCGGTGCAGCGGACATCATGATTTCCTTCAATAGAGGAGGTAAGTCTGCTGTATTGTTAGACAGTATAGAAATCACAAATTTCTATATACAAAATAATCACAAAATCACAAGTATAAACATATGCAGAAATAAAATCAGGCCTTCTGGGAGGTGTAGATATGATATCACTGACTGAAGTGGGGTTGGGGTCATTGGGTTGTTGGAAATGTAAAACAGCCGGGTCAGCTCTATACCTGTCCTTTAGAGACTCCTATTCTTTCCACTGGCTGAAAGCCACCAAACTGCACAGGCAGGTCCCCAAGTCCTAATCCACAGCCACACTGGCCTGCACTCCTCTATTTTTCGTTTTTCATCCCTCGTTGCTCTACTTTTGATTTTCCCGCCAGATTTATGTCTACTCACCCATCCCACGTTTTCAAGACTCTAGGCATCAAAGTGTTGAGTCTTGTTGGTGGGCTTGTATACAGCTTTTTAAATAATACGTTTTTTTCCATAGAAAAGAATGGGGGGCAAAAATTTGTCATGTCACGTTGCAACAAATTTATGAGCAACACTCTGTCATGTGGGGAACCACACCAATACCCTAGCAAAACCATAGTAAGCAGATAGCAACGACCTAGCAGCCACCTGGGATACTACAGCAACTACTTATCAACACCTTATCACCAACTATAGTGCCTGTTCAGCAACACCAGCCCAGAAACTCCTTAAGCTGTTCAGTCCTGCTGCAGTTTAATGAGGAAATCCGTTTTCCTAGTTGTGTTAAAGTTATTTCTTTTGCTCTTACAGTCCATGCAAACGATAACAACCCCTTTGATGGACGAGGTGGCATTCTGGCTCATGCTTTTTCTCCTGGTTCTGGCATTGGCGGAGATGCCCATTTTGATGATGATGAGACGTTCACCTCATCGTCTTCTCGAGGTAAGACTTGCAGATCATGAGTGAATGATACAACAAGCATATGAGGTAACACAGATAAACTGACCATGCACCGTCTGTAGGAATCGTCCTGTTCCTGGTGGCCGCTCATGAATTTGGACACTCTCTGGGCCTTGGTCATTCCAACGTCCGAGGTGCCCTGATGTTTCCTACATACTCCTTCGTTGATCCAGCTAGATTCGTTCTGTCCAAGGATGATGTCATGGGAATTCAGTCTCTCTATGGTATGTACATGGTCTTTCCCAGTCTGTGTGGTTTTCATGTCTCATATCATTTGTGTTCTAACAACTGGTTTATTTCTCCAGGCCCAAAACCTTGATGGACCTCCAGTGAGCCCTGATGCCTTCAAAGGAACATGCAAGAAAATAATATATGTCCTCAGTGATGACTGCTTCTTGCTATCCTGGCAATTAGGGGCATAGCCAAGTATTATTGCTTTTTTATTGACTGTTTTTTCTTTATGTAAATAATCATGTTACATATTTCAGTATATCCTGCTTTATTGTATTTAGTAATCTCTTTGATTCAGTTGAACTGATGCAAAATAAACATTTGCTGAAAAAACATTTGGAAATTGACTCTGATTGGGAGCCCATATTGGGAGACTGCTAAATCGTTTGGTCAGCAGGTCCTATTATTGTGAAATGAAAGCCTTAGAAAGCAGCAACACCTCCGTCACCAAATGGTAGACCGTGCATGCTCTTCAGGTGTTGGAGAACATATCATGCAAACCCCCATCTTCTGCTGCACCCGTGAAATGCTCCATGTTATTGAAACCTACCAAGGCGTTCACAGTGGTGGAGAATGGAACCAGACGTCTAAAGAGCTGAAATCCTCCCAAAGCTTCCTCACAGAACGTTATCACATGACATGGTCAAATATTTTGCCCTTATATGGAATATGAGCCGCAATTTAAAAAAAAAAATGTCACCAAAATCCAACACATTAACATCCATCCTTTTCAGGCTATAGCTCCATCCATTCATGCCCATTCAAGTTATAAGGGAACACTGGCCAGCAAGCTTATGGCAAGGTGAGGTGAATCATCAAACAAGTTTGAGGGAAGTACGGTAGTGGATGCCAGATGGATGGGACAGTTGTTGTGCATGCATGTAGTTCTGACTAATGTTCTGGACTACACGCTTCACTACACTTCACCGCTGGCCAGTGTTCAAACTCACTCGCAAGAAAACACCCCATAGCTTATAATGGTGTGGATGTTCTCCCAAACCATTTGCTGATGTGACACTGTGTGTCTGTCTGTATATATGCGTGTTTCTGTGTGTCTATATATGTATGTATGTATGTATGTATGTATGTATGTATGTGTGGCAGTATATATGTATATAGCCAGAGGACACAGTGGCGAGGATAAACTCCTCTGAGTGAGGAAGACACCTCGAGAGGAACCAGGGTCGAGGGGGGAACCCATCCTCCTCAGGTCAATCCCGGGTAAGGAGAGAAAGACAGGACTAACAGGAGAAGGAGTTGGCCCTTTTAAATAAAGTTGCTAAATAAAAAGCGTCTAGTTAGAGTCAATAATAGAGTCTAACGGCTTAGGCAGAGACGAGGCTGGGACACGTCAAATGTATTTATGAGTATGAGCTCATAATTCATATTAATATTAAATATTTAATAATAATATGTTGAGTATTCAGTAAATCTGTGTAAATGTAAACTGTATAGCTGATTAGTTTCTCTTTAAAGGAGCAAACTTTAAAATACCTCAGATCTATCAAGGCTGGTTGTGGTCAGTTACAGTAATTGGTCAGTATGGCCACCAGAGGGCGCTGACCACTTTAACATCTACACTGAGTTGCCTGTATACTGCTGTATATACAGTGGGGAGAGCAAGTTTCTGATACACTGCTGATTTTGCAGGTTTCCTCTACAAAGAATGGAGAGGTCGGTCATTTCTATCGGAGGTACTTCAATGGTGGGATGGTGTTTTTGGGGTTGTACTCATTCTTCTTCTTCCTCCAAACATGGCGAGTGGAGCTGATACCAAAAGCCTCTATTTTGGTCTTATCTGACCACATGACCGTCCCCCATGCCTCCTCTGGATCATCCAGATGGTCACTGGCAAACTTCAAATGGGCCTGGACATGTCCTGGGTGAGCAGGGCGACCTTGTGTGCCCTGCAGGATTTTAAACCATGACAGCGTAGTGTGTTACTAATGGTCCTCTTTGAGACTGTGATCCCAGCACTCTTCAGGTCATTGACCAGGTCCTCCCATGAAATCCTGGACCGATTCCTGACCTTTCTCAGAACCACCCTACGAGGCAAGATCTTGCATGGAGCCCCAGACGGAGGTGCAGGTCTACAATTTTGTCCCAGGTGTTCTTAGACAGCTCTAAGAGGTTGGAGTGTGATTGATTGAGTGTGTGGACAGGTGTCTTTTATACAGCTAACGAATTCAAACAGGTGTAATTAATACAGGTAATGAGTGCAGAACAGGAGAGCTTCCTAAATAAGCACTAACAGCTTTCTCAGAGCCAGAATTCTGGCTGGTTGGTGACCAAATAACTATTTCATGCAATAAAATGCAAATTAATTATTTAAAAATCTTACAATGTGATTTTCTGGATTATTATTTTTTATTTTTTTTATTCTGTCTCTCACAGTTGAAGAACATACAGTGGTGTTGAGGTTCTGGACGCTGGGGAGGTCGGTCCATTGTTCTGAGAAAACAGCAGCTTCTTTATTTGATGTGTGGTACTCCTTTTCTTAGTGAGGAGCGTCTTAAACAGCCACACCTCCTTTTAGACCTTCATGGTGGAGAGGCGTGTCTTTTCAAAGTGCAAGAATGGACAGAAACACCTGTGGATGTTCTCAGATCTGGAGCATGAGGACTGTTTACGGTAGGTGAGTGGAATGATTCAGAGGACAGCGAAATCTTGTACGTCCTTTAATCAGTGAGAAACTTGACATGAGGCACACGTGTAAATCTGCTTTATTGAAACTACTATTTACATACAATCTATTATTCTTTAAACAACAACAACAACAACAACAACAACAACAGAAAACACAACTCATACTGTGGTTATTAAATATGCATACATCACTGGGCAGCAGGAATCTCTGTGAGCTGGGTATGTGGAGTGAAACCAGCGGAACATGAATTAATTAGGTGAGGCCAATCATTCCCTGAGTAGAGAGTTTAGGAATTTGTCTGCCACATTTAACCCATCCGTGAAGTGAAACACCCATATACACACACTAGGGGGCAGTAAACACACGTCTGGACCAGTGGGCAGCTCTACCAGTGGCGCCTGGGGAGCATTTGGTGGGTTAAGTGCCTTGTTAAAGGGCACTTCAGTCGCTACGGTCAATTCAGGGAATCGAATTGGCAACCTTCTGGCAACCATTTGCTTACAGGGCTTGTTCCCTGACCTACAGCTCATACTGAAGGTGTTAAGTTTCCCATAAGGCCTTGTAAGGGCTGCTAACAGCCTGTTAAGCGTTCCGGTGTAGTATTAGGTCGAATTTAGGGAAACTGAAACAGCTCATTTATTAATTAACACAGTAAACACAGGTGAACTATGAGCCGTGCATACAAAAACCCCAAAGCAAGACAGATTACAGAATACTGAGATAAAGGCAATAAATACTTTATAGATATAGACATATACATTCATAACGACGTGTTTAACACAGTACTCAAGTGTGTAGCAGTGGAACTGCACTCTCAGAGTGATGGAGGGAGCTCCATCCAGTACCCTAGGGATGAGTTGAGTGATGTAGAAAAAAAAAAATTACCAACATCACTGAAACTCTTGAGTGCTGAATCCAATCAAATCCTCGCAGCAATGTTCCAACATCTGGTGTAAACATCTGGTAGACTAGAGGCTGTTACTGCTCCAAACAGGAAGAACAAACTCCATGTAGCTACCTTTAAATTCAGAGGACACACTGGAGGAGCAGGTGTCCTCAAACTTATGGACATTTAGCGTCTCTATATTTAACTGCCCTGCATTACAAGATCAATGATACCCTAGAAACGGAATACTTGGTGGTCTTCAGATTATCAGTGTCTTCAGATTGTTCTGGTATGACGGTCCATGAGGCCAGCCCCCGCTCCTGAGCTAATATTCCTGGGGGGAATGGTTGCAATAGACACAGTAAGTTCAGTGTGTGGACTTCAATAAAGGGTTAAGTGAAATAGTGCTAATGTCATGTAAAGTTAATATTGTACGGTTTCGGTAAATTTATGGTTTGTTGAAGTGAAAGTTGTACATGTACTCAGTCCATACCTGCATTTCCTGGTAAATCCATTCCAGGAAGTGGGCCACATTGCCGTAAACGCCCGGCTTGTTTCTCAAACCGCAACCATCACCCCAGCTGGTATCTCCAACAAGCCACCACAGTGAGTTCTCCTGAGCGACCAGTGGACCCCCGCTGTCCCCCTGTAACGATGGTTTTTCAAGACTTCCATATAATTACATGCAAGTCATTCAAAGACGTTTGATGTGATGAAAATGTCTCTTTGATGAACAGCCTTTAACGTTAAACCACTCTCAGTGACTTTGTTTACATCTCAGCTATTGAAATTATGAATTAGGAAGAAACTCTATTTAAACAGTACAGTAACCTGGCAACCTCTAAATCGTTGTTTTATTAAACTTCAAATAATACGTCGACAGAACACAGTAAAGTTTTGCTAACTGACTGTCGATCCTGGCTGATATATTGCTTGGTTAATAAAACTGACCGATATTAATCTAAGTTGTATTTACTAATACTAATTTCCACTAATAAAGCATGAGAAGTGCGGTTAGTTTGTTGGGACGAACAAGCGGCATATTTAAGGATTTTAAAGCTATTTAAAAGGTAACACAACCAAACACCATGTGAAGAGAATTGGTGGGAAATAATACTAAGACAAAATGCCAATAAACAGAAACCAAATAAGCTGCTATGTAAATAGCGATGTAAAGCGATGTAAAGCTCCGCCCCCCCCCAACCCCCCACTACAGTATGTATGCTCCTTAAAGGGGAAAACTTAACGTCACTGGTCACTCACCTGGCAGGAATCTACTCCACCCTCCAGCTGGCCTGCGCAGATCATGGCGTTGGTGATTTTTCCGTTGTAGACCTGCCAGCTGTTGCAGACAGACCTGCTGATCAGCGACACCCTGGCCTCTTGTAACACATTTGAGCCATAACCTTCAACAGAACATGGGATTTAGAGTCAGTAGCGAATCTGATTCAGCAAAGCATTGATCATAAACTGAAACAAACAATGTTCTAACAATACATACAATCAAACGGTGAACATACTAAAGGAATATGCCAGTGTTATAAACCTAATCTCTACCTTCAGTATAGTCCATAAACATACAGATTACATTATCAGTCTACTCAGACTTTAGCAGAGCTCAGTAACACTGAGATTAATAACTGACCACCACACTGATTTATCAGTCTACTCAGACTTTAGCAGAGCTCAGTAACGCTGAGATTAATAACTGACCATCACACTGATTTATCAGTCTACTCAGACTTTAGCAGAGCTCAGTAAAGCTGAGATTAATAACTGATCATCACACTGGTTTATCAGTCTACTCAGGCTTTAGCAGAGCTCAGTAACGCTGAGATTAATAACTGACCATCACACTGATTTATCAGTCTACTCAGACTTTAGCAGAGCTCAGTAACACTGAGATTAATAACTGACCATCACACTGATTTATCAGTCTACTCAGACTTTAGCAGAGCTCAGTAACGCTGAGATTAATAACTGACCATCACACTGATTTATCAGTCTACTCAGACTTTAGCAGAGCTCAGTAACACTGAGATTAATAACTGACCATAACACTGATTTATCAGTCTACTCAGACTTTAGCAGAGCTCAGTAACGCTGAGATTAATAACTGACCATCACACTGATTTATCAGTCTACTCAGGCTTTAGCAGAGCTCAGTAACGCTGAGATTAATGACTGACCATCACACTGATTTATCGGTCTACTCAGACTTTAGTAGGAACTTAAGTGTCTATAAAAGCAGTTGTTTTTTTTTCCTTTTTTTCTTTTTACGATTTTAAGACAAACATTAATAAACAAGTATTAATCGTGTTTCTTTTGAAGATTATGTAGTTTATATACAGTATATACTACATACTCCCAGTATAGAGACATCTGGAACTGTTAAGTGTAAACCTGTAGAGCCTTTAAGATCACCATTTGGGTCCAAATTTGACTGGTAGTCTATATTCCACAATATCTATATTTTTGTGGCTCTGGGTGTTTGTCTACGTCACCTTTTTTTTATTATGTCTTTAAAACCAATATATGTTAATGAGCTCTGCTTTTATTGGCACTGAATTCTACAAGAAATCTGGGCTGAAGCAATCTGTAGAACTTCACCATGAATGGGCGAGGCTAAACTTCTATGTACGTAATATGTTGGTTTTATGACATCACAAAAACACCACATTTAAAACGAGCAATTTTAGCAGCAGCTTTATTAGCATACATGGACTGTGTGGTGTGGAGAGTGACATGCACATTTTGAAAGCACAGTCCGACACAAATTAGGCTCTGATGGGAAATATGTTCGTACCTTGGTTGACTTGCGATCCCCATCCAGTAATGAAACCATCAGTTGGTGCAGAAAAGCTGATCCCAGCATTGGGTAAGCACACTGGCTGAACATTGACTGAAGTCAGGAAGAAGAAACAGGTAACAGATCAGTCGGCATGTACATGCAATACACAGTTACACAGAGGTTTAGCAGTGAGCAGTATGGCCGAAATAAATAGGTATAACTAGAAAGGGAACGCTCGTGAACAAACTTTAAGGAATGAACTTGTAAAAGGCTGATTACGTTAAAACGTTTAAAAGTTGAACTACCTTAAATTAACTTTAAATTCACTTCTACTCTCTTAATTTCCCTACTACATTAAATTCCCTGACACCTTCCACCACCTTAAACTCTCTGCCACCCCAATATCACTCTTACCACCTTAAATTCCCTCATACCACCTTAAATGCAATACTACCTTAAATTCACTGTTCCACCTTAACTCCATTGTTTTAGCTGACACTGCTGTGTGTCTGTGGGTCTTTGTGTGAGAGGCCCATTATGACATCACTTGTGGCAGTTGAGATTTGAATTCGCTCGACATTCCGCCATTCATTTCCTATTGGAAAAAAATCGTCCGAAAAACGGCTGCCGTACGAAAACCGGCTGCCGTACGAAAACCGTACGTCGGAATTCTTAGAAAAGCACAAGCACAATATTCGGGTATAGGACCTACGATCCTGCAAAATTACGTGGTTCTACGTCAAAAACTGTAGGAGGAGGAGAAACTGTTTCAATTTTCAGCATAGAATAATAAAAATAAGCTCCAATTGCTTTCAGTGGGTGACCCGGCCTGGACTACAGGCAGATTGCGTGTTCAGGTTGCAGCGCTTCCTGCGCTCTTGCTGCACCGCTTGCATTCACAATTCAAACTGATGCTAGTAGCGTACATCCATGCAAGCTGTATACAAGGACGACCACAGATATACAAGCTATAGACAGGAATGTAGACTAGACTGTAACACCTCGAGCACCATTAACAGTTGGGATTGGATTTGACATGGACAGGACAAGTTCCTGGATGTAGGCCACATCAGTGTCCAGACACTCACGCCAAAGAATTGTGCAGTTGGGCCAGATTTGGTGGATGCCTTCCCTGGCACAGTTCCAAGGAGAATTCCCTGTAGACTGGGATTGTAGCCACTGCTGGTAGACCCGTATGACCCATATGACGCTTCCATACACCTGCAGATTCAGCTACTTCCTTCACACTATGGTCTTTTTGTCCTTTGAGCTTAAATACTAACAATAGATCTGCTGGTGCTCTCAGAACAATGGACTGACCACCGCAGAGTCCAGACCTCAACACCACTGAATTTGTATGGGGTTATCCGGGTGGTGAGAAGAAGCAGACAGCCAGCTAAACCAAGTTCTAAGACTGAACTTTGGAGGCATGTCTGCAGATTTCTTGGAGAAACTGAAAGCGAGTTTTATGAAAGTATGGAAGGCCTAATAAAAAGATAAAGAGTGAACAAACAAATAAATAAATTAATAAATATTATATTTAGTTGTTGAGTCTTCCCTGATGTTGAGTCCTCCCTGATGTTCTGTGGCTGGGTAAATGAAAGGTCTTTGATGTAGTGCTGTACGTGTTCTGCCCAGAGTCTACTTACAATCCAAAATGAGTGGCGTTCTGAGCTTCATCAGAGCGATGTCGTTAGCATGGGTTGAAGCATCATACCCAGGATGGGAGATGATCTGGCTGACCGACTGGCCGGTGACAAACCGCATCTCCGACTGAGTGAGATACCCCGCATACACGGTCCACTGGTTTGGCTCCGACAATCTGCACAACGACAATGAGGGTCACATGAGCAGTCTGTCCAAACAGGGTTCTCTGGAACGAAGCCATAGAATTTGGTACCCTAATCAACAATATCCGTAGAACCTAGTTCTACAGAAGATTCTAGGTCTTTCCTTGAACTGTGCCTTTAATGCAAGTAACTGGGAAGTGTCATGGTACGGTTGAGATTTGGACCCAAGCGCAGGGCGGGAAGCAAACGGGTTTCCTGGATGTGGATGAATGTGAAGCAATGAGGGCGGGGAGTGAACTACTCGGAGGGAAGGTGTTTGTGTGAACTGATATAGTCAGGGTTTGAACCTCCTGAGTGATGGCCCCACGGGTTACTGCTGTGCTATGCGTACACGTGAGGCGAGTCAGAAGGGGTTTTGTGAGGGAGGGAGAAATGGCGGGAAAATTAAACAAAAGAGACACCGACAACGAGGGGCTTCAAACAAAAGGGAATGTTTATAAAAGAATAGAAACAAAAGGAGGGGGTTTAACAGAAAGGGGTATTTGTGGGTATCTGTGCAGTGTGACCCACCTTCTCTACTCTATTTATTTATTTATTTATTAAATTTTTTATGCACTTGTTGCGTTTTGTTTCTTTTCTCCTACCGTACCGGCTACCCCTCTACAAAGGTGTAGCAAAGATGGTTGTTTGGTGGGGGCTTATATGGCCGCTGCCTCAGGTGCAGGGTGTTGGGTTAATCAGTCCAGGGCATTCTGGGGTTTGAAGTTCCGGCTGTGGTACCATCCCAACTCCCCACCACCCTGAATGGCACTGCTGCTGCCGCCCTCTGCTGGCGGCAGACGGCATTGCACAGATCTTACAGGAACTTTATTCAAACACTATGCTGGGCTTTTGCATGCTTAATGTTCAGACTGCCAGCCCAAATCCAAATTTTGGCCTATCTGAATTGTATCCAGACAAATTAAGACATATTTTCCGGATTTTTGATTATCTGGACAGCAAAAACACACATGAAATCTGATCAGCATCCAAGTCACATTTGAAGGTGCTTTGACAGACAATTTCAAGTCTGGATGCTGGAGCCGAGTCCGGAAACATCACCGGCAAATCCAGAGTGACGGAAGTGTTGGGAATCAAGGAAAGCATCTTGTTGAGTTGTGAACCGTGACTCGATAGAGCGGTTGTTCGGATGGCGAAATGATGCACCTCCATCTCTCCTGTTTCCATGCATGGAAGCCACATCACCAGCATGGCTTCAAAGCTACTGACGCCCATGTCTCTACCACGGTAACTTGTGCAGATATGTTGGTGAGGTCTGGACACACAGACTTGGTCCGATTTGACCACTCGTATATAACAGCCATCTCGAAAGATCTGACCTGAGAGACGAATCCGATTTGCCTGCAGTGTAAACAGAGCCGTGGGGATTCTGTGTAAGGAGGAGACGTCACAGACTTACAGCCGAAAGCAATGCGCAGCCGTGACGATCCACGACGGGGTGATGATGGATCCTCCACACCGGTGGTACCCGGAACTGTGCAGGCTGACCTGCCAGGGCCAACGAGTCTGGCTGCTCACGTCTTCCCCTCCAACTATCCACGTCTGGACGGTCGATTTTCCACATTCTGCAGCAGGGAAGAAGAAGGAAACAGTTGATGACTCTGGTCAGTGTTAATTAGCTAGATTCATGAACGTGCACATTTGAAAAGTTTGAATGCCAGTATGTTCAATATTTGTCAGTATGTTAAATCTGACATTCGGAGCTGAAATGGGCGTATTGAAGTTTGGAAGAGAGGTTTATACACCGACTGGCCACTATATTAGGTTTCTACACAGCTCCACTGACCATATAGGACACTCTGTAGTTCTACAGTTGCAGACTGTAGTCCATCTGTTTCTCTGTATACTGTATAGGGCTGTACCCGACCCCCAAGTTCCTGGTCACTACTATTGATCATAGCACAGAAAGGACAAATCTCCCTACTGGCCTGATCCACTCACACCAGCCCAACACATACTAACACACCACCAGTGTCACTGCAGTGCTGAGAATAATCCACCACCCACACTCTGTGGTGGTCCTGTGGGGGTCCTATACAGAGAGTATACAGAGAAACAGATGGACTACAGTCTGAACCTGTACACCTACAGAGTGCTGCTATACGGTCAGTGGAGCTGATTAGTGAGGACAGTGAGTGTGAAAACACAGTAGTAGTGGTTGATGAACCACAATAACAGATGGGCCAGACAGGGGAAGTGGTTAGTGTAGCTCAGCGGGTAACACCACTACCCAGAGTGCCATCTCTACATGTGGGAGACTGGGGTTCAAATCACGGTCTGGGTGACTATGCTGTGCTATACTAATAAGAGTCCTTGGGCAAGACTCCTAACACTACACTGGCCCACCTGTAATATGATTAACCTTGTAAGTTGCTCGGGATAAGAGCGTCAGCTAAATACCGTAAATGTGTATCTGTCTGGGAGGTGTTTTTGATGAGATGACCTGTAGGGTCAGGAGGTTAGGAGGGGGGGCTTTTGCCTGCAGTGTACTGGGATGTGGTGTGGATTTGGAAATGTGAATGAGTAGATAAACTGAAAGCTGGTTAGAGTTGTGATTTCTGGTGTCCAGCTGTACATTACCAACCATGAAGTTCAACTTCAGGTTTAATGCTTCTCTGTTTCAGGCCAATATTGGTTCATTTCTAATGGCATGAATCTGAATCCATGTACTATATCTTCAATAATTATATTAAATATTATCTTTATTCTAGAGGCTGGATATTATAGTGTAAGGAAAGAGCAGAATCTGAATGAGTTACCTATACACTTCAGCGTTACTGCGGCATCAGATGGGCAGTATGAACTGGAGGAGCAGAAAAACACATCAATTAAACACAAATGTTAAACATTATTGGGTTATTTATGAGTTTGAGTATGAGCAATAATAATAATAATAATAATAATAATAATCTGCACCACACCTCTCAGTCAGCTGCGTATGTGTATACTCTCCATACGAGGAATTAGCATTCAGCATCATGTAGCCATCTGACTTAGTGTCTGGACTCATCTGATCAAACCCAATGTAGTCAGTCCTGAAAGACCAGAAAGACCCTTATTACACCATTAGACCACCCATTAAAGTCGTGTTGACACATCTCTGCATTTTTCCATGCCATCATTAGCCTGTTATAGACTGGGCTTATTCATGATCAGATCAGTGGAGCTTAAATATACATATATCAGCTTTTAGAACCGAATTCAGGGAACAGAGGAGGCCAAGCTAAACGCTTTCCCACCTGCCATATCCGATCTCCGAGCAGGTTTTCCTCCCCATGTTGTCATCCCATCCGAGAGAACACACCGGCTTCCATTTTTGGTCTCGGTTTGAGAAACTCTGCAGCAGGAAGTCAGGTCCATACAGACGAACTACAAGAGAAAAACGAAGATCCTGTCAGTCAAGCTCTGAGTGCACTGAGTGAGGTCCACAGTGCCATCCACGTGATGCCAGTGACTTGCCAGGGAGATCCATATGATGCTGGTCGTTTGTTGTGTTTTGAGCTCTCGGAGGGATCAAGGGTGTACATATGGCGAGTTTGGCAGTGGAACATTTCATCTTGTAAACTCAAACATGATAGAGGACAAAGACCTCTAAGCTATAGCAGTAAACTGCTCAATATTTCAAAACCACTACTTTTAATTTGCTGGGGTTTCAGATTGCTAACTGCTCCAGCATTTATATATGAGTGCTAGGGTTGCCACCTTTCAGAAATGAAAAAATAAAGGGGGCAGTTAATAAAGGGGGAAAACTGACCCTGGGATCAATAAAGTATTTCTGATTCTGATTCAGTTCAGGTGTGAGTGACAGATGTGTGTATTGGACATTTATCGAAATACAGAACCAATCGCGTCTCGTATTAGGAGCCGAGTCCTTGGTGTTTGGGAGATTGTGATCAATCGTATATGTGTGACACACGTGTTTATTGGACATTTACAGAAATACGGAGAAAAATGCGTCCCGTATTCGTTTAATGCGGGACGCAACATTAAATTGCCAAATAAAGGACGATTCCGTATTTTACAGGACGATTGGCAACCCTAATGACTGCTGGTACAACTTCATTCCTTGCTAGCATGCTAAATGCTACATGGACGACGACAACAACAACAACAACCCTACCCTCGTGTTTATAACCAGTCAAAACAATTATTCACAAGCTTTATGTTCAAATTGATTAAAAAAAATAAATAAATAAAAAATGGTTTTGCATTGACTGCCAAGTTCATACTAAATTAGCCTCACTGAAACTAACCTAGCCCAGTGCAGTGATCGAAAATCCCTCTCCTCTCTTCGTACTGCTACAGAGTGGCCACTTGTGAACATACAGGGGTTGGACAATGAAACTGAAACACCTGGTTTTAAACCACAGTCATTTATTAGTATGGTGTAGGGCCTCCTTTCGCGGCCAATACAGCGTCAGTTGGTCTTGGGAATGACATATACTGCGTCCTGCACAGTGGTCAGAGGGATTCTAAGCCATTCTTCTTGCAGGATAGTGGCCAGGTCACTACGTGATGCTGGTGGAGGTTCGTCCTTCTTGGTGGTATGCTGACATTACCCTGGATACCGTGGCTCTTGATACATCACAAAGACTTGCTGTCTTGGTCACAGATGCGCCAGCAAGACGTGCACCAACAATCTGTCCTCTTTTGAACTCTGGTATGTCACCCATAATGCTGTGTGCATTGCAGTATTTTGAGCAGAACTGTGCTCTTACCTGCTAACTGAACCTTCACACTCTGCTCTTACTGGTGCAATGTGCAATTAATGAAGATTGGCCACCAGGCTGGTCCAATTTAGCCATGAGACCTCCCACACTACAATGACAGGTGTTTCAGTTTCATTGTCCAACCCCTGTAGATGTGTTATGACTACTGAAAAGGGTTCCTAGTAGATACACTCATTGGCCATTTTATCAGAAACACCTGCCATGCTAAGGTACTTTTGTAGGTTCATGGTTACTGACTGTACCCTCCACAATGGAGCATCCATCCTCTACCTCATTCCTCAATGGAGAGAGTCGCCGTAGGACCACCTCTGACCCATTCGGTTTGGGTTACCACTGCTGAGATATTTGTGTGGTGCTGGTATGAGTGGCGTGTGTAGGGCTTCAATCAAATGCGCAGCACATAGAGTCTAATGCTAAAGAAGATCCTTACGGCAGTGAGCCTCGTCCTCTCCTCTTAAACAGTCCCTCTTTCCATCGCACCACAGCGAAGAGCTGATACACTCCCCATTCTCTCCACACCTCCGGCCCAGGGCGCACGTACTGGACACTGTTACAACACACAGAGATCAGGTACTAGATACAATCAAATGAGCTCAGATTCTTCTCTGCTACTTGCAAGGATGAATTCATCGACATCCTTATGGTCTCCAAACAGCATGCATGATCAATATTTAATTTTTAATATGATATTTTTTGTATTTTTGAACGGCTTATGCTGATGTTCATGCCAGAATCATGATGTAATGTCACATTTCAGAATGCATATTAATTATTATGAAGTTAAAGGCATACACACCAACCAACACTTGCCTGGATGATGATAACTTGCTACTTACACAAGTACCAGGTCAGCACAGCTGCTGCTCCCAGGAGAATCAGGATTAATGTGACCGCGACTGTTATACAGAGGCATCGGCTATCCCTGGCTGCTGTCAGAGGAGCCCCAAAACCCAGGAGCAGAGCAGAGCAGAGCAGAGAGAGAGAGAGAGAGAGAGAGAGAGAGAGAGAGAGAGAGAGAGAGAGAGAGAGAGAGAGAGAGAGAGAGAGACAGAGACAGAGAGAGAGAGAGAGAGAGAGAGAGAGAGAGAGAGAGAGAGACAGACAGACGGAGAGAGAGACAGACAGAGAGAGACACAAAAAGAGAGAGAGACAGAGAGAGACAGAGACACAGAGAGAGAGAGCGCGAGAGAGAGAGAGACAGAGACAGAGACAGAGAGAGAAAGCGAGAGAGAGAGAAAGACAGAGAGAGAGAGAGAGAGAGAGAGAGAGAGAGAGAGAAAGACAGAGAGACAGAGACAGAGAGAGAAAGCGAGAGCGAGAGAGAGAGAGAGAGAGACAGAGACAGACAGACAGACGGAGAGAGAGACAGAGAGAGAGAGACACAAAAAGAGAGAGAGACAGAGACACAGAGAGAGAGAGCGCGAGAAAGAGACAGAGACAGAGAGAGAAAGCGCGAGAGAGAGAAAGACAGAGAGAGAGCGAGAGAGACAGAGAGACAGAAACACAGAGAGCGCGAGAGAGAGAGAGAGAGAGCGCGCGAGAGAGAGAGAGACAGAGAGAGAGAGAGAGAGAGAGAGAGAGAGAGAGAGAGAGAGAGAGACAGACGGAGAGAGAGACAGACAGAGAGAGAGAGAGACACAGAAAGAGAGAGAGACAGAGAGAGAGCGAGAGAGAGAGAGAGAGAGAGAGAGAGAGAGAGAGAGAGAGAGAGAGAGAGAGAGAGAGAGAGAGACAGACGGAGAGAGAGAGACAGAGAGAGAGAGAGAGAGAGAGAGAGAGAGAGAGAGAGAGAGACAGAGAGAGACAGAGAGAGAGAGAGAGAGAGAGAGAGAGAGAGAGAGAGAGAGAGAGAGAGAGATTACAGTTAATTATCTGTGAACCCCTGAAAATGGAGCAGGGTTCTCCAAAACCAGTCCACAGGGCCCTCAAGACAGTTCACATTTACCTGACCCCAGCAACCCAAAGCATTACGTGATCCTGACACTTCCACGCTGGACCTGGGGATATCCCTCTTCCTACCACCGCTTGGTTTCACTTAAAGGAGTCAACAAAGCCATGAACTAGCATTATGCCAGGATGGAGTGTTTAGCATAACCCCTGTAGTGGAGAGCTACCTGCAGACCTGATAACGTTTCCAGAGCTAGCTGCACAAGCTGCCATCCTCTATGCATGCCACTATTACCTGAAGCTAATCTGCATGATGCAGAGCAGTCTGCTAGTTAGCCAAGTGTACCGACTGATACCATGTTTGAAGTGTGCATGCTGAAAGCATGTCCTCATTGACATGCCGGATACATTGGGTAACACAGGTTAGCAGTAGGGTTGGGTACCTTTGGAGTCCTTGGTGGGGTGTGGCAGGCCGGCTGTGACGGTGTGGTGTGTGTTGATGGGTTTGGGCTGGACAGTTGGATTTGATTCGGAGTAGTCATCGTCATCATGTTGATATCCTTGATTTATATGAGGGTTATCCTGCAGATTAATTCAAACACCGTTTTAGCGCATCACTCAAACTTCAGAGGTTACAGCAAATATATACTTGTCTGGCATTCTGAGGTGCTAATGACAGCTGGGGACTTGAGGTGTCCTAGAACCTTGGGAATGTAGTACACTAGAACCATGAAGCAATGGGGATAGAGTATTGTGTATATAGAACCCTGGGAATATAGACCCTGGGAGGGTAAATTACTGAAAATATGGAGTACCAGGAATTTGAAACCATGACAATATAAAACACTGGGATCAAAGCACTGGGAATATCGAACTCTGGTAATATAGTACACTGGGACTATAAGGCACTGGGGATATAGAACCCGAGTAATATAGTACACTGGGACTATAAGGCACTGGGGATATAGAACCCGAGTAATATAGTACACTGGGACTATAAGGCACTGGGGATATAGAACCCGAGTAATATAGTACACTGGGACTATAAGGCACTGGGGATATAGAACCCGAGTAATATAGTACACTGGGACTATAAGGCACTGGGGATATAGAACCCGAGTAATATAGTACACTGGGACTATAAGGCACTGGGGATATAGAGGCGTGGGAATAGAGTACACTGGGACTATAAGGCACTGGGGATATAGAACCCGAGTAATATAGTACACTGGGACTATAAGGCACTGGGGATATAGAACCCGAGTAATATAGTACACTGGGACTATAAGGCACTGGGGATATAGAACCCGAGTAATATAGTACACGGGGACTATAAGGCACTGGGGATATAGAGGCGTGGGAATAGACTCCCTGGGACTATAGGGCACTGGGGATATAGCACAACCCGCGGGAATAGCAGGGGGGACTATAAGGCAATGAGGATATAGAAACACAGTAATATGTACAAGAACTATAATGGCACCCTGGGGATATGCAACTACAGTAATATAGTTGATCATCACTGACTATAAGGCACTGGGGATATATAAGGCGTGGGAAAAGAGTACACTGGGACTATGTTACTGGGGATATAGAGTCGCGGGAATAGAGTGCACTGGGACTATAAGGCACTGGGGATATATCAAACAGTGTAATGATAGGCACGGGCACTATAACCCTTTTGGGAATATAGAACCCGAGTAATATAGTACACTGGGACAGTAGTTCCTGGGCCAGCCAGAGCTCAGATTTTGTAAAGCCAGTGTTTACGTGCAGGATTATTCGAGATTTGGGCAACAGCAACATGTCCGTAAAAAAAAAGGAGCCCTGTGTGTCTGCCTCATGATGGACTAACGGCCTGTCCAGAGTGTTTCCTGCTTTCCAGCGAATGAACGCTAGAATAGGCTCTTCTAAATGACTCAGAAGATGAATGAATGAATGACTGTACTGTATGTATGTTTCAATACTAACTAACTAACTACACCATCAGTTCAAAAGTACTAACACCATACAGGCTAAACACACATAGGTTAACCCACTCACTGTGTGCCATACCTGAGCGACGTTGCAGTAACAGTTGCCTTCCTCTGCGTCGGGCATCTCGGAGCAGTAGCACCTGATGTCAAAACGTTTAGTTAAAATCTGATAATCCATGAATCTTAAATATTTGCTGTAGGAGCTGAACTTTGAGCGTTGTGTGGATACTGATCTTGGAGCGACCTGCCCTGCACGTTTTAGTGTGTTCCCTGTTCCCAACACATCCGATCCAAATAATCATTAACAGGCCTGTCCCGGCTTAAAGTGGGTGACTTTAGAGAAGGGGGACATATTAAGATGCCTAGGATCAGGGGGTAGTTTAGGAAGAGGAGGGACCTTAGGATCCAGTGGTGCTTAAGGCCCAGGCGGTACTCCCGGATGAGGAGGTACTTGAGGACGATGGGGTACTTCAGGGTCAGGAGGTACTCCCAAGGCCCAGGTGGTGCTCCCGGATGAGGAGGTACATGAGGACGATGGAGTACTTCAGGATCAGGAGGTACTCCCAAGGCCCAGGTGGTGCTCCCGGATGAGGAGGTACATGAGGACGATGGAGTACTTCAGGATCAGGAGGTACTCCCAAGGCCCAGGCGGTACTCCCGGATGAGGAGGTACTTGAGGACGATGGGGTACTTCAGGGTCAGGAGGTACTCCCAAGGCCCAGGCGGTACTCCCGGATGAGGAGGTACTTAAGGACGATGGGGTACTTCGGGGTGAGGAGGTACTCCAGGGACCAGTTGGTACTCCCCGATGAGGACGTACTTGAGGACGATGGGGTACTTCAGGATCAGGAGGTACTCCCAAGGACCAGGTGGTACTCCCGGATGAGGAGGTACTTGAGGACGATGGGGTACTTCAGGGTCAGGAGGTACTCCCAAGGCCCAGGTGGTACTGCCGGATGAGGAGGTACTCAAGGACCATGGGGTACTTCAGGATCAGGAGGTACTCCCAAGGCCCAGGCGGTACTCCCGGATGAGGAGGTACTCGAGGACCATGGAGTACTTCAGGGTCAGGAGGTACTCCCAAGGCCCAGGCTGTACTCCCGGATGAGGAGGTACTCCCAAGGCCCAGGCTGTACTCCCAGATGAGGAGGTACTCCAAGACTCAGGGGGTACTTCAAAATCAGAAGGTACTCCACAACCCAGTGGTGCTCCAGGACCAGTTGGTACTCCCAAGGGCCAGGCGGTACTTCCAAATAAGGAAGTACTCCAAGACCATGGCTTACTTCAGGATCAGGCTGTACTCCAGTAACGTCGGTACTCCCAAGGGCCAGGCGGTACTCCCAAGGGCAATTGGGTCCTCCAGGATAAAGAGCTACTCTAAGACCAGGCAGTACTCCCGAGGGCCAGGTGGTACCCCCAGACCAGGGGTGGGGTGATCAGGGTGTACTTAGCACAACCCTAGTAGCAGGGGGTACTGAAGACTGAGGATTGGGGACACAGTGGTGTAAAGGAATCTAATGCTAACCCCTGCAACTACACAACGTTAATCATCAATGATTAATTATGATAGAAATAACTGAAAGAGTAGATTGATGTTATGCAATGGTCAACGTTATGCAATAGTCTAGCTATGCTGTGATATCGGACCATGGGAAGGCTAGCTGTACTCAACAATATCCGTAGTTACATGACAGGAATTTCTTTAGGAATCTAACAGTAAATTCCAACATTTGGTTTCTAGCTGAAACTAAAGGAACATTAGACAAATATTACAATGAGACTACTACACAAAAACTGAAACAGACCGTAGATGATTGTACGAGCTATATAGATTGTAAAGGTGCCGCCTGGGAGATGGTAAATTTACTTACTGGTTAGATGGATCCTATATACACTTTCATATCCGAACCCAGTGAGCCCAGTTCCGAAATGTCACACACACACTGCTCTCACTGTGGTTCACTGTACAGGAACACCATCAGAGCTAGCTTACCTAGTGCTGCTGTAAACCAGTGTTTGGCTGTTTAAGTACAGTTTGCCCATAAAATGACCCGCCCATGATCATGTCACAATGACTAGATCATCAAAAGAAAATGGGAGGCGGGGCTAAAAGGCTGTTGGTGTTGCTTGTTAATTTTAAGAAGTTGGGAAACGGTCAGAAAGATGTATTATGAGAGTCACGGGACAGGAATCTCAGAAATTCAGCTTTACCGTTTGAAGCAGGTTGGGGGATATTAGCGTCAATGGGACCCTTTTTTACGTGGGACGTCCTTGATCAGTGGAACAAGGAAACAAGTCTTCATACAGGATGAACAGTCTGATAAGGCTCACAATGAACTGTAGACTGTGATAGAGACAGCCGTGATAACTCCATGACCTATATCACGTTTGTGGCCTGGGCCATCACGATCACGCCTTCGTTCCCAGGGACCTACTTCACCTCTTTGTTATTTTGTAAACAGTGCTATATAACCCATTCCAGTGTTGCCTCCACCATATGACCTCGATGTGAAAATAAGAGTGGTGTCCAAACCTCTGAAATGTTTACACACATATTCTGGTGGAGCTAATGAGCAGCTTGGGACTTTTGGACCCATCATATATGATCCAAAAAAAAAAACAGTACCAGGCCTGAGGAGGGATATAGGACCCTGGGAATATAGAGCCCTGGGGAAAACTGAACCATTTATAACCATATAAAGAATGGTGAATATTTGGGAATACAGATTACTAGGAATGTTGAGCCCTGGGAATATAGAACACTGGGATTCTTGATACCTGGGAATACAGAGCACTAGGAATGTAGAACCCTGGGAACCCTGGGAATACCCTGGGAGTACTGCCAATATTGAATCCTAAGAACATGGTACCCTTGGAATATAATACCCCCTGCCACAGAAACCACTCCACTGACTGAAATTCCTCAATACAATTCTAGGCCTTTTCTGGAATGTCGAACCCTGGGAATACAGTGCACTAGGAATGTCGAACCTTGGGAATACGGTGCACTAGGAATACAGAGCCCTGTGAATGCAGAGCACTAGGAATCTTAAACCCTGGGAGTACAGAGCACTAGGAATGTCGACCCCTGGGAATACGGTGCACTAGGAATACAGAGCCCTGTAAGCAGAGCACTAGGAATCTTAAACCCTGGGAGTACAGAGCACTAGGAATGTCGAACCCTGGGAATACGGTGCACTAGGAATACAGAGCCCTGTGAATGCAGAGCACTAGGAATCTTAAACCCTGGGAGTACAGAGCACTAGGAATGTCGAACCCTGGGAATATGGTGCACTAGGAATACAGAGCCCTGTGAATGCAGAGCACTAGGAATCTTAAACCCTGGGAGTACAGAGCACTAGGAATGTCGAACCCTGGGAATACGGTGCACTAGGAATACAGAGCCCTGTAAGCAGAGCACTAGGAATCTTGAACCCTGGGAGTACAGAGCACTAGGAGTGTCAATCCCTGGGGATATGCAGCAGTGGCAATATAGATATCCTAGGAACATAGTGCCCCTGGAATGTGTTACTCTCTGCCACAGAAACCACTCAGCTACCTGACATTCCCCATTGAAATTCCAGGCTGTTTCTGTGTCACAATGTGACGACATCCCATAACACAATCCTTATTGCCTTACAGCAAGCTTGTCACGCCCTCGCACACTGCCAAGCCAATACTGCAGGCCAGGAACAGTTTAGTAACCATGGTTAGAAGATGACGTTGTAAGAACACCCTCAGGAGAGCAGACCGCAACACGGAGCCAAATGTGTAGGGGGAGAACTTGTAGCAGGGTGTTCGTTAGACCAATCAGAACAGAGTGGGCAAGCTGCCAGTCAGTGCACAACAGACTCAGAGCGAGAATAGATGTAGAGGATTAGAAAAACGTTTTTACAGTACTGCTGTGCTGGGAAATTGAAGCATGTAAATCTGTTCTATGAGACCCTAAAAATAAAAATATGACCCCTCAAAATTCGTTAGTTGGAGAGATAACAGGAATGTAGCTTGCTAAATTACTGCTAGGAAGGTGAATAACTAGCAGCTGTATTACTATAACAGAGTTATAGTATCAATTAACCAATGAGGGAGCTGATTTGTGAGATGAGAAGGGCAAGAAGCTACAAGCTAAAGTTAGCTACCTGAGGTAGGTAACAAGACACCTTACTCGTTGCCCCGACTGGAAATTTTAGAATTACTACTTTGTAGAGTGGGGTACTGCGTAAGGAGACCAGCTGTGTGAAGCTAACGTCATTAGCATTTATGCTAGTGGCCACCAGAGCATTTGAGTGGAGTGAAACAGCAAATATCTTTCTCATAGCATTTCTGTAATCCCATTCCTACCAGCGAGAGGATAGCGATCCACGGCTGCCATCCTAATGCCAGCGCTGGTTGGACCGTTGGTGTTTTTAATAAGAGGCCTAATCCTAATTTTAATTCCTCTCAGTTATCTGTAATATTAGTCGTAGCTTAGTTTCTAAAATAAACTCATTTCTAATTTACTTATTTGCATCAAATTTAAATGCCGAGAAATTTTGTTTTAGGAGATTTAAAACTCGTTAGGTCTTGTCAACAAGACAGTAATCTGGGTGGTCTGAGGGTGGATCAGCAGTGGCAAACAGTCAGCTGGCTGAGCTCCCAGCTTGTCAAACCAGCCAACCGATATATGCTCTCTATCTGGGGATCTATATCCCGCGTGTGATGGCGCAAAGTCCGCTACTAATTATAAAATTTATGGCTGGTATTAAATAAAAATCTAGCTAAGCATTTTGTTCTACACTGTAATGGTGGTGGTGGTGAAACGAAAGCGGTGAAAGCGGTTCAGGGCTCCTGAAAACTATTCAGTGGCTCTGCTGGGCAAGCTACCAGTGGGACTTGGGGAGGACAGAAATGCTAAGCAGTCAAAATGTGAAAAAGATTTTAAAATAAATAAATAAATAAATAAAAATAAAAGAGAGAGAGAGAGAGAGAGAGAGAGAGACTGATACAATGTATCTATAAACACACCTCACCAGAAGTGAGGTTCGAACCCAGGTCACCGTGTCGAAAGATGGACAGCCACCAGTGCACTATAGCTAGTTCTTACACAGGTGGGCAATAAAAGGAGACTGGGTTTGAACCTTGTGAAATTCCCAGAATTCAGGGATGAAGGTATTAGAGAAATGAAGACTTGACTTGAATACCTTTTACTTGAGGTATTCTCCCGTATATTGTAGAGGAGAGTCAGAGGAACAGAGGGAGGGATGGGTGTGAGAACACTTTATCCCTCTAAGGAACGAGCACAGGGATGAGGGTAAGGGCATAGCAGCCCTCAGCAGAAAGGAGAAATATTTTTTTTTTGTTTGTTTTTTTAATAAAAGGGGAACACCAACACTCTCCAGTATCTCTTAGGATTATCTATCCAGCGGTATCTACCCAGAGGTTCTTTGTGTCTGGACGGAACCCTGATTTGCCCTATTGTGAAAGGACTGAGCTGCTGTCATTGCTAGCTCTGTTGTATTTATTAGCCTACACCAAATAGCAAGAAGATAGTGGGCCGCTATTAGAACACAAAGCTGGTGGTCAGATGTTTTTTTTGTCGCTCAGCCTTTCAGTGTATTAAACAAAACAACACGACACTCACTTTTTCACTAAGAGTTATTCGTTTTTTGTAAATTAGTTTGGTGAATAAGTTAAACAGCGATATACTGCATACACCTAACACGGTATCAGCAACATTTGAACTAAATTGTTCTATGTCGGGTGTCGTCATTATTGTTATCAGTCATTTGTCTCCGTTTATTTTCCAAAATAAAAGTCTGTGCGCAATCTGCTTGATGAGATTATAAACTATTCAGACCTTTTATGGTGGACAATCTTAGAGACAAGCTTAGAGTCACCATGGTGCTGACCTTACCAAGCCATACGTGGTGAATCAGTGTATGACTTATTCGCTTAATGCATGCAGGGTGTGGTAGTGAGAGAATACCGCTGGAAGAACACATGGACATATTCCACAGTGATTAGTTTAACAGCAGAGGATAGACTTGATTTGCCTTACTGGACTCTGGAAGCCGGCCATGATTCCTTATGTTGTTTTATAGTCCTGTTGTTATTCTATCTGGAAGATAGTGAAAGTAAGAAAGGCCTTATTTTGGGACTGTACATTGTGCTGAGTAATCATGGGGCATTGCTCATGTGCCAATAACATGCTGGTTTACAATGAAGTAATCTTGAAATCTTGAATTTCCCTCTTTCTTGAATTTCCCTCTGGGATCAATAAAGTATCTATCTATCTATCTATCTATCTATCTATCTATCTATCTATCTATCTATCTATCTATCTAATCTAATTGTTTCCAGTAACTTGTGTGTCTTTGAACTAGTGTACTTACAAAAAGACGAGAAAAAAATTCATATATATATATACAGGTGTTGGACAATGAAACTGAAGCACCTGTCATTTTAGTGTGGGAGGTCTCATGGCTAAATTGGACCAGCCTGGTGGCCAATCTTCATTAACTGCACATTGCACCAGTAAGAGCAGAGTTCAGTGAAGGTTCAGTTAGCAGGTAAGAGCACAGTTCTGCTCAAAATACTGCAATGCACACAGCATTATGGGACATAACAGAGTTCAAAAGAGGACAGATTGTTGGTGCACGTCTTGCTGGCGCATCTGTGACCAAGACAGCAAGTCTTTGTGATGTATCAAGAGCCACGGTATCCAGGGTAATGTCAGCATACCACCAAGAAGGACGAACCTCCACCAGCATCACGTAGTGACCTGGCCACTATCCTGCAAGAAGAATGGCTTAAACTCCCTCTGACCACTGTGCAGGACGCAGTATATGTCATTCCCAAGACCAACTGACGCTGTATTGGCCGCAAAAGGAGGCCCTACACCATACTAATAAATGATGGTGGTCTAAAACCAGGTGTTTCAGTTTCATTGTCCAACCCCTGTATATATATATATATAGGTGGAAAGTGATCATGGTAATAATGTGCCTCAAATGTTGAGGCACATTATTATTATGACCACTTCCTACTTGGCTCATAAAGGAAGTCCTGTTTTAATTTTTGGGTCCCACTCTTCCATGTGGAAGTCACTCAACTGATCTGGGTGTGAATCCACCCTTGCAGATTATGTACACCCACCGCAGATGGACTCTTCCAGCCAGACATGCATTGTGTCACACGGCTAGAAGTGTCTGACATTGGTTGGAGTAGCATGACCAAGACTTTCAAGTACTACCTTGGCCCCCTAATTGAACCCTATTAAGCATCTATGGGACCACCCGATGGTTGTGTATGCTCTATGGATCCTCCCCAATGCCCTTTCCAGCAGCTGTGGAAAAATGAAACTAACACAAACACTGAGAATGATAGATTGTAGGTGGCTAAAAGATTCTGTCCCGCAGAAATGGTCCCTGATCTAACATTTAGCGAACTGGCCAAATCTAAGTAAAGCAATACTTTAAAATAAATAAATGGAAAAATATGGAGATGAACAAGATGAAAAATTTAAGACGTCATAGTTTAAAGTCATGCATGGCACGTAAGGTTCCCCTGATTAAATCAGCACACGTCCAGGCCCATTTGGATGATCCAGAGGAGTCATGGAGAAGGTTCTGTGGTCAGATGGTCTTAATTCCACTCGCCGTGTTTGGAGAATGATGGGTACCATCCCAAAAACACCATCCCTACTGTGAAGCATGGGGGTGGAGGCATCATGCTGTGGGGGTGTTTTTCTGCACATGGGACAGGACGACTGCACTGTGTTAAGGAGAGGATGACCAGGGCCATGTATTGTGAGATTTTGGGGAACAACCTCCCTCCCTCAGTTAGAGCATTGAAGATGGGTCGTGGCTGGGTCTTCCAACATGACAATGACCCAAAGCACACAGCCAGGATAACCAAGGAGTGGCTCCGTAAGAAGCATATCAAGGTTCTGGAGTGGCCTAGCCAGTCTCCAGACCTAAACCCTATAGAAAATCTTTGAAGGGAGCTCAAACTCCGTGTTTCTCAGCGACAGCCCAGAAACCTGGCTGATCTGGAGGAGATCTGTGTGGAGGAATTGGCCAAAATCCCTGTGCAAACCTGGTCAAAAACTACAAGACTCTGTAATTGCAAACAAAGACTACTGTACCAAATATTAGCATTGATTTTCACAGGTGTTCAAATACTGATTTGCAGCAGTAACACACAAATAAATTATTAAAAAATCATACACTGTGATTTCTGGATTTTTTTTTTAGATTATGTCTCTCACAGTGGACATGAACCTAAGATGAAATTTTCAGACCCCTCTATGATTTTGAAGTGGGAGAACTTGCAAAGTCGCAGGGTGTTCAAATACTTATTTTCCTGTATTATGCCGCTCTCCAAAGAAAAACAAGGATCTCCAGAATGGCAACTTTACAGGAGACGACAAAAACAATTAAAAGCTAATTTTAATATATGTCAGTGGATCCAGACTTCTTCTCCAAGCAGTTTTGGGCCAGTTTGGTTGGTCCATTCATCATGAAACCTCATTTCACACGATGTAAACAGCAGCGGCTGTGTTCAAATGATAAATACAAATAGTGCAAATGGAGATGGGTTTGGTTTTGATTGGACAGCGACAATATTCAAAAGCACAGATAAATGATATCTTTTGGTTCCACTGTAGAAAATACTGTACACCTGAATTCTGACAATAAAATATCTTAGATCTTTTGAGAGATGGAATAAAATTCCTGCTTATATACTTCTGAAGTCCCCCCGCCCCTGGCAGTGGGACCCTCCTATTCCTTTGCCCCAGGTTAAGAACTCTCTCATGATATATTTATCATTAGAAACAGTAACAAAAGGCGGCAAGTCTGTTTGAACGTGGTTTGAATGTCATCCCGCAGATAATCACCCCGTTTTTACAGTGCCCGTAATCTGATTACTGTCTGGTTTACTGTAAGAGAATACAGATATCTTTGTTTTTCTGCCCTGATTGCATCTATTCCATTATTACCCAACGCTAATCGTGAGACGGAATATCCATCTGAAGGCTTCGGGAATTGGCAGGGATTTTTTTTTTTTAAGGGCTGCTTTAAGACCAGACGGGGTTCAGGCCTTTTTAAGCCTTCCAGCTGGAATGACACCTTCTGCTTTTCTGCTTTCTAAAGCTCTTCGGTTTGATGTTACAAGCTTTCACTTTTTTCACATCCAGTAAATGATTGACACGAACGGGGGCAAGTGTGCACCTTTCTTATTGGAGAAGAGAATAAAAGTTAGAGCAGGATTAGATAAGATATCTTTATTGTCACACTACAGAAACAACGAATTACTGTCTACCTGGGGTATATGATGTCGGTCTATCTAAACTACACTTCATTTCACCTTATTTAGGTAAAAGAACAACAACCTGAGAGACTAGTCTGAGGAAAGTCCTATGGCTTAGATCTTCCGCATCTTCCCATCGCAACTGGGGGAACTGTGGCCAAAGGCCAGTCATTAGAAACTCAAGGTTTCTTTTAGAAGGATGGTGTCTCTAGCTTGAACATTCTTCCGGTCCTTATTCCGTTTTCTTCAATACTGCAAACAAGTCCAGAACTCACTGGCTAGGGTTTGTTCCTTCTTCCACTGGCTTTCCAAGGGATCCTTTCCCACGAAGTCTCTGAATGGAGTAGAGAGGCCGACTTTTGTGCAAGAGGTTGAAGAAAGTGGCCCTACGTTGATGACTGCAAACACTTCTGTCATCAGGATGCAATGGACGCAATGAGCAAGATGAGTAGGTCTGCTCTGTAGTAGCATGGAGCCAGGAATCCTGCAGGTTAAACTAATCATCTTGTTCATTTAAGTGTTTACTGATACAGGAGCACAGAGTACCTTCTTCCTGCAAGTGCCCCATTCCTAGCTCCTGACAAGCTCTAATAAACCTGGTGCCACCATCTGAAATAAGTTTGGAGGCATCCATAGACTCCACAGCTTCAGTAAGTATAACATTGTACTCACAAAACCAAAAGCACTGCTCAACCAATGCTTGTTCTGAGCTGCACCTCCACTTGTTTGCCATGTGATGCCACTGTCCAGGACTGAAGACCTCCAAGGCCGCCTTTGTGAAGGCTGGTGACATACTCAGATGTTCTGGGTTGAAGGTCTGCCATCTTTTATAAAACACTAAGTCAATAAAGCGTTTGCTTGATATCTGCTGTTATAGCAATGGCTTCCTTTCTGAAATGTATCAGCACACAGATGAGACTACTGGTACTGAAACCTCCCACTGTAACTGGAATTGCCTGACTGAGAGACCTCGGTTAGTCAGGATAGGTAACAACATCTCCAGCACCACCATACTGAGCACCGGCGCCCCTCAGGGTTGTGTACTTAGTCCTCTGTTGTTCACTCTACTGACTTATAACTGTACTGCAGAGTACAGCTCAAGCCACACGGGTCTGATCAGCAAGAATGATGTGTCAGCAAACATAAAGGAGGTGCAGCAGCTAACGGACCTGTGCAGAACCAACAACCTCTCTCTGAATGTCGATAAAACTAAGGAGATGGTTGTTGACCACCAAAGAGTGCGTGGTGACCACCCTCCGCCGAACATCACTGTGAAAATCGTCCCGAGCACCGTCCGGAGTTTCTTTGGTGTCCATATCACAGAGAACCTCATCTGGCCTCTCAACACCAACTCTATAGCCAAGAGAGCCCAGCAGCACCTCTACTTCCTGTGGAGACAGAAGCAGGCTCATCTTCCCACTCCCATCTTCACCATGTTCTACAGTGGGACTGTGGAAACCTTCCTGAGCAGCTGCATCATCGTCCGGTTTGGGAGTTGCACCGTCTCCAACTGCAAGACCCTACAGCAAATAGTGAGGACAGCTGAGAAGATCATTCCATTATGGACATCTACACCACCCGCTGCGTCTGCAAAGCCACCGGCTTTGTGAATGACCACACTCATCCCTCACAAAGACTTTTTTCACTGCTGCCATCTGGCAGAAGGTACCGGAGCATACGTGCCATCACTGCCAGACTCTGCAACAGCTTTGTTCCTCAAGCGATCAGGTTTTAAACTCACGAGGACTGATCTGAAGCCCCCTCACAGACATAATCTACACTCTCTCTCTCTCTCTTACACACCACTTTTGATGAGCTACCTGCCCTGGAACAGTGCTGCTAACACAGTGTTAAGTTATCTGACAGCGTAAAACTCACAGAACACAGCATGTTGAAATCTCTGCACTTTATTCTACGACCTCATGCCCGAAAACGAGTGCTGTGTTGGTGCTGCAGTGTCCTGTCTGTTTACTGTGTCCAATGTCTGTTTGTGTCCAAGTTTTAATTCTTGTTTACTCACTCACTTACATCTGCACGTTTGCACTTTGTACTCTGTTGCACCTTGTTCCTGGAGAACCGTAATTTCACTCCACTGTGTACTTGTACAAGGATGACAATAAAGGCCTCTTGGCTTATGAATTGACCTGTTTAGGTCAGGACCAAAGACCAGAACATTGTTGTGTGTTGGTCATGACTATGATGTGAAACAGGAAGTAGAAGCCTTTTGCATTTTCTGAGACTAGATACAGATGTGTTTTGAAAGAATGGCTTGTATGGGTTAGACAAATGTGTCCTCTCCTTTAGGATATAGAGAATGCGATACACAATACAACCTGTCCTGGCTGTTTCCTGCTTTTCACCCAATGAGCCCTGGAATAGTGGTTGGTGTGGTGCAACGGATAAGACCGCTTGTCATTGAGCTACCACACCATGTTTGAGATTGGGGTTCAATTCCTGGTCTTGATGACTGCACTGTGCTAAACCAATACAAGTCCTTGGGGCGAGACTCCTAACACTACATTGGCCTACCTGTAATCTTCCCCGGCTGCAGGGCCCTCCTATTCTTTTGCCCCAGGTTAAGAGCTAATAGAAACAGAAACAAAAGGCGGCAGGTCTGTTTGAATGTGGTTTGAATATCATCCCGCAGATAATCACCCTGTACCCGTAATCTGATTACTGTCTGGTTTACTGTAAGAGAATACAGGTATCTTTGTTATTCTGCCCTGATTACATCTGTTCCACTATTACCCTACCGTAATCTTGAGACAGAACATCCCTCTGAAGGCTTTTTAGGGCAGCTTTAAGACCAGACAGGATTCAGGTTAGCAGATTTGGGTAACCCCAAAGATAGTGGTCGGTTTGGCTCAACGGATAACACCATTTGTCGTTGAGGTACCACACCATGTGGGAGATTAGGGTTCGATTCCTGGTCTGGGTGACTGCACTGTGCTACACCAATACGAGTCCTTGGCTGAGACTCCTACCACTGCATTGGCCTACCTGTAATATGATTAATGTTGTAAGTCACGCTGACGCTCTTATCCTATGGAAATAGTATCCAGGACCCCCAGAAGGATAAGGAATTTTGAAAATGAATGACAATATACCAATTGTCATAACACTATAGTTGATGTAATACTCCAACATTTTGTCACCGCAGGACCATGTGCTGCAACATATCTACCTATCTATCTATCTATCTATCTATCTATCTATCTATCTATCTGAAGTGGGCTTCCCAATTTTTCACAGTTTCCCAAGTAGGCAGTCCCAGTCACTTGTGCTGGCTGACAGCTCACAAATGTGTTGGCATTGGGTAAAGAATATAGGTTGTCCATTATGTGCAGTGCCAAAGCAGACTTAACCTATCAAAACCCAGTCTGAGAAAAAAAATGGGCATTGTGGGGACCAGTGACTTGTTGCCTTGTTTGTGTACCCTTACAATATCTCTCCCAAGCAAGAGAGGGGTTGAAGCATTTGTGCAGGGTCAGTCTCAGTCTGCCGTGGACAGGAGCCCTGCCACCTTGTGGTCAGACACAATGAAAACACAAGAGGGAGGCATAGAGGCAGCTCTCAGTTATCAGAGCCAACTGGTCATACGGTGCTGGGCTCTATCTTAGGGTGGCTCTTTGTTTGCCCTGTGCTTAGTCATGACTTCATGCCACGTCCACATACCTTTTGACCAAATCATAGCGCTCTCTCTCTCTCTCTCTCTCTCTCTCTTTCTCTCTCTCTCTCTCTCTCTCTCTCTCTCTCAGTCATTTTGTCTTTTCCTCCATTTCTTGAGCCTCTCAGTTTACCCCTTGAGACATTAAAACTGTGGTCAGTTTCAGGGTCTATAACCCAGCAGACACTTCGTCCCCTGACCCTGCAGTTAGGTCCTTACACTAAACACATTTCCCTACTCCTTATTCCATCACCAGGAGTGCAGCACATCCTGCAGTTCCCCTGGCTTAACCCCCACAATCCTCACATCGATTGGGTGACATGACAAGTCATGGTGTGGGGTTCCCTGTGCCTATAATCTCCCCCACTCAAAGACTCTCCCAAGATTCCTGGTTTCTCTCGAGTTCCCCTTAAATACTTGGATCTTTGGGAGATTTCTAGCAAGCAAAAAGCAGAGACCCTACAGAATCAGAGACCCTACAACCTCACAGATTGACTGTGCTACCAATCTCTTGCCAGGCACCTGCCCTCCCCGGGTTAGACCGTTCTGCCTTTTGGGCCCTAAACAAACTGCTATGGAAAACTACATCTGGGAAGGCATTAGACTTCTTACGAGCTGGTAACCTTCACCCCATACTGGTTATCAGGGCCTTGATAAAATTGCAATCCATGTGATAATGGATCAGTCGCTTCATTAGGCACCAATATTCACTAGGCCTGATTTTCACAGCTACCTCACACAGAGGAAAAATGGAAGACAGCCTTGTATACTCCCTTGGGACCCTATGAGTACTTGGTTATGCCCTTCGGTTATACCCACCAGAGGTTCACCAATGAGGTCTTTAAGGTTTGAGACTCTAAGCCGCTACATCTTTGACTACCGAGATGATATAGGGAGGGAAGTCTGTACCTATCTCTCTATTTACTGCTTCAGTTTGAAAGTCCTCTGCCTTTTGTCCCTTTATCTCCATATCTCCTGCCCAGGTAGGGTGATGGCGTGATGTAAAGTCTGACCTATCCAATGGGTGGTTGCTCTGATCTTGTAACCCATGGACAGATTTTAACAGCGTCCATTAAAATGCAGGGCAGTGTCGGGTGATGATGGGTGGGGTAGCAGCTTCTTTGGAAGTAAGCTTCTCAGTTCCATATGCTGAATGCATAACTGTGATGTCCTGTCCACTGACACATTCATTAGCCTTGCAGCAGGTTGGGTAGCAGGTTTATTTAGGCAGTCGGGTGAAAGACATGACCGTGAGTGGAAGACAAGTGGTTTACTGGGTATGGGACCGTGACTTCTCTTACCCAGTAAACTGCAAATGATGGGCATTTCTGTTGGTCATAACTTTCAACACACTATGTTACCAGTGTGCCACAGCTGGGAATCAAACCCAGGCCTTTCTTTCTGAGATATGACAAAAACATCAAGCCACAGAATTACATATATAACACAGAGTTCCTGTATACTGGTGTTTGATGACTTCTTAGGAGTCCTATTCTGTCCCATGGTATTTATATGTATGTGTGCATATGTGTATATATGAGTGTATATGTAAATATGTAAATGTGTGGGGGTATATATGTATATATAAGTATGTGTGTATGTGTGTGATTTCCATTACTGATTTCAACTGTCTGTAAAGCACTTTTTGCGCTCTATATATAAACGTTATTATTATTATTATTATTATTGTTGTTATTAATTATTATTATTATTATTATTAGTAGTAGTAGTAGTAGTAGTAGTTATAACTCTGATGTTATTTGGAGTAACTCTAATGCATACGTAAAAGTACAAGGTATAAAAGTATAAACACGCATATGGAGTATAAAATACAACATATAGAAAAAAATAACATGGAAATATTTACACAGAATAAAAGAATAAAGTTACTGGGAGTTACTGGGAGTTACTGGGGAAGGAAACATAAATGAAAAACTCAGTGACAGTACTGAGATATGTAATTGCTCTTTAAAGCCAGTGAACTTTGTAGTCAATATTAGAACATTAAAAACATTATTAAAACATCCAATGTAGCCAATGTTTTTATCTCTCTCAATGTTTTATCTAGGAAATACGTCATGTAGTTTTGACCATGGTAACTGCAGTACTGTAATAATCTGAGTTAAAGGCCAACTGATAAAACTATTTAATAAGTAACTTAACCAGGTCATAAAACCATACAGTAGCCTATCAGGGTGGGTGAAGTTATGGCAAAATATGAAACCCATAATAAAGACAATGCAACCCAATAACACAACTCTATATTTTCAACTCTATATTTAACTGAAGTCACAAAATATCAAAAAAATGAAATGCTAAAACTGAAATTCTATAAAAAAGAAACTATAAAAAAGAATTCTATAAAAAGAAATTCTACTGGGTTTGGAAAATATGTGTCCATTTTGTATTTGGTGCCCAGTACACTTTTAAAACAGCTGGTGCAGGTTGGCGTTCAGGACTGGTGTTCAGGACTGTGTTCAGATCTTCTTCTAACAGCACTCTGTAAGCGTTTGAGAAATGAGGAAATGATTGCTGTAGTTCTGAGAGCGAAATCTTTCCCGTTATTGCCGCATTTCGGAGTATCCTCTGTCCTGTTTATCTTTCCATAATGCTCCAAATCTGTCAGTCGGTGATCGGTGGTCTGGACTGCAGGCAGGTCAGTTTAGCACCCGGTCTTTTTTACTAGGGAGCCATGCTGCTCCAATACATGGGAAGCAAAACCTTCGCATCATCTGGATGCAGGTTATGTTGCCCCAAAACCCGTATACCCCCCTCAGCATTACTAGTGTCATCACAGATGCTAGCTTTTGAACTGTGTGCTGGATGGTCGCTCTCCTTTTTAGCCCGGACGCCAAAAAGAATTGTTCAGGGAATGAAACAGGTGACCCTTCGGACACAAGGCTAGTTCTTTAACCTCCAGCCCACAACTGCTCAATCAATGAGGTAATGCTTAGAGGTTTTGGGGGCTTGAACTCTTCAACAGAGAACAAGTCTAATACATGATCAGCATCATGAAAGTAACTGATAACTTAAGAAACAATCCAAAATAAACTAAATATGAGATGAGCTATTATGAGATGAGATGCACTTACTAGTTACTGTTTAGTGGTTTATGTAGGGATACGTTATGTAGTATAAATGTGGGTGTGGTGATTGTAGTGGGGAGTGTGATTATCAGAATGAGCCTCAGAAAGTTAAATATACAGGTCTGAAGATTAATAAAAGATGAACTCGCTTTAGAGGATCAGTTTTAGAGTGAAATAGCCGAGGGGAGCTAACCGCTAGGCTAACCGTATCTCAGGTGAACTGAGCAGCGTTAGCAGCAGCTAGCTCTAAACAGTGGATACAGTAATAACAGCTCTGAGGTAAATGTGAGGTAAAGGGTCATGTGACTGTATTACTATACTACACTGTAGGTCAGAACTTGTTACTGTATTGTATACTACACACAGGGAACGTATACAGTGTGCAGTACATACTACTGTAGTGTGCAGATTTTTAGGAAGGGATATGTTGGTTAGCACAAATGTATTTACTGCATAAGATTCGGTAGCTCCAGGAGCCCAAAGTTCATATTCATATTAAATATTCTGGCAGTGAAAGAGAAACGGCTGTAGTCTCTTTCTACTGTATCTCTGAGGGTAGATAAGCTAAGAGAGCTCTAGCACCTCCTGCTGGACAACTTAAAGAACTTCAGCTAGGGTTCTAACACCGTTCTAAACAGTAACCGCACACAGATAGAAATAGGCCAAAAATCTTCATGTGTGTCTGGATAATATTTTGTTTGGTCAATACGCAATATATTCTTCTACAGAGAGTATGAATGAGGGTAAAGGGCTAGATGGTGTCACGTGGGGGGTCAAGATGAGGAGGCAGGATGCAGGATGCAAGGAATTTTAATAAACAGAACAGCTCAGACTAACCAAAACCAAAGAAACCAGAAACACTGAACCGGGTAACAATACAGACCGTCATTCAGACAAACAACTAGCAAGGAGACAAAAGACCGGTAGGTGGACAAAACACCAAGTAAGAACACAGGGGACTACAGGGAGTATAAGGGAACAAAGAATAACAAGGAACTACAAACCAAGGACAGGTGAGGGGATTGACAAGGGGACAGAGAAGGAGGAGCCAAAAACGAAAACAAACAGAAGCACATGGAACAGAACAAGAAAGAGCACATGGACAGGACCAGACAGAAACAGAAAGCCAGAGAAGACAGACAAACCTGAGCAGGACAGATCAGGATGTGACAGATGGGAATAGAAGAGGCTCGTCTGTTTCAGATGCCAGCATTGAGGTTGTGGTTATCATTCTCTAATCTGTTATATGACATCAAATAAATCTCTACTCTTGTCTACAGTCTAGACAGTCCAAACATGCAAACTGTACTGGTTTGACCAACTGAACTGGTTATAGCTTGGTACTGGGCGGTACAGTGCTCCGGTCACACAGCACAACATCATATATTTCACTTGCCCACTGTGCAGAAGTAAACAAGTGGTTGCTGCTGTACATTCATATACATGTACGTACATACATACATGATATCAGCAGTTTATGAAATCACAGATAAAGTAAGAGGTATGGACATTAATGTCTCTTTTACAGACACTCCTGATAAAGGGCAGTAACTAACATAAAGGGGCTGATATACAGAGACCTACTTAGCACACTTTTACCTGCACTGAACGTCTGAACCGTTGAGTTCCTAACTCAGGAAAGTGCAGATTTCCAGATCGAATAACTCCCAATAACATACGCAATCATTAGTTTCTAACTTCAGTAATGAAAGTATCAAAGTGTTAAACATTTACCTGGCATATTAACAAATATTTAATATGAAACTATGAACAAAATCACATCGACTGCCGTACAGGCCACCCCCGAAATATTAAGACTGCTACCCCAGCATGTATGATCTAATAAGCGTAACTTATTCATCATTGTAGGTACATAAGCATGAATAATGGCTGTACTCCAACTGGCTTACTACATACTACTCACATACTAAATCTACCTAAAAGTAGTATGCAGTATAGAAGTGTGCCATTTTGAATACAGAGTTTCTAGTAGACAGGATGAGCTATATTTGTGGTGTACCGCATCCCATCATTTACTGCGGCCTCACCAGCTCCTAGCCTGCTTCAGCCAGAGAAAATGGCGGAGGCTAACTCTGGGGAGCTAAACACAGCCCACTCTGAGTATAAATGTCTGTGTAGTGATTGTAGTGGGGTGTGTGTTCATCAGAATGAGCCTCAGAAAGTTAAATATACAGGTCTGAAGATTAATAAAAGATGAACCTGCTTTAGAGGATCGGTTTTAGAGTAAAATAGCCGAGGGGAGCTAACAGCTAGGCTAACCGTACCTCAGGTGAACTGAGCAGCGTTAGCAGCAGCTAGCTCTAAACAGTCGATACAGTAATAACAGCTCTGAGGTAAATGTAGGTGTAGTGATTGTAGTGGGGCGTGTGTTCATCAGAATGAGCCTCAGAAAGTTAAATATACAGGTCTGAAGATCAATAAAAGATGAACTCGATTTAGAGGATCGGTTTTAGAGTGAAATAGCCGAGGGGAGCTAACCGCTAGGCTAACCGTAGTTCAGGTGAACTGAGCAGCGTTAGCAGCAGCTAGCTCTAAACAGTGGATGCAGTAATAACAGCTCTGAGGTAAATGTGAGGTAACTGGTCATGTGACTGTATTAGTACACTACACTGTAGGTCAGAACTTGTTACTGGACTGTATACCACACACACAGGGGCGTATAGTACAATGTGCAGTACACACTACTGTAGTGTGCAGTATAAGTAGTGTACCATTTCGAATACAGCCCATGACTATGTACAATGTCTAGAATTAAACACTGTCCAAAAATCAGCTTGTATTGTTTTTAGGTATGTATACCTGCTCTCTGGTGGTCCTGTGGGGGTCCTGACAATTGAAGAACAGGGTACTACAGTGCACAGAGAAACAGATGGACTACAGTCTGTAGCTGTAGAACTACAGAGTGTCCTATATTATCAGACAACCACCATGGACAATGAGTGTAGATATATCCCAGTCTACAGGGAATTCTCCTCAGAATTGTGCCAGGGTAGGCATCCACCAAATCTGGCCCAATTGACCAATTTATTCATACAAGAATGTCTGAATATTAATGTGGTCTACATCCAGAAACGTGTCCAGTACATTCCAAATCCAATCACAGCTGTTATTGGTGCTCGAGGCGGTAGTACAAGCTATTGCATAGGTTTCAGAGACAGGGGACTTTTGTCTGATGATCAAAAGGACAAGGCCGCAGTCGAAAAACAAGCAAAGGACTGAATACAAAAGACAAACAAACACAAAAAGGGAGATCCAATATCAAAGTCTAAAAGAAAAACACTGAGATCAGAAAGAGATGAGGTAAGGCTTGGTATGTACTGGATAAACAGATACGATACTTTGCAAGGTGTTGGACAATAGACACATCATAAATAGACCATAAAACATGTGACACTAATCAGTAATCTGGTGAGATCAATCTGGGATAGGTTGCTGGCTGCATACAGGAGGTCACATGCTCACCCAGGTTGTACTGGGAAATGGAGTCCCCAGTGGCTAAGCTCAGTACTGAGCCTGAGGGATGCGTGATAAAGTCTGTGTACATGTAAACTGTTTTAAATCTATTTAATTTATTTAAAAATCAACCAATAAAGAGTCATTTGTCCCCAAGAGGTAATATTACGGATTATTGTTGATGGTCAGTTATAACAATTATAATGATTAATTAATTACCCATAGATTTAGTTACTGAATTGATTAATTAAATATTGAATTATTACAGTCAGGTATGAGACATCTCTAACCCTAAATGAAAGATGCTGGAAAATACCTCATAACTATCAAAGCTAGTTGTAGTTATGGAGTATTGTCAGTTAAAGTAATTGGTCAGTATGGCCAGCAGAGGGCGCTGACCACTTTAACATCTCCACTGAGTTGCCTGTGTACTATATACTCCTGCAATACACATGCGGTACTGTGCAAAAATCAAACTCAGTCTCACTTTCAGTTTCTCAATGAATCTGCAGACACTGAAGTTCAGGGTGTTGAGGTTCTGGACTCTGGGGTGGTCAGTCCATTGTTCTGAGAACACCAGCAGCTTCATTGTTGGATGTGTGAGTCTCCTTTTCTCAGTGAGGAGCTTCTTAAACAGCTACACCTCCTTCCAGACCTCCGTAGAGTTGAGGTGTCTGGAAGGATGGACAGAAGCACCTGTGGATGTTCTCAGGTCTGGAGTCAGAGTAGAACTTGATGTTCTCCACTCTCTCAAAGGTGAAAGCTGATGGGGGCAGTTTTGGTGGGTCTATCAGGGTCTTCCAGGTGGTTGTCTTTGAACTCCAGTTTCCAGCTCCTGTTTTTCACCTACCATATTCACCTTCGTCCTTACTTTTCCAACTGGGTTCTATTTAATGAGTAACTTGTACTCGATTCAAACTGGAAACAAACTGGTGGTGGGGTCTCTGACTTTTGCCCTGTATTGGCTATGGTAGACGATACTCTGGAAAGTCAGTATATGTGCTTTAGAGGTTTTATTTTTTATTTTTATTATTTGTGTTTCGCCCCCCTGTGATGTCATTAAATGACCTTTACACTATGAAGTGGACGATTCGACGACAGACAGCTCCGATACGAAATCTTCTTCATTTATTCAGTGAGAAACTAATTATGAGGTACACGGTGTGACTTGGCTTCATTGAAAACACTTTGTACACGTAAGCAAAGCAGTGCAGTTTCTTTACAATAATGACATTAATATTAATAAAAACAAACCAAACAATTAAACAAAACAATTTAAACACAAATCATCATAATCAACACATTTAAAGCAATCAGTACCTAACACACTATCAAAGAGAAGAAATACGGATCAAAGGTTTGTTTACAGTGGGGTGGGTGTGTATGTTATGGAGGCCTCACGTGCTAATGAGGTTATTAAATACACACACGTGACCGAGCAGTGTAAAGTGCTGTGAGCTGTGCATGTGGAATGAAACCAGGAGTGCACAAAGAGACATGAGGGTGGTTAGTTTCCCACAAGGCGTTTTGAATGGCGCTCACACCCTGTTATGTGCTCTGGTGTAGCGTTTAGGCTGTGCAAACAAGGCTCAGGCAAAGCTGAACCGTCACAAGGTAAGCTAGTGAGGGAAAAGCAAGTCACATGTTCTACAATATGGTGGCCTATTACCTCTGTGTGCAAAAAATCCAAAATTAAAAGCTTGAAAAGTAGCTTGATTAAGAGCAATAAATACGTTTTTTTGATTGTCATTTTTAATGTAAATATACTTATTTTAGTATCTACATCAAACACACAGAAATGTGGTTCTGCCCTCTTTGGAAAGGTCATTCAACATCAGTACCTGGCCTCACTAATGCTCAGTCAAATCCTCACAGCTATGTTCCAACATCTAGTGTAAAGTCTCAATAAAAAGCCCTTTCGCTGGGTTGCTGGGAAATGCTGGAGGAGACAGTGTCCACAAACTTATGGACATTTAGTGTGGCCATACTGAACAGCCAAGCATTACAGTGAGATCAGCATGCACTACAAACACAGTTATTAATGGATATAAAAATAGTAGGGAATACTGGCAGTTCACATCATGCTAATATGGTCTTCGGATAAAAAGGGTCTTGGTTTGCTCTGAGGGTCCACGAGGCCAGCCTCTTGCCCATGCCGACGTCCAGTTCAGCTATTTTTCTGGGGAAAAGGTCATTAGAATAGACACAGTAAGTTTAGTATGTGGACTTTAATGAAGTGTTAAGTAAATTAATGCTAGTGTTGCTGGAGGTGAATGGAAAATGATTAGCTAGCAGGTAGCACAGTATTAATGAGGTGCAGAGGATACGTTTATTTATATTTTCAAAAATAATAATTGTATTATAATGGCTAATTTTTGTTGATGTCAGATTCAGAGCATAGTGGTGGTAAAAGGAGGTTGGAGGGGGTTTGGCTAGGGCCCAAACACACTCTAGAATCACCACTACCTGGATGCTAACTTGCTGCTAGTTTTCACTCACTGTTTAGCATCTTAGCATGTTTGATCAAACTATTACCCTCCATGCGGTTGTAAGCAAAAGTTTGGGGACGGTTTTTTAGTTTGTTGTTGAAGTAAAAATATAGTTGAACATGTGTTTTAAAAACAGGGCCACTGCTCACTGATCAGCATTAATAGCGACTACAGTTCGTACCTGCATTTGCTGGTAAATCCATTCCAGGAAGACGGTGACATTTCCGTAAACGCCTGGCTTGTTTACGCTTGCGCAGCCAATACCCCAGCTAGTATCTCCAACAAGCCACCACAGCGAATTCTCCCGAGTGACCAGGGGACCCCCGCTGTCCCCCTGTAAAGAAACAAGATAATACCACTCTCAGCTACAATGTAAAAAGATGTGTTGCCAAAGAGTCAATACACGATGTTCAGCATTTCTACAGAACTGAACGGATAAGATGTAAACAAAGCCATCCCGAGTGGGCTGATGTAAATACACCTAGGTAGCCGGTAACTTGGTCATGTTAGGCCTGTGTTTTAATGGTTGACGAACATTTTTATTTGACGAACAATAAATAACGTGCTAACGGAAATGGCACACTATTTATTATTTTATTATCTTGCTATCAGGGTTCAGTAAGTCAGAATGGGTTTTGATAGCGTCAGTATCGCTTGGCATATTAAATTCTAGGCCATGACTGATGTACTGGTTGGCTGTTGAAACTGATGGTCACATGTACCTCTCACAAACACTTCCTCGTTGCGAAGTTTAGCCAAGCCTAGTTTACATTACTGAGCGATTTCTGTTTATCCTCTCTTGTTTTCCGACTCCCTTTGTTTTTTTGACTTCCTCTTTTTCTTACACCTTGCTTGCTTGTGAGAATATATACATACTGTATATTGCCACATGTATGGAAAATATAGTATGTAAATATTCCACTATTGGGAAACAAGTTTCAATATATAGTGATAAACTATTATATATTACATCATATATGCAAATTGCACATATGGGAGAAATAGATGATGTCTATCCATATTTTGATAATATATATTTTATCACTGAGAATATAAACTATGTAATAATACATGTATATGTAAAAATATATGCACTTATATTTCCATATATGACAAAACACATCATATTATTTAATATATTGCACTATATGCAAATTTTCACTTCCCTTGACCACACTTTTACTTTTTCTGTTTCCTTCTTTGACCTGTGGTTGCTACTGCCTTGTGTATAAATGAAATCCCACACAGTAAATATAGCATTTATTAACAATTGTTTGTTTTATGTACGTCTTTGAAATAAAGTGTATATTCATATGTAATGTCCATATTGATGCAGTGGTATTATTGGTTGGCTCGTGCACTCATTTATTTGAGTGGCCTAGCGTGGGATCCCCTTTCTCTTAATAAAGGGCTGGCGTAGTCGAGGCATACAAGGTGTACACAGGTGCGAACCCTGGGTGTTGCATAACCGCTCACCCCTGATACGGTGGGCGCCCCGCCACATTATTTAGTAAGGAAATTGGCATTTAATTAATAATTAAATATAATTTCTTACCATTACCATATCATTACCTGCCTGTTACTGCTCTGTAAAGTAAAGCATTACCGTTTTTAATTTCTGACTCTGATAAATGCTAAGCGTCTAGGTATTCACCAATACTGGTGAACACTGCACTGAGAAACAGCACGGATACTACTATGATTACTGTTTTATGTTTTTATGAGCACACGTCTCCAAGGACAATGGCCAGCTTCAAGGAGAATGGTCAGCTACTCTGTAAAGAGATCTTAAATCGGACAGTCACATGGTGCTCACATTTACAGCAGCAATACAGCCTGCTACTAAAACACCAGTGTGATTAAAATAACCTCCAATGACGTAAATCCACCCTCACCTCTATTCCTAGCGTTTAGCATTAGCATTTAGCATTTTTGTCCTAACGCTAACAAACACCCCATGAAGAGAACTGATGATGATGAGAATATTAAGAAAGCCAGTAAATGCTAAGGGTGCTGTGAGGCTCCGCCCCCATCTCTACAATATTCATACTACTTAAAGGGGCCACAATAAAAAAAACATGACATTACTAAATCTATTGGAAACATGCCTGTTCGCCAATTACAACTGTGCCACAGAAGCTGCTAGAGTCCTTGGCCCCGCCTCCAAAATATTACTCCACAGCATATTAAATATAGCTCGATATATATATAAGCATATATCGAGCTACACCCGGAGGAACTGACCAAAAGAAACACAAGAACACTTGCAAATCAAACAAAGAAGCTGCTGGTGTTCTCGGAACAATGCACTGACCACCCTAGAGTCTAGAACCTCAACATCACTGAATGGGTTTGGGGTTATATCGATAGTGAGATGCAGAAAACCGACCAAACCAGCTTCTACATTGTGCTAAACAGTGAGCTGCTGACTTAAAATCATAAGGACACTTGTAAATCAAACAAAGAAGCTGCTGGTGTTCTCGGAACAATGCACTAACCACCCTAGAGTCTAGAACCTCAACATCACTGAATGGGTTTGGGGATATTTGGATGGTGAGATGCAGAAAACCAATCAAACCCGCTTCTATATTGAGCTACACCCGGAGGAACTGACCCAAAGAAACACAAGGACACTTGCAAATCAAACAAAGAAGCTGCTGGTGTTCTCGGAACAATGCACTGACCACCCTAGAGTCTAGAACCTCAACATCACTGAATGGGTTTGGGGTTATATCGATAGTGAGATGCAGAAAACTGACCAAACCAGCTTCTACATTGTGCTAAACAGTGAGCTGCTGACTTAAAATCATAAAACCAATCAAAAACCTTTATTTAAAAAATGTAAGGCGGGGTTTATTCGAGATTAAGGAATGTCTGTAATTGACAGTCCTATCAGCCATTAAAACATCATCTAACCAAAAATACTGGAGTTGAATTTTTGGCTTTTTTGTATTTGCCTGTATTATACAATATATGCCTATATGGTTTCAACTCCTTAACCGGTGTATCACGACAGAAGCCCAACCACGTCCCTGTTAAACACAACGTACAGAAGCATCTGCCTGTATCTGATATGGGATGCTAACCTGGCAGGAATCCACTCCGCCCTGGAGTCTGCCTGCACAGATCATGGTGTTGGTGATTTGTCCATTGTAGACCGGCCGACTGTTGCAGACAGACCTGTCGATCAGCGAGATCCTGGCCTCTTGTAACGTAGGGGATGCAGGACCTTCAGCAGAACATGGGAATTAAAAAATTCAGAAGTCTGGCACGTAACGAATGTCATTCAGAGCGGTTTGACGTGAAACAGCCAGTAGCAGAGAGACTTGAAGACTGTCCATACCTTGGCTAAATAACGCTCCCCATCCAGTAATGAAGCATTCCCTGGGTGCGGTAAAGCTGAGTCCAGCGTTGGGTAAGCACACTGGTCGAACACTCGCTAACGTCAGGAAGAAACAGGTCGGGTTATCAGTCATGACTACACAAGAATCACAACAGTACAGTCTACATTGTGCTACACAGTGAGATACAGACTTAAATACCATAAGAACACAACCAATCAAAGAAGCTGCAGGTGTTCTCAGAACAACAGAGTGACCACCCCAGAAAGAACCTCAACATCCCTAAAGGTGTTTGGGGATATTTGGATGGTGAGAAGCAGAACACCAAACAAACCCGCTTCTATATCGAGCTGCACCTGGAGGAACTGACCAAAAGAAACACAAGAACACTTGCAAATCAAACAAAGAACCTGCTGGTGTTCTCAGAACAACAGAGTGACCACCCCAGAGTCTAGAACCTCAACATCCCTAAAGGTGTTTTGGGTTATTTGGATGGTGAGAAGCAGAACACCAACCAAACCCACAATGCACTGACCACCCTAGAGTCTAGAACCTCAACATCACTGAATGGGTTTGGGGTTATATCGATAGTGAGATGCAGAAAACCGATCAAACCAGCTTCTACATTGTGCTAAACAGTGAGCTGCTGACTTAAAATCATAAGGACACTTGTAAATCCAACAAAGAAGCTGCTGGTGTTCTCGGAACAATGCACTGACCACACTAGAGTCTAGAACCTCAACATCACTGAATGGGTTTGGAGTTATTTGGATGGTGAGATGCAAAAAAAAACAATCAAACCCGCTTCTATATCGAACTACACCGGGAGGAACAGACCCAAAGAAACACAAGAACACTTGCAAATCAATGAAAGAAGCTGCTGGTGTTCTCAGATCAATGCACTGACCATCACAGAGTCTAGATTCTACTTACCTGACAATGTGAGTGGTGTTGTGAGCTTCATCAGTGCAATATCGTTATCATTGGTTGTGGGATCAAACCCGGAGTGAGAGATGATCCGGCTGACCGATTTGCCACTGACACTCTGTATCTCGAACTGATTGAGAAATCCCGCATACACGGTCCACTGATTCGGGAACCGCAGTCTGTACAATGACAAAGTGGCTTAGCTGAGGGTCGGTATGCAGTGGCAAATAATTATCAGTGTTAATAATCAGTGTTAATAATCAGTGTTAATAATAATAATGAATATTTGACCAATAATAATAAGTTTTAGAAATGATTCTCTGGTGTATCATGTATCATGTCCACTACACAAGCACTTTGTGTACCTATATGTATTTACACCATGCAGTAGAGGTTCAGACTGGAGACCTCACAGAAGACTTACGATTGGAAGCAGTGTGCAGCCGAGAGGATCCATGTTGGAGTGATGATGGATCCTCCGCATATATGGCGCCCTGAACTGTGCAGGCTGACCTGCCAGGGCCAACGAGTGTTGCTGGTTACGGTTTGCCCTCCAACAATCCGCGTCTGGTCCGATTTTCCGCACTCTGGAGGACAGCGGAGCAGTACAGTTACTAACTCTGGTCCAGCTGAACCAACTAATTATACTTAACCCACATAAAGAATCAGATACACTGAAACACATAACAGGGACTTCAACATGTGGAAGGTTGTAGTGTCTGGTTAGCCTTTCGGCCAAGTCACTTCATTCCTGGTCATGCTTCAGTGAAGTCTGACTAGGGGTCACCTTGACCAGTGTAGGAGAGAGTAGAGTTTAAATGATTTACCTATACACCTCAGTGTGACGGCCCTTCTTGTTGCGCAGAAAGAACTGGAACAAAAAACATGTACATAATTAAAAACACAGAGTTATAAGATCATATTATTATTGCTGGTTTCATTGCCATTGTTTTTTTTATGATTCATAGTAAAAGTAGTAGAACAACACAAACACTAAGAATAGCTATAATGAATAAAGAAATATATATATGGTATATATATATATATACATTAATATTATTATTAATAATCATTAAATAATATTAGCAATGCACTGAATTGAACATTCGAAACCAAACAAAATGAAACAATACCAAAAATAAATCCCAGATAGCGAGCAGATGTGGGCCACATCTGGCAAAGATATGGCACTGCTGGCCTACTGTCGGCTGCCGTGGGCCAAAGGTGGCCCACATATGTACAACATGCATTTGGCCCACCTGTCCCAAACAGATCTGGTCCACCTCTGGCACAGACCTACTTTTGGCTGAGGCGTGTGGTGCAGTGTTAAGGCGTGTGGTGCAGTGTTAAGGCGTGTGGTGCATATGTGGCCCACATCTTGCTACCGGGGGTTACCCACCCATGTGCCATCAGGGCATCTAGCAAGTGGGTCAAATGAAAACGGGAATGTGGGCCAGATTAGGGCCAGAACAGTTTTACTGTGTGATGTATTTACGTCTTGGTTTTCAGTGAACATCCTAACATCCCAGCAGACACACTGACCAAGCACAATATGACTTAAATACATCCCAGCTGTGTTAGCGCCTTGTAAAACTGGGAATGTGGGCACAAAGTGTGGATGTGTGTGTGTGTATGCATGTACAGGCTGAGAACCTGCTGTCTGTCTGCCGCTGTAGCGCTCGTTAAAGCTAGCGGCTCTGTTCTGTGCTTTACTCTGTCTGGAGTTCTCATTGGCTTGAATGCTTGAAACTGAATGAAGGCTGGGAAACGTCAGCGTGTGAAATAATAGCGAGCTTGGAGCTGTTGTCACTAGCCCTACATCCTGGAACTAGAGAAGGGTAACTGCGTCATTAAAATGTCATTGTTTGGTTTATGGTTGCCAACAGTTTGCTGCATTTCTAATTATTATTGATTTTGTTATCTGTAGTAGTGCAAGAACAATTATCATATAATAACAACAATACTACTACTACTACTAATAATAATAATAACAATAATACTACTAATAATAGTAGCAATAATAATAATAATAATAATAACAATACTACTACTAATGATAATAACCATAATAATAATATTAACAATAATAATAATAAAAATAATAATAATAATAATAATAGTAGCAATATTAATAACAACAATACTACTACTACTACTAATAATAATAATAACAATACTACTACTAATAATAGTAGCAATAATAATAATAATAATAACAATACTACTACAAATGATAATAACCATAATAATAATATTAACAATAATAATAACAATAATAATAATAATAATAATAATAATAATAACCATAATAATAATAATAAAAATAATAATAATAATAATAATAGTAGCAATATTAATAATAACAATACTACTACTACTACTACTACTACTACTACTAATAATAATAATAATAATAATAATAATGATGATAATAACAATAATACTACTAATAATAGTAGCAATAATAATAATAATAATAATAATAATAACCATAATAATAATAAAAATAATAATAATAATATTAATAATAATAATATTAATAATAATAATAATAATAATAATAGTAGCAATATTAATAATAACAATACCACTACTACTACTACTAATAATAATAATAATAATAATAACAATAATACTACTAATAATAGTAGCAATAATAATAATAATAATAATAATAATAATAATAGTAGCAATATTAATAATACCAATACTACTACTACTACTACTACTACTACTAATAATAATAATAATAATAATAATAATAATAATAGTAGCAATAACAATAGCAATTATAATAGCAATAATAATAGCATTAATAATAATAATAATAATAATAATAATAATAATAATAATAATAATTATAAATAATTTAGTAATCATTAAAACTGTACCTGTCTGTCATCTCAATATCATCATCACTGGAACCAAGTTTCAGCATCATGTAGCCGTCTGAGGACCCAGAGCCTGGATTCATCTCACCATACCCAGCATAGTCATTCCTGAAAGAGCAGAAAGACCCTTATTACACCATTATAGCCCCCGTAAACATCCTATCACGTCACTGCACTGTTCCAGGCCATCGTTAAACCACTACAGACTGGACTTTACACACATTAGATCACTGCAGCCTAAATATACATATCAGCTTTCAGAACTGAAGGTTTCAGGGCACAGAGGAAGCCGAGCTGAACGCTTTCTCACCTTCCATATCCGATCTCCATGCAGGTTTTCCGCCCCATGCTGTTGTCCCACCTGTGGGAACACACCGGCTTCCATTTCCGGTCTTGTTTTGAGAAACTCTGCAGCATGAAATCAGGTCCATACAGACGAACTACACGAGAAAAAACAGTGCTGAGATGAACAGAGACGAACCAGAACCTGGGTCAGCCTGGCTCTGATGTGGATCTGCATTACTCAAGCTTATTCAGCACTGGAATTCGGGTGTAGGTTTAATCACAGCATTGGTGGGGACACCACTCAATACCTTCTTCATCCAACAACAAGCCACACCCACCCCAACACATACACCTACACTTACACAGACACACACCTACCAAAAATACACACCTGACCAAAATACACACCTGGGTGTGTGTATACGGTTCCTGCATGAGGATGATCAAGCTATAAACACCCACGGGTCATACGTGCCTACCAGCAGTCCCAAAAATCTCAGATTACAGGAAATTCTCCTCGGAATTGTGCCAGGAAAAGCATCCAACAATTCCGGTTTTACTGGGCAATTCTTTGATGCCAGAAACTTGGCAGTCCGTGCTACACCACAGCTGTTATTGGTGTTTATGGAGGCATTACACTGTTAGGTATGTCTTAGTCACAGTGACTCATTTTTGTTGGGTAAGCATTCAAGCATAAACTTAAAAGCTCATGCCTCCCTACAATTCCAAACTACAGCTCACAATTAGTTTCACATGAAACTCTGAAGGTGCACACAGTCATCTGTTCACATAACTGGCTGGTGACGTTGGGTAGCTGGTTTTCATTTTAAATCAATGTGCCACTGACCGGTTTACCACCTGTTACTGACACACCGGGGGGGAAAAAGCTTTTTAGGTGTCAAGGTAAAAAATGACGTCTGTCCTACTGAAATATTGGTAGGGCCAATCCTGTCCTGCCAAAACACTAGTAGAGACAAATCTGTCTTCCTGAATTATGGGTAGGGACAATTCTACCTCCCCAAGCATTGTTATATGTGGTTGGTGTAGCTCAGCAGATAAGACCACTACCCGCCCCAGAGCCAACACCACATGTGGGAGACCGGGGTTTGAATCCCAGTCTAGGTGACTATGCTGTGCTACACCAATAAGAGTCCTTGGGCAAGACTCCTAACACTACACTGGCCTCCCTGTAATATGATTAACCTTGTAAGTCGCTCTGGATAAGAGCGTCAGCTAAATGCCGTAAAAGTAAATGTTATGGACAATTCTACCTGCTGAAATATGGGTAGGGACAAATCTGTCCTCATAAAATACTAGTAGGGACAATACTGTCGTCCAATAATATGGGTAGGGGCAATTCTAAATTCCTAAATTTTTGGTAGGGACCGAAAGGAAACTTGTTTAAGGAGCTCCTGGAGGGAAGAGGTTGATTGAACATAAATGTCCTCCCTCCATTCCCATTTCGACCACCATTCCCATTTCGTGAAGTTTTCTGATGTATCTTGTCTCATTTTAATTTCTCTTGTTTTGCTCGTGGGATGGTGAGGATTGGACGTCCAGATCAGCTTTTTGTGCTATATAAAAAGTGTAATAATTCTACGTTTGTCAAAAGCTGGGTTCTTAAACTTTTTGCAGCACAAAGTGGTTAGCCAATTCATCCTACCAATTCATCCTACCAATTCATCCTACCAATTCATCCTACCAATTCATCCTACCAATTCATCCTACCAATTCATCCTGCCAATTCATCCTACCAATTCATCCTACCAATTCATCCTACCAATTCATCCTACCAATTCATCCTACCAATTCATCCTACCAATTCATCCTACCAATTCATCCTACCAATTCATCCTACCAATTCATCCTACCAATTCATCCTGTCATTTCAATTTATCCTCCTAGCCAATTCAATCCTACCAATTCATCCAATTTACCAATCCTACCAATTCATCCTACCAATTCACCAATTCCAATCCTACCAATTCATCCTACCAATTCATCCTTCCGACCAATTCATCCTACCAATTCATCCTACCAATTCATCCTACCAATTCATCCTACCAATTCATCCTACCAATTCATCCTACCAATTCATCCTACCAATTCATCCTACCAATTCATCCTACCAATTCATCCTACCAATTTATCCTACCAATTCATCCTACCAATTCATCCTACCAATTCATCCTACCAATTCATCCTACCAATTCATCCTACCAATTAATTCTACCAATTCATCCTACCAATTCATCCTACCAATTCATCCTACCAATTCATCCTGCCAATTCATCCTACCAATTTAGCCTACCAATTCATCCTACCAATTCATCCTACCAATTCATCCTACCAATTCATCCTGCCAATTCATCCTACCAATTCATCCGACCAATTCATCCTACCAATTCATCCTACAAATTCATCCTACCAATTCATTCTATCAATTTATCCTACCAATTTATCCTACCAATTCATCCTACCTATTCATCTCACCCTACCAATTCATCCTACCAATTCATCCTACCAATTCATCCTACCAATTCATCCTACCAATTCATCCTACCAATTTATCCTACTAATTCATCCTACCAATTCATCCTACCAATTCATCCTACCAATTCATCCTACCAATTCATTCTACCAATTTATCCTACAATTTATCCCTAACAATGTGCAATTCATCCTAATTTTAAATTCATCCTACCAATTCATCCTAACCAATTCATCCTACCAATCCTAACCAATGCTACCAATTAATCCTGTCAATTCATCCTACCAATTTCATTCTGAACATTCATTAAAATAGTTTACCAGAACATGAATCTGTGTTTCATGCCCAGATTCAACAATTTTTATCCTTTAAAATTCAATCCTACCAATTAATTCTTCATTCATTTTTCATCCTACCAACTTTTTTGAATGGAAAGAGGGATCACTCAAAAACAATGTGTAGGACTGAACTGGCCACATGTTATTTGGATTACCACTCGTAAAATATCATTGTGGCATCAATAGGGTTATAATAGGAACATAATAGAGTCTAATGCTGAAGTAGATCCTTACAGCAGTGAGTATCGTCCTCTCCCCCTCCACAGTCCTTCTCCTCATCACACGTCTCTGAGGAGCTGATGCACTCCCCATTCTCTCCACACCTCCGGCCCAGGATGCATGCATTAGACACTGTTATAACACAGAGAAATCAGACATTAGATCCAATCAAATGAGCTCAGATTCTTCTCTGCTGCTTGTAATGATGAATTCATATTGACTATAGACATCCATGTGATCTCCATATGCATAAAGACTAAAGTAGCACAGTCAAAGGAACTGTGTGCGGGTACTGAAAGGTGCTGGAGACAGCAACTACAATTTTGAAACAGCATAATCAGTTTTAAACACACCAGAAAAGGTTGAACTGTTATGAGCTCAAAGACTTGGATGATCAATGATGGTTACTTACAGAAGTACCAGACCAGCACAGCTCCTACTGCCACGACCACTAAGATGAAGACGACTGCGATCGCTATGCAGTGGCTTTGGTATTTCTTGGGGGCTGTCAGAGGAGCCAGAAAACCCAGGGACAAAGCAGAGAGGAAGATTCTACAGTCAGTAAACAGTAAACACTTAGAATTGGAGCACTGAAAAAGAAACGTTTACTACTAAGAGAAAAAAAAAAAAATAAACAAATAACTTGAGCAGGTTTTCCAGTCCAAAAACCAGTACACAGCGACCTCAAGAGTAGGGTTGCCACCCGTCCTGTAAAACAGAATCGTCCTTTATTTGGCAAAATGTTGCGTCCCGTATTAAACCAATAGGGGGCGCGTTTTGTTCCGTATTTCTGTAAATGTACATACATACATTTACAGTATGGAGCAGTCGTGGGCTGGAGGTTAGGGAACCAGCCTTGTGACCGGAGGGTCGCCGGTTTGATTCCTTGGGCCTACAGTAACGACTGAGGTGACATTGAGCAAGGCACCTAACCCCTAAATGCTACCCGGGCGCCGCGGATAGGGCTGCCCACCGCTCCGGGTAAGTGTGCTCACTGCCACCTAGTGTGTTCAATAGTGAGTGTGTTAGTGGGTGTTTCACTTCACGGATGGGTTAAATGCGGAGACTAAATTTTCCCACTGTGGGATCAACAAGGGATTTAAATCTTTGAAAGACCACAATCTCCAGTTGACTTCAATGAACCACAATTCCTTGAAACCTAAGTAAAGCTAGAACAAGCTAGCACTGGCTAAGCTTAATAACCTCTGGTCCTAACCCCATGTTTGGAAGTTTTGAGTGCCCATGCTAAAGCCAGCTGATGTACATCAGGCCATGCATGATGCAGATGGAAAGCCGTCTGGAGGTACGTGTGAGACAGACTGGGAAAAACTGCCCTAAAGTAAAAGTTAGCAAAGGGGTCAGGTACCTTTACGGGCTGTGCTGGGGTGGGGCTGACCGCCTGTGACTGTGTGGTGTGTGTTAATAGGTGCAGGCGGGGAGGCTGAGTACTGCGGAAGACTGGGATACAGATTTGAATAATTGCTGGTAGTGTAAGGGGGAGGCCGATCGTTCTCATCCTGAAATCCGTGGTTCTGCATCTGAAAGGAAGAATGGGGAAGACTCAAGTCAGGAAGTAGCAATGGAATCAGGAAATAGCGATGAATGGGCCTACAGCTGGACAGATTAGCGATCACAGTGTAACAACAACATGCTTGATCAAGATTAATACCAGTGGTACTGCCAGATACAAGCGAGATATGCATATCACACTGGTGTGTGGCAGTACCAGTGGTATTAATCTTGATTATACATACACACTGGGATTGATGTAAACGTTGGACTTAAATTCAGAGCACAGCTTTAGTGCATCACTCAAAACGACATTAGGGAACCCAGAGTGTCCTACTTCCTACCTGTAGGCACTCACTACACATACACTGTTATACTATTGTAAGAGTGGATAGTAAGTCGTTGGTCCGACTCAGACTTGGGCTGTGGGTTGGTTGAGTTGGCGATGGGTAGCTCACTCACTCACTCACTCATTCACTCACTTAATCACTCACTCAATCACTTACTCACTCACTCAATCACTCATTCACTCACTCACTGACTCAATCACTTACTCACTCACTCACTCACTTACTCACTCACATACTCAATCATTCACTTACATACTCAATCACTCACTCACTCAGTCACTCACTCAATCACTCACTCACTCACTCACTCACTCAATCACTCACTCAATCACTTACATACTCAATCACTCACTCACTCACTCAGTCACTCACTCACTCACTCACTCAATCACTCACTCACTCACTCAATCACTCAATCACTCACCTAATCACTCACTCATCCTTCTGGGTCACGAGGGGGGTGCTGGATTACAGCCCCAGCATACAACGGGCGTAAGGCGGGAATCACCCTGGACAGGCCGCCAGTCCATGGCAGGGCATGTGTTTAATGTTGTTTGTCCAAAAATGAAATGCATCCGCGTGTAAAAATAAAGAGTACGTGAGGAGTGGGTTTGGTGTGTTGCAGCCGACCAGGTACCGCGTCACCTAGGCCCTCCCAATGTTCAGAAACCGCCCATCGATACGACTGTATCGTGCATCAGTCAGTAACAGGGCATGAGACTGGAGCGGAGCGGCCGATGTTTCGGCTCCTTGCTCAAAGCACCCACTATAGCTCTGCTCGGGGAACCACCAACCATGTCGCAGGGTTGCCTATGTGGAAAAGAAGAGCGTCTGGCTCACGGGACAGAGTGATACTGGAGTGAGAGAGAACACAGATGCTCCGACATCCTGGAAAAACACTGTCACTCCCCACTCCCCTCCCACGTAGCACCGCTCACATGCTCTGTTCAGTAAGCGGTCCAGGAAGGAACACTGTGCATGACTTCAGCAGGAAGAGGCAGATACATGTAAACATTCTGGGTTTTATGACATCACAAAAACAATGGTGTTAACACAGGCCCTTTAATACTGGAAGAACTGCCAATTCAGAATGAATAGGAAGGACTTCCGCAGCCGCGCACACTAATCAAACAGCTTGCTCTGTTGTTTATCCCCATGTATTTCATGGGCACCGTCATACTGAAGTGCTGTTGTGGAATTGCGACTCTTGAGAGCTTTTGAGAAACTCTTTTCCCAACTGGGAATCATGAATCTGACAGGTGTACAAATGGAGTTTTCCCAGCATCTTCCCGGGATGCAGGCGAAGCCCCCTCATAGCACAAGACAAGAAGCTGCTTCCTGGTAGGCAGAGTGGTCAGCAGGAAGGCAGTGGCAACCACCAGAGTGCAGAGTATTGGCATTACCCTTATGAAACGCTAATATATGGCAATGTATTGGAAAATGTAGTGCAATATATTAAATAATATAATGTCATATATGGGAAACAAGTGCATATATTTTGCATATATTTATATAGTGATAAATATATTACAATATATTGTATAATACATAAGGAATTGCTGCTTTTAATATATTGTATGTATGGTAGTATAATATATATTTACTTATATATTGTAATATGTTTCATTTTATATGAAGAATATATACATACTGTATATTGCCACATGTATGTATGAAAATATTCTCACATATAAAACTATATATATTATCATATATGCAAACACAGAGAAATACATATGATGTCTATTACATATAAAATGAAATATATTACAATATATAAGTAAATATATATTATACTACCATACATACAATATATTAAAAGCAGCAATTCCTTATGTATTATACAATATATTGTAATATATTTATCACTATATAAATATATGCAAAAAATATGCACTTGTTTCCCATATATGACATTATATTATTTCATATATTGCACTATATTTTCCAATACATTGCCATATATTATCGTTTCATAAGGGATAGCTCCGCAGCAGACCACAGAGCTGTGGTATTTTTTGGTATTAAGGTATGTAATGTACGCTTGCTTAACTCTCTAGCTACCTGCCACATTCCCTTTCACTGCTCTGGAAATATCTTCCTTACTAAGCCTCTATCGCTGACACCATCATGGCCAAAGAAAAACAAGTATCGCCAAAATGGCCACTTTACAGGAGAGGCCAAAAACCGTAATGAATTTGAATGTAAGTCAATGGAACCAGACTTTTTTCCAAGCCATTTTAGACCATTTCTGTTGCTCCATGCTTCGTGAAATTTACACACACTGTAAATGGCAGGTGCTGTGTTCAAATGATGCATAAAAGTAAAACTTGTTTTGGATATACATGTTTTGCATTGGACGGCAATGGTTTACTACAACAGGGCTCGGAGATCCTCATACACTGGAAACAAGCCGTAACTTTCCGTTGGATCACTACTAGTTTTTAAATGAGCTTGTGAAATTAATCATTTGCAGTCTTGCGCCATTCCGGGCTGAGTCGTTCCGTACTCAGAAGAGCACCTGACTTCCTAGCACTTGCTTCAGTCAGTGAAACCCGGTGTTCAGTGGTACGGTACTCCAGCGGATACAGATTCAGAGCAGCCCAGATGTGACTACTGAAAGCTCACTACAGGGTCTCGGTTCTTTCCGTAAAGCCTTTGGCTTCAGGAAGTTCAATGCTGTGGAACTGTTTACAGTGTAAACTGCCATTAGACTGTCCACACTGTAGCATTCCTGAATATTAACTAGGTAGTGTTCCAGCGACAGCAGCAAAGCCCCCAGCAGTATTGAAGTTCAACCACTAGCAGCTTGTAAAATCCAGATATTCTGGCTATTTGTAGGAATTCATTGATCCACTCACACAAGCATGATCCATTACAGCCCTGAAACACTCTCAGCAGTAATGTAAACAACCTCTATCTAATCTTAAATCCATCTGCCAGTGGATGTGTACAAATGATTAACCTGCAGCCCAAGAGTCCCACCTGAAAACCCTTCAAACTGACTAAACCCAATATCTGTAAGCACTTCAACCACTTACCTCTGAGTCCTACTGAGTCCTACTGAGTCCTTAGTCTTTCAAATATGTCCCAGTGCTTCTCTCCTCTCTCTCTTCACTGTGGTCCCTTTTCTTGTGATCCTGGTAATGAACAGCCATGGCCACACCTTTGCTTGTTCACTCGCTAACCTGTTAGTCCGTGCACTTGACTTATCAGCTGGGAGTAAACAGCACTGCTTCCTGAAATAAAGTTAATGTCTATTATCACTCGTGAGTCAGCCGGCTAGATGCTTCAGCCGTCACTAGAAGAACAGGCTGATTCTACCGGAGTCATATAAGACTCCATCATTCATCATTCATCATTCGGTATATACATAAACTAATGCAGCAGCGACTGAATAAATACACTCAGCATCAAAGGAATAGGTACACACATCGCTGAACCCAGAAGGAATCAACTGGCAGGAATGAATGAACATGGTGGGTGGGTTTAACATCGTGAGACGTGTTAATGATTCAGGTTTTACACTCAGCTGCAGACCTGACTGACCCAACAGCCATGGCTGCGGACAGTCAGTGAGCAGTGATACCTCCGTGAGTCATCCTATTAGTGCAGCACCATTGGCAGATGCAGGACTACATGCACACAGACCGTTACGGCGACTGTCCTTAACACCACATCACCGTCACCAAAGACTGCAGTGGTGTCGTAGCAGACTGTCATGGAGCGACTCAGAATGGCAGCGGGTCATCTACAGTGACGAGTCCCGCTTTAGTCTTGGTGGAGACGCCCAACGAACCTGTGTGTGGAGGCACCGTGGTCAGCACCGAGATGAACGGTTTGTTGTCACATGTCCAGAAGACCTGGTGTCCCTCCACCTCCACCCCTACCGCACCATCTGCAGGAACTGTGTGAGGATGTTCAAGCTGCATGGGATGGATTATCACAGGACACCATTAGGAACCTCTACAGCTCCATACCGAGACGCCTGGCGTGTTGGGTTACCAACATGGCGGCCTGACACCATACTAAAAAACAGATTCTGTATGTGTAGCTCAATATAAATCGAACATATTAGTCTACATTTATCATCATCATTTTGTTCCTGCTAACCTTTATCTTCCTTCCCAACAGAACCGCAATCCCACACTTCCTTCTGGGTGCAGCTGCTCTATTGATGATGAGTGTAAAATCCAGTGGGAGCTCGTTTACATATGGTATATCCCCCTTCACAGCACACGGTAACTCAGTCAGCCTGTCTAATCCGGAAGATCCTGGAATGTGGTCATGTGAAAATGGTTTATCATCTGGATTTGGTACATAAGAGCAGAGGAACGTCATGAGAAGCCTTCAGAGAGGGAACAACAGCTTGCACGAGCTGGACACGATCCTATTAAGTGGTGGAGGAGGAGGATGGGTGTGATGGTGCCGGATAGACGCAGCATATTGTGTTTTGCATACACCTTTATGGTTGAAAGTAGGCCAGCTACTCTGCGGTTAATAGCTTTAATGGGACGCTTTTTGCCCGATACTTCCTTGATGAAGGAAGGTGGAACAAGGAAGTTAGTCTCAGTGTGCGAGGAACAATCCAACTCTCTGATAAGACTCTCAGTAAATTTCGAATGGTGATAAACAGACAGTTGTGATAACTCCATGTCTGGCATCAGTGATTTAACAGTCTCTGTATGTGCTCCTAGGTGAGTGTGGACACACAGGTTAGCACTGACCACAGATATCGGAGCCATGCCAACGTTCCCAGGGCCCTATTTTACCTCTTTGTCAATTCATTTTGTAAATAGTGCTGTTTGCGTTGGGTTGGGCATTTCGTCTGTTCAAAACTACAGTGTCTGGCTATACACACTGTTCTCTGTGTCGTGTTCTACTCCACAGCATGTCAATGATAAGTGTAGAACATCAGGAACATAGAACCCTGGAAATATAGAACCTTGGGGACAAAGGACTTTGGGAATATAAAACCCTGGAAACAACCTGGAAATTCCAAACAGAAAACAAAACCTGGGAATGTAGAACTCTGAGATCATGGTACCCTGTGAATATTGGTAGGACATCGAGTATAATAGAATCCGGGGGATACAGAACATTTAGAAGAAGAAGCATTGGGAATACAGAGTACTGGGAATATACAGCACTGGGAATATAGAACCCTGGTTATATAGAACCTTGGGGGAATACAGCCCTGAGAGTGATATAATACCCAGAGGATATAGAGCGCTTGGGATAATAGAATCCTGGGGACCCAGAGCACGGGTATGGAGCACTGGGAATATAGATATATACAATATAGAAAGAATGTAGAGCATAGAGCCCTGGGAATCTAGAACCCTGGACATCACTGTCTGGTATGGCAGCTGTACTGCCTACGACCGCAAGGCCCTGAAGAGAGTGGTGAGGACAGCGGAGTCCATCACAGGCAGCAAACTTCCCGACCTGCAGGACATCTACCAGTCCCGCTGCCCAGGGACATCTACCAGTCCCGCTGCCTGAGGACATCTACCAGTCCCGCTGCCCAGGGACATCTACCAGTCCCGCTGCCTGAGGACATCTACCAGTCCCGCTGCCCAGGGACATCTACCAGTCCCGCTGCCCAGGGACATCTACCAGTCCCGCTGCCCAGGGACATCTACCAGTCCCGCTGCCCAGGGACATCTACCAGTCCCGCTGCCTGAGGACATCTACCAGTCCCGCTGCCCAGGGACATCTACCAGTCCCGCTGCCCAGGGACATCTACCAGTCCCGCTGCCCAGGGACATCTACCAGTCCCGCTGCCTGAGGACATCTACCAGTCCCGCTGCCCAGGGACATCTACCAGTCCCGCTGCCTGAGGACATCTACCAGTCCCGCTGCCCAGGGACATCTACCAGTCCCGCTGCCTGAGGACATCTACCAGTCCCGCTGCCTGAGGACATCTACCAGTCCCGCTGCCCAGGGACATCTACCAGTCCCGCTGCCCAGGGACATCTACCAGTCCCGCTGCCTGAGGACATCTACCAGTCCCGCTGCCCAGGGACATCTACCAGTCCCGCTGCCCAGGGACATCTACCAGTCCCGCTGCCCAGGGACATCTACCAGTCCCGCTGCCCAGGGACATCTACCAGTCCCTGCCCAGGGACATCTGCCCGCTGCCCAGGGACATCTACCAGTCCCGCTGCCTGAGGACATCTACCAGTCCCGCTGCCCAGGGACATCTACCAGTCCCGCTGCCCAGGGACATCTACCAGTCCCGCTGCCTGAGGAAAATCCAGAAGATCCGGTTGGACTGTGGCCACCCAGCACACGACCTGTTCACCTTACTGCCATCAGGCAGGAGGTACTGCAGCATCCAGGCCAGAACAAACCGGCTAATGAACAGTTTCTACCCACAAGCCATCAGGTTCCTGAACAAGCTGTGAGCCTTTCACCAACACCACCAATACCACCAACACCACTAACACCAGCAACACCACCAATACAACCAACACTACCAACACCACCAACACCAGCAATACCACCAACACCACCAATACCACCAACACTACCAACACCACCAATACAACCAACACCACCAATACAACCAACACCACCAACACAACCAACACCACCATCACCACCAATACCACCAACACTACCAACACCACCAATACAACCAACACCACCAATACCACCAACACCACCATCACCACCAATACAACCAACACCACCAATACCACCAACACTACCAACACCACCAATACAACCAACACCACCATCACCACCAGCATCACCAACACCACCAGCACTATCAACACCACCAACACCACCAACACTATCAATACCACCAACACTAATACAACCAACAACACCATCACCACCATCAACACCAACACTAATACCACCAACACCACCATCACCACCAGCACCACCAGCACTACCAACACCACCATCACCACCAACACTAATACAACCAACACCACTATCACCACCATCACCACCGCACTCTGATACTTTATCATTAATACTCTTATATATCACAGCTATGGACAACATCACTAAGTCACTTTATACAACAGGAAAAGACATAAACATACATATTTATATTATAGCTCCACTCTCTCTCAGACTACACCTGTCTCATAAATGTACATATCAGAATTTCTGCAGACGCCTCCTGTCTCTGTATATTCTGTATTTTGTGTATTTGTATTTACTTAATATAACTTTATATCTCTTTATTTTAATATGTTTAGTATGTATATAGTTTTGTCCTCCTGTATAGTACAAACCTGAGCCTCACCACAGGCATTCCAATGCATAAATGTCCTGACATGTTGTGCATATGACAAATAATCCTTAAACTAGAAACTTGAACTTGAAATGTAGAGCACTGGGAATACAGATTTCCTTGAGGAATTTCAATCAGATTTGAGATCGGAACGCCAGTTTAGGAAGAATATATCTTCACCAGGTTTGGAGCCGGAACGCCCCTTTAGGAAGAATGTGTGTTCTGTCAGGTCTGAGGCCGGAACCGCCTGTTAGGAGGAATACACTCATGTGTCCAAACTATTTAATGGTGGGTGACGTCATCAGGACACCTGGAACAACAGCTCTAAGATAAAACAATGTGGAAGGGGTTGGGCCGGCCGGGAATGTGCAAGTCATTGATCTGACATTGCACATTTTATGAGTACAATAGACACGATAAGAGACGTTACGGAACTTCAACATGATGTTTATTCCCACGAAATTCCACTGAACTGATGGTTAATGGTGACGTGTGCATACACACTGCATATCTGTTATCCTGGCCAGTAAAGTGATCTTCTATTAGTTTAATATCCAGTTAATACATCTCATATTTCTCCTTTAAGCCTGTTGTAGGCTAGACCAGCAACAGTGATCCCAACCACACAGCCAAGAAAACTCTCAATCGAATTCAGAGGAAGAGAATAAGGCTGCTGGAATGGCCCAGCCAGTGACCTGACCTGAATCCAACTGGAATTCTATGGAAGGAACTAAAGCTCAGAGTTCAGAGAAGGAGCCCACGGAACCTTCCAGAGAGTGTGTGTGGAAGGATGGGCCAAAATCACACCAGAGCAGTGCAGGAGACTAGTTTCTCCATCGCCAACAAAGGCTTCTGTACGAAGTATTAATCCATGTCAGTAAGCGTGTTCAATCCTTATTCCCTGTGTCAATTCTCCTTCATTTATAGACATCTACGGTTTGATTTCTTTGCATGTGCGGATGGGAAGGGTTGTTACGGAGGTCTGGTGAGAACTGAATGTCAATAGCACCTTTAGAAAAATATTTACTTTGCAAATTGTTGACGTGTTCAGTACTTATTTCACCTGCTGTATATACGTATAATGTTTTACTTTAGTCAAATAATCTTATCATATGTTTACAACTCCAAATTGTAAAACTCCAACCGAGAACTATAAGATCATTTGTGCAGAGCGGACACATTTCATTTACCATTCCGGGGTTTAGCTGACGCTCTTATCCAGAGCTACTTACAAGGTTATTGGTATCACAGGTAGGACTCTTATAGGTGTAGCTCAGCATTTCCTACCTGGACTGGGATTTGAATCCCCATCTCCCACATGGGGTGGTAGTTTCATGGTGGGTAGAGGTGTTAACTGCTGGGCCACACCTACCAATGGTTGGACACATCGGATTGGTCCAACCAGTGGACCTGACACATCAGATTGGTCCAACCAGTGGTCCTGACACATCAGATTGGTCCAACTGGTTGGACACATCAGATTGGTCCAACTGGTTGGACACATCAGATTGAAAGCCCGCTAGAATCTCAAAGAACATTTAGAAGGTTCTATCAGAACTAGGAAGGTCTCGTAACTTCAGCCGCTCACCCTAATCTGAGGGTTGCAAATAGGACATGTAACAATTTGGATTCATTTTGGTATATACACTGCTAGTGGTTGGTGTAGCTCAGGGGATAACCCCACTACCTGCCAGGGAGCCACCACCCCATGTGGGAGCCTTGGGTTTGAACCCCAGTCTGGGTGACTATGGTGTGCTCCACTAATAAGAGTCCTTGGGCAATACTCCTAACCTACACTGGCCTACCTGTAATATGGGTAACCTTGTAAGTCGCTTTGGATAAAAGCGTCAGCTAAATGCCATAAACGTACAAAAATGTAAAGTAAGGACAGTGATCTAGCTGATATATCTTAAGTTTCCCATTTTAGGATCATAGAAGAGTAACTTTAAGATGATTTAAAGTCATTTCCAGGCATTGTTACTCGTTTCAAGGGATTTGTGTAAGCCAGGGTCATTTTTGACCTGGTTCAGATAAATGTCTTGAGTATCTGCTAATACAGTGAGAAACTGTGGCTCATGAAAACGAGTTCAAACATAAACCTGGAAACAGAACAGTAAACTTTAAATGAGCTTATCAGAATCTCTGCAGGAGAATTTGAAGGCATCAGCGGGATGTAAGGTCAATTCCCTTGACAAGATGTGATTGGTCAGTGGTTTGTAAACCAGCGTAATGCCCTAAGTTAACCTTAGAGTTTGAGGAACACCAATAAAACGTACCCAGGAAAAGACAGGTAGAACATTGACGGCTGACGGTAAAGTGATGCAGTGTGGGAAGCTTCCTCCTCAAGCTCCTTCCAACAGTGGAGCTTTGTAGGCCAATGTGCAGAAACAAGAGGAGATATAGTCAGTGATGGTTCACGTAGCACTTACGGTAGAAGCAGACGACTCCGGTTATAGCTTCCCTGTTTAAGGGGCTCAAGGTTCTCTGATTTGTTTTTAAGGCCATATAAAGCTGCACCACCATAAATCACTGAGTTACACTGCAGCAGCTCAATCCTGGCAGGAACCATAATCTGGTATTTAGTCTATATCATACTGAGACAGGTCTGATTTCGTGACGGGCGTGAGCTCATTATAAGACTGTTTTATTTTTACTTGAGTTTTTATACTTGTGTTCTGTAATTTCAGTATCCAGGTTATCTCGTTACACTGGCAGATCAATCAACCTGTTTTAAGTGTATACCGTCTCTTAAAATAAACTTATCTGACTTCACTTAAAAGGAGTAAAAGATTTTTAATTTTTTGTCTTTTAAAATGATAATTTCTCAGTGAAAGGGTGGGGGCTTCTTGGAAATCTGAAGTTTGAATATTTTTTGTAATAATTGTATTAATATATTTATAATTAAAAATGAATAAATAAACGAGAAAAGAGTAAAAGATGAGTCAGAAATCAGTTCATTTATTCATTCATTATTTAATCTTATTGCTTTTAAACTGAGAGATATATCACCTAGAATTTTTTTGTTCTGTATGCCCAGGATTTTATTATACCCAGCGCTCTGTTCTCTGGGTATTATATAATTCTCAGGGCTGTTTTTTTTCCCCTGGGTTCTAGATTCCCCAGGGTTTTTTTTCCCAATGCTCTATATTCCCAGTACTCTGTATTCCCAATGCTTTATATCCCTAGTGTTCTGTATCCCCAGGATTCTGTTATCCTTTTTTTTTTATCCTTTCCTATTATCTATGTCCTGGCAGTGTCCGCAGGGTATTGTGATCCCATAGTTCCCAGGGTTTTGTTTTTTTTAGAATTTCCAGGTTAATATTTTATTTGCAGTCTACTAAAACCTCTTTCTAATCCGGGTCCTTGAGGTCTTCAGATCAGTGGCTGTTTGAAACTCAGCGGTGACCGAGGCTTTGCAGTTGCAGTTTTAAGATGCTGGAGCCTGCGCGTTAGATCTGCCCGCAGTGTTTCAGGTTTTAAACCAGGTTACTGGTTTACTGTTACTGGTGGGCTTTGTGAACCCAGTGAATGTGTGGGAGTACTGGGAATTGGTGTGGGTATATCGTTGTGTGTCTGTGTGCTTGTTTACTGGTTCGTATGTGCGCAGCACTTTTTAATGAGCTTTAAAATAAAATTACTAAATTATTTACACTGATGCTGACACACAGTTCATTCGTTTGTGACAAAACGTTCTTTTAAATCTGGACACTGGCCATTACCCAACGGTCCGTAATAAACCTTGTGCTTTAAAGCTGAAACTGGGCCCAAGGTTTCACCTATAAAATAATAAAAAAGGGAGAAGCGCTGCAGTTTCACATATGTCGAAAAAGAAAAAGGAAAAATACAGAACCGTGGCTCCAGGAAAAATACAGAACCGTGGCTACAGAAAAAATACAGAACCGTGGCTACAGAAAAAATACAGAACCGTGGCTCCAGGAAAAATACAGAACCGTGGCTACAGAAAAAATACAGAACCGTGGATAACAGAAAAAATACAGGAACCGTGGCTACAGGAAAAATACAGAACCGTGGGATACCGTGGCTCCAGAAAAATACGAAAAAATACAGAACCATGGCTACAGTGGAAAAAATACAGAAAAACCGTGGCTACAGAAAAAATACAGAACCGTGGCTACAGAAAAAATACAGAACCATGGATACAGGAAAAATACAGAACCGTGGCTCCAGGAAAAATACAGAACCGTGGCTACAGAAAAAATACAGAACCGTGGCTACAGAAAAAATACAGAACCGTGGCTCCAGGAAAAATACAGAACCGTGGCTCCAGGAAAAATACAGAACCGTGGATACAGAAAAAATACAGAACCGTGGCTCCAGGAAAAATACAGAACCGTGGATACAGGAAAAATACAGAACCGTGGCTCCAGGAAAAATACAGAACCGTGGATACAGGAAAAATACAGAACCGTGGCTCCAGGAAAAATACAGAACCGTGGCTCCAGGAAAAATACAGAACCGTGGCTACAGAAAAAATACAGAACCGTGGCTCCAGAAAAAATACAGAACCGTGGCTCCAGGAAAAAAAACAAACCGTTGGATACAGAAAAAAAACCGTAACCGTGGCTCCAGGAAAAAATACAGAACCGTGGCTACCAGGAAAAATACAGAACCGTGGCAAAAAAAATACCACCGTGGGAAAAATACAGAACCGTGGCTCCACGAAAAATACAGAACCGTGGCTCCAGGAAAAATACAGAACCATGGCTACAGAAAAAATACAGAACCGTGGCTCCAGAAAAAATACAGAACCGTGGATACAGGAAAAATACAGAACCGTGGCTCCAGGAAAAATACAGAACCGTGGCTCCAGGAAAAATACAGAACCGTGGCTCCAGGAAAAATACAGAACCGTGGATACAGGAAAAATACAGAACCGTGGCTCCTCAGACCATGGCTACACGAAAAATACAGAACCGTGGATACAGGGAAAAATACGAACCGTGGCTCCAGGAAATACAGCTGGATACAGTAAAAATACAGAACCGTGGCTCCAGGAAAAATACAGAACCGTGGATACAGAAAAAATACAGAACCGTGGCTCCAGGAAAAATACCGTGGATACAGGAAAAAAATACAGAAACCGTGGATACAGAAAAAATACAGAACCGTGGCTCCAGGAAAAATACAGAACCGTGGCTCCAGGAAAAATACAGAACCGTGGCTCCAGGAAAAATACAGAACCGTGGATACAGGAAAAATACAGAACCGTGGCTCCAGGAAAAATACAGAACCGTGGATACAGGAAAAATACAGAACCGTGGATACAGGAAAAATACAGAACCGTGGCTCCACGAAAAATACAGAACCGTATACAGAATACAGAACCATGGCTACAAGAAAAAGACAGAGAACCGTGACTGCAGAAAAAAGACAGAGAACCGTGGCTACAGTAAAATAACAGAGAACCATGGCTAGAGGAAAAACACAGAACCAGGCTACAGAAAAAATACAGAACCGTGGATGGAAAATCAGACCGTGGGAAAAAATAAGAAGACAGAGAACCATGGCTACAAGAAAAAGACAGAGAACCGTGACTGCAGAAAAAAGACAGAGAACCGTGGCTACAGTAAAATAACAGAGAACCATGGCTAGAGGAAAAACACAGAACCAGGCTACAGAAAAAAGACAGAGAACCGCGGATACAGGAAAAAGACAGAGAACCATAGTTACAGAATAAAAACAGAGAACCGTGGCTTCTGAAAAAGACAGAGAACCATGGCTACAGTAAAAAGAGCCCTGGCTTCAGAACCAGTAGCCCAGACCCTGTAGCCTTGTTCTTCATTAGGACCTCCCAGAGTGTCTTTAATTCACAGTTAAAAATGGGGACACCTTTGGGGACAGCTCCGGCTGGGGACAGGCCACTTTAAAGGAGGATCTGGCCACTGACTTATGAAACACCCTTTCATAAGAACCTGAGTGGATCCGTATCCTGCGCTGACGTTACGTAAGACTCACCTGGCGCTACCAAAATCATGAGGCAGCAGCCTGCTCTTTAACTCTCCGGTTTTTCAGGGTAAATAATTATCGAGGGTTTGGTTTCCAGTCCCATCACAGGTCAAAGGTCATCTTCAGATGACGTTTAAAAGCACTCAAATTGGTAGGCTGTGCTAAGGCCAAACAGGGTTTAGTTGAGGTAACAGGCTTTTTTAAGCCCATAATATTGTATCACTGCAAACAATCAACAGCTCCTCTGCTGAGTGCGGCTCCCGTGTTTGGTGTTGAAGTCGTCTCTGCTTTCACATCCTGTTAATATTTGACATGGCTTTGTGTGGCACTAATGTGGGCAAACAGAAGAATGGATTTCATGCTGATGGAGCGAATGGAATGTACCACACGTGTGTAGATGAAGCGAATGTATAAGCGCACATGCCACTGGACAGAACAGATTAGAACCTGATGCCATATGTAAGCTCACCAGCCCAAAAACGAGCCACCATGCATGGTTAAGGTGGGAGTAACTTCAGGCTCCTGCAGATGGCGCTGCTGCACGAGGATGATGGGGCTATAAATCCCTGCGGGGTGTGAGTGACGGGATCCATAGATTGAGATGTCTCATTCCATGTGTGGAAAACGCTCCAGAGCAGATGTTAAAGATTGGCTAAAAGGAGTGACTGAGCATGTGGGCGTGGCCAAAGACCATAGTGTGGAGGAAGTAGCTGAATCTGCAGGTGTATGGAAGCAGCGCACGGTCATACGGGCCTACCAGCAGTGGCTATAATCCCAATTGTGCCAGGGATGGCATCCACCAAATCTGCCCCAACTGACCAATTCTTTAATGTAACAGTGTCTGAACATTGACGTGGCCTCCATCCAGGAACTTGTCCTGTCCATGCCAAATCCAATCACAGCTGGTGGAGGCAGCACAGGTGATTAGGTATGGTTCCGTCACAGGGGACTCTTTTTTTTTTTTTGTCCGGTGAGCTTATTTGACCAGCCAAGACGTACAAGGGTTGGACAATGAAACTGAAACACCTGGTTTTAGACCACAATCATTTATTAGTATGGTGTAGGGCCTCCTTTTGCGGCCAATACAGCGTCAGTTGGTCTTGGGAAGGACATATACTGCGTCCTGCACAGTGGTCAGAGGGATTTTAAGCCATTCTTCTTGCAGGATAGTGGCCAGGTCACTACGTGATGCTGGTGGAGGTTCGTCCTTCTTGGTGGTATGCTGACATTACCCTGGATACCGTGGCTCTTGATACATCACAAAGACTTGCTGTCTTGGTCACAGATGCGCCAGCAAGACGTGCACCAACAATGTGTCCTCTTTTGAACTCTGGTATGTCACCCATAATGCTGTGTGCATTGCAGTATTTTGAGCAGAACTGTGCTCTTACCTGCTAACTGAACCTTCACACTCTGCTCTCACTGGTGCAATGTGCAATTAGTGAAGATTGGCCACCAGGCTGGTCCAATTTAGCCATGAGACCTCCCACACTAAAATGACAGGTGTTTCAGTTTCATTGTCCAACCCCTGTAGGTGGTGTCTTCATTTTTGCACTAGACCTTCAGTGCTAATGAAGCTAGCAAGCGAAGGAAGCTTATAGATGCTAGTCATCACTGTACCAACCGCATGCCTAATTCAAAACGTAGGCTGGCTTATGTTGTTTTGGACGCTGTATGGCACATGGTTATCCATAATTAATGGGTGAACATAGTCTATCTAGCAAAACATGAAACATTAATAAGGCCATGATTTAAAAACCACACTGACCTTTCTCCTACTGTCCTGTTTCCAACACTCTTTCGAACATTAGGGGCTAACTTTCATTTATACGTGTAACAAAAATATCAGAAGCATCATAGCTAAGCCAGGACCAGGTCTGTCTTCTGGTGGAGGAGCTGGTATTACAGGATGTAGGTGGGGCTTTAAGTACAACTAATTAGAACACTTTAATAGCTGCCTGGTTTGGGCCTTACCTGTCAGATAGCTTCTACATGTGTCGGTGCAAACAGGGAGTTTCCTGGATATAGATAAATGCAAGATGTTGTCCCACAAGATTCTATTCCAGGGCCACAGTGTTGCTGATGCAGTCGCATTATGTAACTACACGTTACATATTTAACGTCTGATGTGGTAGCATGTGACATGCAAATAATGGAGGTCCTAAAACGGCCCTGTGGAACACCGCACTAACAGACTGTTTACAACGGGTCAGTCAGGTGAGATCTGAACCAGGATACACTCGTAGGATAGGCCGGTCTATTGTGTCAAATGCTGCGCTATGATCAAGCAGAACAGGTACAGGTATGCTCTCTAGGTTCAGATGAGGCCTAAACCCAGACTGATATTATTCGTGCCTGTCATTCCTGTGCAGGTAGGAACGTAGTTGCTGTTGCTGAATGTGCCTTCCTCTAGACTCTTTGATATCTAGGGAAGATCTGAGACGCTTATATAAGCTGATAGCTTGCGAGGTTTTGGTTACAAAACCAATTTAGAAGACTAATTGCTGCTAATTAAATTTTTGCTGTATAGCCAATCACATGGAAGGAGCTTGTTATCGACAGAAAGTCTATAAATATCGGGGTTCATTGTCTCCTGTTGTAAATGTGTTATGGTTATTTAGATCATAGTGTTTTGACCCCCTTTTAGACCCCACAGGACCACCACAGAGCAGGTAGTATGTGAGTGGTGGGTCATTCTCAGCACTGCAGTGACACTGACGTGCTGGTGGTGTGTTAGTGTGTGTGGTGCTGGAGTGAGTGGATCAGACACAGCAGTGCTGCTGGAGTGTTGAGACACTGTGTTCACTCACTGTCCACTCTGACACTCCTACCTTGCTGGTCCACTTTGTAGATGGACAGTCAGAGACGATAGCTGTTGGTCATCCTCTAGTCCTCCATCGGTGCCCACAGGACGCTGTTGGCTGGACAGTTTTGGTTAGTGGGTGGTTCTCCAGTCCAGCACTGATGTACAGCTACAGACGGACTGCAGTCTGTAACTGTAGAACAACCATTGTGGACCGTGACTGTAGGAATGAGGGGGGCTTAATGAAGTGGCTGGTTGACTGAGTTTAAGAAGACATCAGACATATCCTGCCTGATAAAGCACAAACGTGTACATTAGACCGTATGCTGAACTATTCCTGTTTGGTTAATAAATGAGTCATATGTTTTAGGAATGTGGAATCTGATATGATTTTATTTCCCAGGGACACTTCCTCTTCCAGAAACAGTAAGGTCACTCCTACAGATTGAACAGCTTCTGAACGTAATGTCACAACAGCTCCTCAACCATTTCTACATCTTCCTTTCAAGCATACTTTAATGGCATTGAGAATAGAACCTGCATCTAAAGCAAAAAGCCATTTAAGCATCAGCTCCCGTTTCCTGGCTGAGGCTTTGTGTGTACCGCTGCTAACAACCTGTGAACAATGACAGCGAATAAGAAAGTAATGGCGCCCTCTAGTGGTAAAGACACCACCCGTCAACAATGACACTGAGACAGAAAGCAATGGCACCCTCTAGTGGTAAAGGTACAAAACAGAAACAGCAACCATCCCTTACTGTGGATTCTGGAAACTGTATTTCAGAAGTTATTGTAGAATAAAAACACCACTATTATTATTATTATTATTATTATTATTATTATTATTATTATTATTATTATTATTATTATTAGCAAAGTACAGGAAACACTCTGAAAACAATCCCCTCTTTTATTGCATCTCCAGAACTATTTTCATTGGCATTTTTAGAAATCCTAAAGCGTTAATCCCACAAGACAAACCACCTCATATCTTAAATAAACATAAATAATTTTCATTGACAAGCATTTAAAATGTCCAATGAGTCCCATAATTCCCTACTGTAGAAACAGGAGTGATCTACTCTGGAGTGACAAGCAGTAACCACAATCAAAATCTGAGATAAGGCCGCAAAGATCTTCACATGTGAGTCTGGATACTAACATCATTCTGTCAGTGTGCAGGGTGTTCTCCTATAGTCTGAGCTATGGAGAGCCTGGGTGAGGGTGAAAGGGCTAATATTTCTGGATGACAATTGAAGAGGCTCCTCCTCCACCGTTGCAGATGCCTGCTAAGCCGTATTGGCCGGACTTCAGGTTGTGCACCATGTGCCCGACGATCCTTGCACCGGACATTCTGGAGGATCAACGAAAGAGTAATATTAATAAACATTATCAAAACGGTTCATTAAAATGTTTTCTGAACTAAATGCATGTAGTGTCTCGCTGGCATAGTACTGCGAATCCCATAAGGACACCAATAGAAGCTAGCCTTACAGCAGCCGAGTAGAAAATCAGACAAATACAGGCTTATTATTATTATTATTATTATTATTATTATTATTATTATTAACTCTGAATATTTCTGCTTTAAACATTGCTATGTACTGGCAGGCATCTCACTCTCAGCCAACCAGCCCCTACTAGTGCTGACTGCAGCATGGCGCAAGGAATTGTGGGCTCAAAACTTTAGTCTAAATGAATAATAACCCATATGGTGGATATCACTAACACCTGATAAAGAACTTGGTATAAAATCATCCAGTTCTTATTTCTCTAATGACTTCTAATGAACTGTTAAGGGAAAAAAAAAAACTCAAAAGGTAGCAGAAAATCATTCGCACATTTTTCTAGAACATGTTCATCTGCATAGTTTTCACACTCTGATCATAGTGCATTCCAGAATCTCCCGCAGAAAGCCAAAACACCCAGAACTGCATTTCCATTATTGCCCCAGTGTTCAGTACTTCCCATAAGAACAGCTTTAGTAAGATATTCTCAGGTGGCAGGTGGTTTAACACGGGTACGGTTATACCCCGTTTATACCTGCTCACTTCATGCGACTTCATGTGAACTGTGACCCGGCAAGATACAATTTAGCTACATGCCTTTACACTTAGTAGTCAAATACATCGCTGGTTAGTTGGACTGAAATGTGAATTCTGGGAAAGAATATTCGAACCTGCTTGTTACACGGCAACCAGGTAGCGCCTGCTGATCTGTATAGCCGTCCACAGTTGGTTTTGTAGAGTAGTGTCTACAATAAGCTAATTAGGAAGCTAAAGCTATTAGTAATTAGTCTTTAAAGTGTTGTTGCTCACATTCTCCACACTTGACGGACAAAACTGGAGGCTTAGCTCGAAGCTTAATTCAGACATTTTTGTGAGTCTGAGCACTCGTATTGTTTCATATCAGCCAACAAGCTGAGTGTAACCAGCTAGATAGGCGGATAGTTATCTACCTTGACATAAAATGACCATTAATAACCATTAACTGCAGTCATTTTGGATCAGTTCTCATTTTTACAGAGGCATGTCAAAATGATTGTCTGTGGTAAAAGACCCATAATACCAATCTGCCAGCTGGAGATAAAGTTCTGCTGTGAGGGGGGAAAAAAAAAAAAAAATCACATTAGCAACAGCCAATTACCCAATAGGGTGTCCGAGAGACACTGCTCCTCCATTGATGTTGACTTTGCTGGGGTCGATGTCCAGCATCTTAATATTGGCCAGGACCACCACGCTGAAGGCCTCGTTTATTTCCCACATGGCGATATCTTCCTTCTTAACACCGGCAGCCTTCAGCACCTACACAAAGCACAAAACGTAGTATGGAGTGATTAAACAAGCTCACATGGCCGTAGACTCCTTGTCTTGTAAAACAGAATGGATACAAATGACCAGCAGCTCACTTTGGGGACTGCAAACGCAGGAGCGATGGGGAAATCGATGGGAGCAACAGCAGCATCAGCAAAAGCTAAAAATGAAGATGAAGAAATCGAATTAGCCAGAGGAGAGTGGCCGTTACAGAGATAACCAGATTAGTAAAACAGTCATCTACTGGACTGGCAATAGTCAGGTCTGTAAACATTTGGATATTGACATTGTTGTCATTCTAGCTGTGTACCACAGCACATTCGAGTCGAGATTAAATTATTAAATACGAGCTCAAAGTGCAGCTTTAATTAAAGGGGGGGAACACACACACACACACACACACACACACACACACACACACACACACACACACACACAGATATATACATATATACACAAACACACACACACACACACACACAGACACACAAACCCAAACACACACACACACACATATATATATATACACACACACACAGACAAACCCATACACACACACACACACACACACACACACACACAAACCCATACACACACACACAGAGACACACAAGGTGTCACCTCAGGGATGGTTTGGGAGAACATCCACACCATTATAAGCTATGGGGTGTTTTCTTGCGAGTGAGTTTGAACACTGGCCAGCGGTGAACGTGTAGTCCAGAACATTAGTCAGAACTACATGTATGCACAACAACTGTCCCATCCATCTGGCATCCACTACCGTACTTCCCTCAAACTTGTTTGATGACTCACCTCACCTTGCCATAAGCTTGCTGGCCAGTGTCCAGTCTCACTCAGAAAAGAACACCTCACAACTTAAGGTGTGGGTGTTCTCAAACTGTCCCCTGAAGTAACACTGCTTCATTATCAGTTTACATCAATGTGCACGTCCCATCATTCCAGTCAGGCATGCACTTCATTTACTGAAGGCAAAACTAAACATCTGAGCATCAGGAGTAAGTATAAACTGAAGACACGGACTCTTACACCACTTACTTTATTTAGATCCCTCCAAATAAAAGCTCTGCACTTTATGTTCATATTGTTTCATTTTTAATACGATTATTCCATAGACACAAAATGACTGGGGTTAGGTGGATTAGGAACGAGTCGTCTCTCACCAACAACTCTCGCAAGTGGAGCAACGTTAAGTCTCTTGGCTGCATCTGCGGTCATCAAGACAACTGCAGCGGCACCATCGTTCAGTGTGCTGGCGTTAGCTGCTGTCACCGTGCCTGCAGGACAAATCCAAAGATGATAACTAAAGTCAGACTTGCTACCTGACGCATTTTAAACACAACACAAATCCCAAGAACACGGCTCATACCGTTCTCCTTCTGGAACACCGCCTTCAGTTTCGGCACCTTACTAAAATCAACCTTTCTCCATTCTTCATCCTCCTTCACCACGATATCCGGCTTGCCTAGACGGAGATAAAGGAATGGCGGAAAGGTCAAAGCACTGCAACAGCCGAGTATGAAGGCAATTTCCAAGAAGGCCATTTCAGAGGACAGGGCATTCTTTACTTTAATGTAGGCCAATGTGGCGATTTTTTTTTTTTTCCATTTTGGCCAGTTCCGTCATCCTGACACAATTTAAAGACAGCTGCTGATAGAGCACATGAGGACATCTCTCAGCCAGTCTTGTTTAACCAAGACGCTGAACATTTTTAATTTTAGAAAACATCCATGTAGAATAAAATATAATCCTGTGTGGGTGCACATTTGTGAAGATAATTTGAGGGTGGGATGAAAACTCTCCAGACAAGGTTTAGCCTACAGTATAATTTGAAATATGATGCATCACGAACAAGCCCTTGCAGGAAAACCATGAGTAGTTTGTTTTCATCAGTCCCATTTTTACATCTTATCTACTCATCGCTCACAAATTCCAGCAATTTAAGAAATCCTAGAAATGCCCAAGCAGATATCCGACCTCTCTGTGGGATGCTCACTGGAACCACCTCTTTGGCCAGGATTCCAGACTCCCATGCTGCTTTGCTGCGTGTGTATGAGTTGATGGCATATGTGTCCTGCTCCTCTCTAGTAATGCTGCTGTTCTTCGCCGTGTTTTCTGCACAGTTTCCCTACAAATGAAACACATAATCAACACCACTGGAAAGAAATCAGACTCAGTCCGTCAGGGAAACCACGCAGGAGGATACGGTTTTCCCCTGGAATTTAGGAAATAATTGAACTAGGATGGTTCATATCAGACCCAACACACCAAATCAGCTGGCAAACAGACAGTGCAGTTGAATGCCTACCAAGACCGGCCCTTGTGAAAATGTGCCAAAGTAAGAAGCAGCAAAAAATAAATAAATAAATAAAAAGATTCCAGAAGCAAAAAATATATTAATTAATTTAATAAATAATGAAATAATTTTAATTTAAAAAATAAAAATAAAAATAATAATAATAAATAAATAAATAAATAAATAAAAAGATTCCAGTAGCAAAAAAATATATTTAAAATATTTTAATTAATTAAATGTATAAATAATAATAAAATAATTTTTAAAAAAAATAATAAAAATAATAATAATAAATAAATAAATAAATAAATAAAAAATTCCAGAAGCAAAAAATATATTTAAAAAAATATTTTAATTAATTACATTTTTAAATAATAATAAAATAATTATAATAAAAAATAATAATAATAAAAATAATAAATAAATAATTTAATATACATGTATCAGCAAACCTGCCAAATAAAAGGCTAAAACTATTATAACAAGTATTAAATCTATATTGTATTGAGCTTAAATAAGTTGCAGATATTTTATTTAATTTGAAGTTTTTGGCACATAATGAACTTCATATAAATCTTGCACAAAGGTCCAATAACACGAAAGACGCTGAAGCACAAATATCCCATTCCAAATAACTGATGCAACACCTTGTGACATCAGAACACACTTAACAAGCCCCAGTTACCCCAATGTGAAATGTTTTATAGGTCAAAGATCCGAAACCTCAAAAACGTGTCCTAAAGGATTACAGCCAAACACTACACGGACTTGGTGTTCAAACACAAAAGTCCAAACCCACGTAAAACTGGGTTTAAAGTACAAAAGGTCCAGTACCATGTGGAATCTGTTATACACGTCGGTCAGGCCGTCCTTCACGATCAGATCCTCCATTTTCACTCCTCCGTAGGGGGGCGACTCTCTGGCCATCACGTAGGGGACTTGCGACATACTCTCCATCCCCCCTGCTACCATCACATCCTGGAAAACATCAGTTCCACATCTCAACAAAACTGTCCAAGCAGAATGTCCAAGTCCAGTATTTAAAAGAAGGCATCATGCTAATCAGCTAAATCTGTCATTTACAGCAGGTGAAGCATGTTACCTGGTGACCGCACATCAGACTCTGAGAGGCCAACATGATGGACTTCATGCCGGAGGCGCATACTTTGTTAATGGTAGTTGCTGGCGTAGAAAGCGGCAGGCCTGCAAAATGAAGCGAACATAATTACAATCAACAAATTAATTTCTTGGTCAGACTGTTTTTCACATTCTGTGCTACCACACTGTGTAGGCTTGCCCCATCCTTCCCGTCAGGACAGGACGCAACATGACGTTGCACCACAACAGCCCCACGCTGTTCATGCTGTTTATCCCAGATCTTATCAGGATGTAGCTCTTTGCTTTGTTTGCTGCTGCTTTGTGATAGTACACCATGTTTGTTTGTGATAGCTTACCGGCACCTAGGAGAGCTTGTCGGGTTGGCGCTTGTCCTTCACCTGCCTGCAGCACATTGCCCATGTACACCTCCTTCACCTCCTCTGGCGGAATTCCTGCAGCAGGCAGAGATTTGAATTTCCTTCATCACCGTTTACATGCTAGACTTTTTTTCCTGGACTCGGGACCACTTGCCCTGCAAGTTTGGTCTGTTTGGTGACGTGCCTAATAAAACCCAATGAAACTTTTACAGGCCTGGGGCAAGGTTCCTGTAATAAGCTCTCCTTTGTGGAGGGGGTGTGAGGAGCAGCTGCTCCTGAGCAGTAAAAGCTCATGTGTCCTAAAAGCACTGTTGTTTACAGAGTTTTTGTATCCAAGGAAACTAATAAATGTCATCAAACACATGAAGCGAGTGTCTATTATTTTGCAAAGCTGCAAGCAGCAAAGTGGCCACAAGCCCAGAACCGGTCCTCAAGTATTTGGGACAAGCATGAAAACATCCTCAAACTCTGATCAAATAATGTGAAACCTGTGCTGAAGTATTAACATCAGCGGTTCCTATGAGTAGATTCAGAAGGGTAGCTTCAGGTACGCTGGCTCCTTACCTGCTTTCTCGACGGCCCCCTTGATGGCGACGGAGCCCAGTTGGGTCGCAGGTACCGAGGAGAGGCTGCCTTTGAATGAACCCATAGGGGTCCGAACTGCACTGACAATGACGACTTCCTTTTGGGGTACAGAACAGCAGAGTAGTCAACAGTCATTCTCATAACTATGATAAATACTATCACTGAATTACATACAGATTTATTGATAATTAGTTATTTTTTTGTTGTTTTTTGTTTTTTTTTTTAAAACCCAAAGTCGTTTTATCCTTGTGAGTCAATCCTTCAATATGTACAAGACATACAGGGGACTGAAACTGTGTTATTCTCCGTCCCAAGATGTAGCTAATAAACATTTAACTACAATTAGATTACAGCTAAAACAAAAACAAGAGTATATCGAAGGTAAAACAATAAACAAAAAAAAAGACTTGACGCTAAGACACACGACAGAATAATAAGGGCCCTGAGAGAGACATAAATGAGACACTGAAGACAATAAGGTGACGTGTGCACTAGCAGAATTCAGATGCAGGATTAAGGTGGTCTGACAGGGCCTGTATAGACTGTAGTGCAGGTTGAATAACATTAAGGCGTGATGAGTGCAGACCAGTTCACAGTCCCAGTTCGGTGTTAATGGGGGATTAAGCGGGCAGGGATAAAATCTTAGGAGCTGTTTAAAGTGTGTGTGTGCATCCCAGTGAGGTATTGATGGCCAGTGGGTTCAGGGTGCTGAGCTTGTGTGTGTATGATACTGTGTGATCGGAATGTACACATGACACACATTAACACATTTCCAATATTCTTCTATTAGCTGGCTGGACAACATAACATTTGTTCTTTAATGGTTCTGGCATTTTAGGATCCTAAACCTGCCTGTTCAGATAACATAAATTAAATAAGCTGTAATGCTGAAAGTAAAAGTGACAATACAATATGATATGCATAACTGCATATATACATACATACATAACCCAGAAATCATAATCTATGCCAGATGTAATATAGATGATGTTTTCTGTCCTTTTCTCTTCAGTGACCCTGACTGTTTTAACCTTTTGTTCATTTTATAGTAAGGTAAATCAGTCTATATGGTTTGTATTTAAAAACATTTACAATAACATTTTGTTTATTACTATTATGAAGATTACTTAATATTTCGGAGCTGTTCATGCAGAATTTAAAAGATTTCAAGACTTTAGAAAATGTTTAAGCTTTACATAAACACATGAAAGGTTCAGTAGTGGCTTTGTGTTGGTCATAATAATAAAAAAATAAAGATTTTGTTATAAATTCTCACATTTCACATGCTGAATATTCTGAATACCAGACACTGAATTTTATAATTTAAATATGTGTTATTTAGTGCATAGCTGAGAACATATCCGATAGCAAAGAATTAGTTACAGTGTCCAGTTTTAGGGCTTTGGAGGTTAACAGATCGGTGAAACCCAAATGGAGTCTGGTCATAATCAGATTCCAGCAGTTACCCATTTATTCACGTACTAATATAAACAGCTTTGAATACGATTTCTTAGGAATAGAAATCTGACTAAGGCTCTGATACAGAGAGCTGGATTTTAGTTCAGGACTCAGGCTTCTCAGTGCATGCATAGCCCTTACTCTGATTTCTTGCCTCAGTGCCAAAACTGACCCCTGTACCTGAAAAGGTACAACAAAAAGCTGCAACAAATCACTTTCAAAGCGACGCTCCAAATAAATACTCAACTAAAGAGGTTTAAATATTGTTCATATTCTAAATCACTTATGTCCATATTTTCCACTAAAGTGACTTCTTGTCCTGCATCATCTTGTCTTAAGTTTTACATTTTCGTCCTGTAAGGCTAGTTGCAAAGCAGAAATCCGATTACTGTCTGACTCATGTACACCTGGAATTTCCCCATTACCCGATTACTCAAGTGCACTTTAAACACTGAATAGACTGATGATACAATTTGATCTTTCTACTGTTATTAAGTGCATACAGAGTTAGGCTTATGACAGGAGAAATAAGAAATTATTTATATATAAAATCTGTATATCAGCCAACACCACTTTCAGTTTATAATAGATGACAGACTGTTGATAGCAAAGACCTGCTTGTTTTCATGGACACATATCTATCCATCCATCCATCCATCTATTCATACACACACACACACACACACACACACACACACACACACACACTCTCTCTCTCTGCTGATCCAATAAACATTTTCAGATGTTAATGTTCAATGTCACTCACATTTAGAGATGGACGTGAGGCGAAAGACCTGCAGAGCAGCTTGTGTGTCTGTAAGGAGAAACCATAAAATCTCGTCATATTACCAGCTTCTTGTTCAGACCTTCCTGTTCCACCTTAAATGGTGCAGCAGCTACTGTAACTGCTTAATGTAACTGTTCCTGCTGCAACATTTAAGGTGGAACGGGCAAGTTCCAACAAGCCAAGTTCAACCTGGTTGTCAAAGTTTGTTTACATGCACATATAAGTAGCTACAGGGGAAAACACTCCTGTGCTGCAAACACCCCACACAAAAGTCATTCACAGAACAACTAATCCTGAAACGCCTCTTTACTCTGCTAGTAAAGGCCTGCAGCTAAAGTTAGCACAGCCGGCTAGCGAGCTACACTGCAAGCCCCACAGGTTATCTCGCTAAATCGACTTTCAGTCGACCTGGAGAGACTAAAGCAAAGTTCACTCGAACGGCTTACACCCTCTTTCGATCTTTTACCTTACTTACCAGCTGTCTGCCCAGCTGAGAGGTGAGAAGGGCTTTGGACGACATACTGATTGACTACACAAGGACGAACCTGACCGACGCTTTTAAAGCAGCACCCAATCACATCGGGAGGTGTGTGCGCGTGGCGTCACGGTCGCGCAAGAGGATTGTGGGTAATGTAGTTTGAGCGCTTTCTATACGTTCGCAGTATTTAACGGGAACGCTGACTGTTGGGACTTGTATGCCAACTATATGCCAATATGCTCAAATACTATTAAATATGATACATATACCAAATGTAATTATATTTCGTGTTATTAAAAAAACGTGACAAATAGGCAAAATTCCTCCACTAGGACGCCACCATTGTCGCACGGTGATGATGTCATAAGGTTGCAGTTAGATAGAAAATAAGAAAGGTGTAGCTAATGCTTCTAAGGCATTTACATTTGACATGTACACCATGTTGGGGCCTATCCAGAAGGTCTCCGCAGTCAGGTATCCCTTTAAAACGGATCCTGATCGCTTCATTGGTGCTCATCTCATAATTCTCCCTTGTAAAATATAAACTTGATAAATCCAGAAACACTGGGAAGCCCTATCCAGCTTGGAACCTGATGATGAAACCTTCAGGTAAATAGTTGCATGTAGTGAGTTGCATCCAACACGTTTGATTTTACTCTGCTTATATACAGGCCTGAGTGATCCAGTGGGGTTTGTGGAAAATGTGACTTGCAGTGGGACATCTTTCATTATTGTGTTGTGATTTCTGACTCCTGATGCCTTCCGCATCATTCCTCAATTCCAACTGTTGTGCTTCAGTTTCAAATGAGCTGCATATAAGTCTCAGACATCTCAATAAATAAATAAATAAATGTACCAACGCTGTGCATTAAGCTTTAAACATTTTTTATTAGTTAACAATCATTACAAATTTTATTTCACAGTAGATAAACAGACATGAAGTATAAAAACAAAAATAGAAAAGTGCCTTTCCTGAAGGAAACGCAGAATGGCTGCGTCGCTTTAATATTTCCAACTTCCTGCTAGGCTGTTGCTAGACTGTGGTTGCTATTCAAGGAATGATGGATGACTAAACAACACATAGAGGAGTGCGGGCCAGTATGCCTGTGGATTAGGGTTTGGGGATCTGCCCCGGGTGAATACATGCAGTTTGGTATCAGTAGGTGAAAGGAACAATAGGGTTTGGGTATGGCCAAAAATGAATTAGACCAACAGGCGAGTGCGGGTGAGACCAACGTTGAATTCTTGCTTCGGGGTCTTCCCTGAGAGTATATGGGAAATGATATCTGCTCATCAAACAGAAGTAGATGGACTCATACTTTTCCATCCCATTCATTCTTAATGGGAACAAATTCCAAAATGTATCAAAAGGCTGTAACAGAACATTCCGGTGCTGGAATGGTGTCAATATCTCAAAAAACTGCAGGACTAGTTACTGGACAAAAGATGTGTACAGGGAGGAAGAAGAAGAAGCAGAAGAATATACCGTCAGATAACAATATAGTTGAGCTATTAATGGACTAATTCTGGGTATATTGTTGCACAGTTTTGTTGGTGGGTATATCACTACAGCACATGCAGGTTAAGGTGAAAGTATATAGTGTATATATAGAGCGTCTATATGGAGTCTATATAGAGTTATACCAGTTTATTATGAATATTTGGTCCACTGTAATATCTCCAGTTCTGTGCGCCTTACGGTGGTAAGCCTCACCATGTGCGTGGAAATTGGGCAAAATTGTACATTTAAAAAATTCCACCAATTTTCCTAATTTTCTGAATAATTCAGTCCAGAGACGGAAACAGAGCTGTATACCATTCATATGATCCACATGGTCATTCTGACAAACTGTTGTACCCTACAGGAAGTGTAGGGGGCGATATGGCTTCTATAAGTCAGGTATTTCCAACTTTTATTCACAATCATTTATTAGAGCTGTTGCTCTTATTGGACACAGTCACAGTGGAAGTCAACGTTTTTACAAACTTAGCGTCACAGCATGTTAGTGTTAGACAACATAAGGTAGCACAGTAAATGCAGCATTAAATGGTTATTAGTAAATAAGTAGCGTGCATCAAAATATTCAATTGTGTATGTACTGACTTTATCGAATTAACAGGATCTTGAAACTGAGGGGACTTATGAAGTTAGGGTGTAATGACAATGGTGATATCTGGCTGTCTGCATGGTTGAAGTTTTATTGTGAAGCAGACTAAGCTTCTGGTTAGTTTATGCATCATTTCCTTTTGTTGTAATAAAAAAATCTGCATAATTTAATGTGGGAGGTGTAAACAGAGTAATGCAGATTGGGTTTGCTGTGAAATGATTCAGTTGTTCTTTATAGTGGGTTGGTGATGGGAACCAGGGGTCACCATGTCTACAACACGCGTTTATTTACTATCAAAACCACCAGTGAGCCCACACCATGTGTATGTTATAGATGCTAAACTAAATAAATCTGTAAAAAATATTAATATTTAAAAAATAAATCTAAAAAAATACTTTTACCATTAAATAATTCATATAAATGGATAAAAATATCTATTATATTATTTAAAAAATCATAAAGCTATCATCAGACAATGTGTCACACATCAGACAGGGTATGTAGTAACTTCCTGTGAGGGAGCTTTTCGAGGTGGACGTCTGGTTCCATTCACCACCACTGTGAACAATTCTAACATGACAAGTGTCTCTAGAACAGAGCATTTCACACCAAGCCCACTCTGAATGACTCTGTTTGCATATTAGCCACCTAATTATGTAAAGTGGGTCTGGAAGATTGGTGGAATTCCCCTTTCACCTTAGTAGCAGTTCAGCCATCCATAATTCAGGAGGACACGTTTCACTCTTCTTGGTTTGTACTCGTACTCGGATTGCCTGGCACCCTCAGAGAAGTACAGGTAGCCTGAAGGAAGAAATAACAGGTTATAAAGAACAAATCTGAGTCTGATATTGTAATCAGAAATCTTTGGAGAGCTAAGGTTCACGTGTACCGTAGTTTTCAAAAGCAGCGTCCACTCTGGAGCCAATGCCAGGGAAATCTCGCTTGATAGATTTAGGGAAACCGCGATCCATTTTTCCCTTCCTTTCATCGAAGCTAATCAAAAATGCATGTTTATGGTTGAGAACTTTATAGTGATTAATTAATATTGTTATTATTACTTCACTTATAACTTACCTCCAGTAATTACTGCCAACGAAGAACAGAGTGCGACCTGTCGACTCCACGTAGACTGCAGCATCGATCTTAGTGACAGACGAAGGGAAGCCAAACTGAGAGATGGACTTCGGGTAGCCAGACAATGAGACGGACCCTCTCACCCCCCAGTACTGCTGGCCTGCACAGTCAGACACAAACAGGACCAAATCAGCTCCCGGGACTAAACATAAGTCAGCTTGCGTGTTTAGGGTGGTAGTGACTTCCGGCTCCTGCAGATGGCGCTGCATGAGAGTGATGGTGCTATAAATGCCTGTGGGGTGTGAGTGACAGGATCCATAGATTGGGAAGAGGTGGTACAGTGCAGGGAATGTCTCGTTCCATGTGTGGAAAATGGCTCCAGAGCAGATGTTAATGATTGGCTAAAAGGAGGGACTGCATGTGGGCGTGGCCAAAGACCATAGTGTGAAGGAGGTAGCGGAATCTGCAGGTGTATGGAAGCAGCGTACGGTCATACGGGTCTACCAGCAGTGGGAAAATCCCAGTCTACAGGGAATTCTCCTCGGAATTTGGCCAGGGAAGACTTCCACCAAGTCTGGAACCAACTGACAAAGTCTTTGATGGAAGAGTGTCTGAACACTGATGGGGCCTACATCCAGGAACCTGTCCAGTACGTGTCAAATCCAATCCCAGCTGTTATTGGTGCTTGTGGATGTGATACATGCTATTAGCTATGTGTCACTCACAGGGGACTCATTTTTTGTCCGGGGAGCTTTTATCAGTGATTTCCACCCAGTGAAAATCATGGGGCGACTATGGGAGCAGTAAATTGTGCTGCATGTTCTACTCAGTCATACCTTTAAAGAGGAAAGTGGTGTCTTTGGGTTTGAACTCATAAGCGGCATCAACCGAATTCAGTGCAGGCCAGGTGGATTTAATCTGAATCTGCTGGAGGTTCCTGCTGCCACTTTTCTTCCAGTAATACCTTCCGACCAGGAAAGATGAAGTTTAGTGAACAAATCAGTGAAAAGAAACTTCTACTCTCATTTAATCATGTTAAACTTTGGTACAGGTTCAGCATGACTGAATCGGGTATGCTGTGCTGTACAATAGAATACAGACAATTAACGTACATATTGTCACTGTCCAATGAAAAACATGTATCCCCATTTTGTCCATTTTGATTTTTATGCATCATTTGACAATAGCAGCTGCTGTTTACACTGTGTGAGGTTTGCATGATGAATGGACCAACAGAAGAGGCTCAAAAGTGCTTGGAAAGACGTCTGGTTCCATTGACTTACATTCAAATTGAGTGAGATTTTTGCCTCTCCTGTAAAGTTGCCATTTTGGAGATATTAGTTTTTCTGTATACAGAATTTGAATTTCTTTTTCTGAATTTTTGCCATTTCTGTTTATTTTGTTGATGTTTACATATTGGGAATAAATAACACAATAACCTCTTTTTTTGTTGTTGTCATATTTCTGTTTTTTGTCCAATTTAATAAAACATGTAATGTTCATCGCTGCTCAGAAATAACCATGTATGTTCCATTTTTCACTTTTCAGTTTTTTTGTATTTTGTGAAATTTATGAAAGGACTATCTTTCATAAATTACTTTAGATAAAAAAAAAATCTTTACATCAAGTTACACTGAAAGTGAAGAATGTTTTTGTTGTCCTGCCAGTATGGAGATGTATATTACTGTATATATATGTATATGTATATGTGTATCATCACTGCCTAAGGAAAAACAAGCACATCCAAAGTGGCAACTTTCCAGGAAAGGGCATAAACCTCATTTGATTTAAATGGAAGTCAATGGAACCAGACTTTCCGATCTGTTTTGGTTCAGTTCTGTTGGTCCATTCATCATTAAATTTTAACACAGTGTAAACAGCAGCTGCTGTGTTCAAATGATGTATAAAACATAATTTCATAATTATTTAAACACCGTCTTACTCATTCTTGAAGAAGTACAGCTCTCCTCTTATACTGGTTGCTGCATCGAACACTAAGTCCCGGTTGCATGGCGCTGGTGGACTTGGTCCAGGTTCTGGCTTTGGCTGTGGATTAGGCTCGGGTTTGGGCTGAGGATTTGGGGATACGCGAACACCTGGCAGATCATACGAACAGAAACTGAGTTTACTCTGTATACTCTTCACCACTCTACAGTGTTACTTCAGTCCAGTAGGATTCGGGAGTACCATATAGAGCCTGGACTCCTTGTTTGTCGTCCAATGGCAGCTTGTATCCGTTTGTATTCACATATTGGTAGGTGGGGTACATGAGAGCAGAGGGGTCTCGCGAGTGGTCCAGTCCAAGAGCATGGCCAAACTCGTGAGCGGCCACCAAAAGCAAGTTCACACCTGAAAGCAGATTGTGTTTATAGGTTTTCAAAAAAATCACAGCTACGGTTTGGTAAATGGACGCTACGGTGTAATCCCAACGGATTGGCTGTACCTCTTGAGCTGAGGGTCCAGCCCTCATCCTCATCAAAGTGAGTATCACCTCCGGCATCAGGGCCTGGAGACATGGCATGGGCCAGAACCCCACTAGGACCATCGAATGGGTAAAAATCTCCATGATCTGGACGTAGGAAGACAATGAAGGCTGCTCAGTCACAGTGGAAAATGGTTACGTAACGTGAACTTCTATATTCTATTCCATTTCTATTGGTCCATTCACACAAAGTACAGATAGTACAGATACAGATGAAAATGAGCATTCGGAGATTTCACCTACCTCTAGCTTTGAAGAGAATCATGATGTCAGCCGTGCCACTGTAAATCTGCTTAAAGTCCAGTGGAATGACATCACTGTAGAGTTTGAATGCCTGGGCGATGGTGGAGTCCACTTCTCTCTGGCTCAGATCTGGTGTGTACTGAGTTATTCTGGAACAATAAAGGAATCACTGAGGAACAACTCTAGACCTCTCACTCTTGTGATACACTTGAGAAATAGAACTACCTGTCATCATTAAAGGCCCCCCATCCTACTGTTCCTTGATATTTCCTCAGAGGTCCATTTAATGCACTGATTCGCTATTAGGATCAAATACTGATCCTGATTTTACCAAAACCCTTTAGTCCCTCCCACAAGGTGAAGCATATGGTTTATTAACTCAGCAATGGTGTCAGATCAATATCGGGTATCAATCGATACGCAGGGTTTATGTATCAGTGTCGAAACTGAGAATGTTGGATCCCTATTTGTGAGGGTCATGTGATAAACATATGTGCCAGTTCATATGTACAAAAACATTTAAGGCCTAGGACTGAAATGCAGCAGGGTGCAGAGAGAGTCCTCTGCACACAAGCTTGAACTGAAGGGATGAAGGTAAAAGAAAATCTGACCTTCTTGTGATTTTTGGTCATAGGTTTGCATATATTCAAATGTTGCCCTGGAGATGCATCATTTCACTTTACGTTTTTTTGTTTAGTTTTTTTCTGAATTTTTATAATTTTGTTTGTTTCTATGTTTAATTAAACAATAAATAATAATGTGATACTAGACTTTTGGACACCACTGTATGTAAATAAGTGAGTTAGTGCTCCTTATTGTGCACCCGTGAACTGGAATTCGCTACAGGACTTCCTAAAACTTGGCATGGTGGTGTCTCCCAATCAGTGAAAACTCTTCAGACAGCCTGTAACTGTTTTTACTGAGGTTATCATTTTGTTCATCATTTTAATCAATTGTAGTGTTTTATTATATATATATATATATATATATAAAACAATTAAATATATTGTATCCACATTGTATATATATATATATATATATAAATTTTATTTTTAATTAATTACATCTTATTTATTTAAAATATATTATATTATATTATATATATATATATATATATATATATATATATATATATATATATATATATATATATATATATATATATATATATATATATATATATATATATATAAAGCAATTAAATATAAATATATTAATTATCCTTTTTTAACTTATTTAATTAATTAAATCTTATTTATTTAAAATTACTTGTTTATTTTATCTTGTTTTTTTTAATCATTGTGAGATGTTTATATTTTTCTTTATTATGTTAGTAAACCACATTAAAGTGTTTTCTTTTTTAATCCCATCAAGATGCAAATGCTTGGCTGCATTGAAAATGAGGGTCACCCTCAATGTACTTCAGGGGTGAAAATAAGGGTTGATTGATTGATTGATTGATTGATTGTGATTTACTCAAAAAGTCTTTACATTCAGAGATGAAACACATCTCATAACTTTGTGTTGCCTGGTCGAAACTGACACAATCTATATGTGGCCAGACCATGAATATAATTAATTATAAATACTGTATAATTACTCCCAGATGGGCTGTGTAGCTTTCATATATGGACTGGGGATTAAAAGGCTTTTCAGTTTCTGGTCAGGGTCTGATTACTGCTAGTTTAGGTGTCTGCCATAAACCAAGTATCTTAGTCCATTAAGCCCTCTGAATCCCCCTGGATGTACCTGTATGTAACGGTTTGCTTCTCCCACTTGGGCTTGCCTTGGAAATGGCCGTATTTGGATACATCAGTAACTCCACAGCGCGGCTTCTTCATCACGTTCACAGTGTTTGTGTCTAGCTTGCCAGTCACCTCCAGCCCGAAGAACTCCTGCATCTGTTTCAGAACTGTCTCAAAGTCTTGTACGTTCACTCGCCTCCCACTGGGGGAAGGAGTGCTGTCATCGGAGTAGAACTGCTTCAGATAGGCCTAAAGAAAGACGGAAAAAACATGAAAAACCAGCAGAATAGACTGGAGTGACCTCTACTGACAGTCCTGCGCAATTACAGTGACCATCCAAAACACGTCCCATCATACTACCTCATTCCACTTCTGTTCTGGACAATAGAGACCAACAACTATAACCACCATCTAGAAAAGCATTGCCTACAGAGTGAAGAAACCTTTGGGGCAGCCCACCAAAAAGGTTACCCCAACCAATGAGAGTTTTGTGGGTTTTTTTTTTTACATTTTCTTATTTTGGTGTAGCTATTTGGCCCTCAAAGACTAAAAATCTGGACACCTCAGGCATAGGGCACCATGCCCAATGCCAAGCACTCCAGCACTGGGCTATGAAGCATTGCAGCCTGGTTTTATGGAGTGAAGAAACTGCAGTGATCCAGAACTGATCATCCAATGAGGTCAGTGCCTTGTCTTGTGAAAGCTACATGCAATCAAATCCTCACAGCAATGTTCCAACACCTAGTGTAAAGCCTGGAACCAACTCCCTATTAATATTCCTCATTTCAGAAGAAACATTAATTGACATAGAAGCTCCAGCTATAGAGACCTGATCAGTTTCCAACCCTTGTCCCTGAAGTCCAGTCTAAACAAAGCAATGGGCAGTTTACATGCAGACAAAACACTGTAGTGAGAATGAATATAAACATCTGTCTACCTCTGCAGCCTCCTGCTCCTCTGTGGATACAGACTCCTGAGTGACGCTGGCTGGGGCTCCATTGCAAAGGGCCAAACACACCGCCAGTGTCAATGTAAGAAGCCCCATGTCTTTCATCTCCTGTGTCTTCACCTGGAAAGCAGAAGCGCCTTGTATCACCTTCTCTGGCCCCACTCTTAGGTGTGCTTATATCTCCTGCTCTCTAACTCCACCCTGATTGGCAGTGTCATTTCCAAAAAACAGTTCTGAAGGAAGACGTGTGGGGGAGGACATTGCCGTCCTAGGCTCTGTCCGAGCAAGCCCTGTGTCAACATGAAGCAATAGGTTTGTTTAGGTTAGAGACGCAGCTGTAAGGGGCCCATTCAGGTGTATATCACCCTATCAGCTCAACATACCTGAGGCAGACTGTATACTCATTTGAAAAGTACACACCCACAAAGCTTGGAATCCATGGACGGAGAACTCTGACTCAACTCCCAGAACTAATTAAACCTGTGACTAAAACATACCTAATAGCGTGTACTATTATCATAATTATTATCTCCATCAGCACCAATAACAGCGGTGGATGTTTTTTGGGTGTAGGCCACATCGATGTTCAGACACTCTTCCCACAAAGAATTGTGCAGTTGGTTCTAGATTTGGTGGATGCCTTAGCTGGCCCAATTCCGAGGAGAATTCCCTGTAGACTGGGATTTACCCACTGCTGGTAGACCTGTATGACCGTACGCTTCCATACACCTGCAGATTCAGCTACTTCCTTCACACTATGGTCTTCACACTTTGGGACGCCCAAATGCCCAGTCACTCCTATTAGCCAGTCATTAACATCTGCCATTTTCCACACATGGACCAAGACATCCACTCTGGTCAGCGTTTGACCCAGGGACAGAAACTGAGGAGAGGAACAATGGCGTGATGCACAAAGTTTCGGGAGTGTGTTGTCCTGGGAGGTGGTTCGGTTGTGCAATGTATCTTGGTGAGATGGATGTGTTGACACTGCTATGACACGAGGCTCAAAAGGCTCTCAGCCCACCACCTGAGCTGGTCTGAGTGGTCAGATTTGGGTGCATTTAGATTTGCACTTTCAGGTGACTTGGCCTTGACCAGATATAATCCTGATACTTAACAGGCATGAAGTGTCCAGGTACAAACTGGTCATATAAGGCAGCACAGGTTGCTCCAAAATGGGTTCAAAGGACCGCCCACCTTAAGATACATAAATGTCTGCCCTTAAACCAGTGGAAACAACAGGGTCGTTCTTTATGGGTTCTGTAGAGCCCAGGACCAGCAGGGCACGAGCACTGGCACTCTGTTGGTGGTAAAGAGGTATTAGGGGGTTCGTGAGTTTAGGTGTACAAGGGACCCTCAAGGCTTTTGAGGTGCTTTTTTGTGTTATAGTTTATATTGCTATAAATTTATAGTGACATTTCTGTGTAGTATGTCTCTCAAGACTCCACCTGTTAGCATGTATGCTAACATAAATAATCTATTTAAGTAACTATTTAAGATTTGGGAGTTACAGTTGATTGTATATATGATGTTATGGATTAAAACGAGCTGCGTTATTTCTAAGGGCCGATATACCGACATCTGCTCTGCTTGTGTAGCGTTGGCGGACGCTACTTCACTAGGTGTGCACTTGTGTCTGGAGCTGTAAGGGGGCCTGGTAAAGATTGCATAATGGAAGCCCTTGCCCATCCCAGCTTCTGCCTCATAGTGGCACCTCTGTGTGATACACATCAGCAGTTTGTTTAGTACAAGTTCCTACTAGAGAAAAAGGACTAGACTGGTTTTCCAGTTCTCACGTCTTCATTCCTGTGTTCTTTAGACCAGGCTGCAGCATTATTCCATCTGTATTTCCAAATGTACTATCATTCCTTTTTATACTTTTCAGGAATACAGGCTACTGTAAGAGTTTCATATAATTACTAAAGCACAGCACTGCTAAAATAGAACAGCGTGTGATATAAGTACCGTACAGGCCTATATGCAGTACATACAGCCATATGCAAAAGTTTGTGTGTTGATGGTCAGATTCTGGATAGAGATCTCCTATTGAAAGGAACATATAATCTGTGACTAAACATAAAACTTCCCAAAGTATGTTAAGTTGTTTAGGCCACTCATTTCATACAACTCCTTCTCATTTACATTAATACTTGGCTTCAGTTTTTCCTGGTAAGGAAAGATCTAAAGCCAGGAATTTCTATAGTAGCAATCCCTTGAAGTCATGTGGCATATTTGTTTAGGTAGAAATATCTGGTGCACACCAGATATTACATGTTACTATCTTACCTGTTGGTATTTGGTGCTGACTACATTGTATCTGGTGTACTGATAGCATGGAAATATGGTCCACACCAGATATTGCATGTTAGTATCTTACCTATTGGTATCTGGTGCTCACCTCTTAGTATCTGGTACTCTGATAGTATAGAAATATAGTGCACACCAGATATTACATGTTAGTATCTTACCTGTTAGTATCTGGTGCTCACCTGTTAGTATCTGGTGCTCTGGTAGTATAGAAATATGGTGCACACCAGATATTATATGTTAGTATCTTACCCCTTAGTATCTGGTGCTCACCTGTTAGTATCTGGTGCTCTGATAGTATAGAAATATGGTGCACACCAGATATTATATGTTAGTATCTTACCTGTTAGTATCTGGTGCTCACCTGTTAGTATCTGGTGCTCTGGTAGTATAGAAATATGGTGCACACCAGATATTATATGTTAGTATCTTACCTGTTAGTATCTGGTGCTCACCTGTTAGTATCTGGTGCTTACTACATAGTATCTGGTGCTCACCTGTTAGTATTATTGCATTTGTGCAGTGGTCATTTCATTTCCGTAGATTGTTCTGGTTAAGCCAGGACAAGTTGGTCATTGGTCTTTCTCTCTAAAAGCTTTATGTGTTGTGATGTGAAAGTATTGGGGCATTTCAGTACCCAACATCCTGCATGTGCAGTACTGCTGAGGCCCAGGAGAGGGAAGTATATGATAAAAGCACTGGTCACATGCTTATATCTAGGTGTCTTGAAAGGTATAATTTGAAACTTTTACAGTGTTTACATAGTACATCAAACAGTTACTAAAATTACCCCCACTCCCTTTTATATGGGCCCGTTAAATAATAATTACATTATTACCACTTCCATTCAATAGCTTACATGTATATGCATATGTGAGGTATTAAATTCTAAAAGTTGGCTAGAGATGTGAATATAAGGTATTTCCTATTTATAAATTAAACAATTAATTGTTGCAACTTTTTCCTAGCTTCGTAAATGATCAATTAAATGATCAAAAAGGTGATTTCTTCCTGGATTTAAATTTGATTCCAATAAAGTTGATTGCAGAAATAGGCATTAATGACTTACACTGAATAAACAATATGAATTTACTTATATAAAAAACTTTTCCAAAACAACAGCAGTTACATTGAATTTTAATGGAGTATTTTTATGAATTTATCCACTTTTTAAATTACTGGTAGTACATAAATCACTCCATTCACTCTCCAGTCCATACGGTCCATATATGGAAACAAACCTTGAGTTCAGTGTTTTAATGAATGAATAAAAACAAGGACATTTACATACACCCACCCATTTAGCCTATATAGAGTTTAGCTCCACCCACAATTTTGAGGAGTGTTTCAGCCTGGGCTGCTTTAGAAATGAAACAACAGAACAGAGCCAGTTCACATATATCAGTCTTAAAGCCACATGAAACAGCAGAGCCTGCTTGAATCTAAGGCAGGGGTAGCCAGCCCTGCTTCTGGAGATCTACCCTCTAACCAGCCCCACCATCTAGACCTAAGCTAAAAGAGATGTTTCAGAGTTGGGTTGAAGTTGGACTGTAGCTCTCCAGGTCCATGACTGGTGACCACTGCTCTATGGGACATGGTGAGTCTGGAAGAGGGTCATGTAAAAATGAATTCCGACCATTCGTGGTACATAAACCCACATATACAGGGGTTGGACAATGAAACTGAAACACCTGTCATTTTAGTGTGGGAGGTCTCATGGCTAAATTGGACCAGCCTGGTGGCCAGTCTTCATTAATTGCACATTGCACCAGTAAGAGCAGAGTGTGAAGGTTCAGTTAGCAGGTAAGAGCACAGTTCTGCTCAAAATACTGCAATGCACACAGCATTATGGGAGACATACCGGAGTTCAAAAGAGGACAGATTGTTGGTGCACGTCTTGCTGGCGCATCTGTGACCAAGACAGCAAGTCTTTGTGATGTATCAAGAGCCACGGTATCCAGGGTAATGTCAGCGTACCACCAAGAAGGACGAACCTCCACCAGCATCACGTAGTGACCTGGCCACTATCCTGCAAGAAGAATGGCTTAAAATCCCTCTGACCACTGTGCAGGACGCAGTATATGTCATTCCCAAGACCAACTGACGCTGTATTGGCCGCAAAAGGAGGCCCTACACCATACTAATAAATGATTGTGGTCTAAAACCAGGTGTTTCAGTTTCATTGTCCAACCCCTGTAGATCCTCAGATGACTTCAGGGGAAAATCAAACACATGCGTAAGACCTATGGGATATGGGCCCTTGGTTTACAACTACACTGAAGTTAATTATAGCTAGATAAAAGCTTTAGCATTTTATTTCAGACCCAAAAGATTCAAAAAGAGAAGAAAGAACTCTCGAAAATGAACTTCGGACCCAATTCTGATACATTCTGGAAGCACTAAGAAGTTCAGCTGTAGTTTTATAGTGAGTTTATTTAATGAACCGTTAAAGAGGGCAACTTTTACTTCTGCTTGAGTCATCACTTCAGTGCAGCCAAAAGTTAATGTTCTGGATATGAGCATTCAGAAGAATTGTCTGGAATTCCGCTACAGAGATTAAAGGCTCAACTACTAATCCTAGTTCTTCTAATCCCAGAGGCTGGGAACGTGTCAGGAGCATCCAGTTGTTGTTCCAGCAAGTAGCATTAGCGTAACCTGCAAGGGGAATTTCTACAGCCTCTACACAATGGTGACGGTGGGATGTATGTCCAAATATGGTCACAGGCTCCACATTTACCCAGACAGGAAGTAGTGGTACTGTTTGTCTTCTCCGCTGGTTGGGAAGCACACCTATAGCTCCTCCTAACAAACACTGATAGCAGGGTTTTGAGATTGTTGTGGCCATACAGTGGTAAAGCTCTGTCTGTGGGTGGTTTCCATTCCATAGCATCATTACAACACTGAAACTTGAACCTACTGAGGAAACAGCCTGCACACCAGGCCACAGAGAATTAACCTAACCCGGGGTCTCATGTGCAGTTGGTCCCTAAATGGCCACTCATGAACATTAACACCGTTGGAGGACCAAATCTACGACACTGAGTTAGATTGGCCTTGTGTGGCAAACATTTGAGGACCAAATATTACTGTTCCATTAAGACTGATATATGCAAATGAGCTCTGTTATGATAGGCTGCTCTGTATTGTAGCTCATTCAAAAAGCAATCCATGCTGAAACACCCCTTATAACTTGAATGGGCATGAATGGATGGAGCTATAGCCTGAAAAACATGGAGGCTAATGTGTTGGATTTTTGTGACATCATTTAAAACAAAAATATTGCGGCTCATATTCCATATAAGGGCCAAATATTTGACCATGTCATGTGATAACGTTCTGTGAGGGAGCTTTTGGGAGGATTTCAGCTCTTTAGACGTTGTTCCATTCTCCACCACTGTGAACGACTTGGTACGTTTCAATAACATGGAGCATTTCACACCAAACCACTCTGAAGGACTTTGTTTACACAGGATTTATTTATGTATTTTTACATCTAAACTTGTAAAGTCTTCACCACTGCCCAGTTCAAATACAGTGAGCTTAGCTTATACGGCTGACCTACATACACTCAGCACTCTATTAGACCGTGATGACCTCCGCTGTTCCGCTGTCATCATGTATCATCTAATCCCTTCTTTGACTGAAAAACCTGTATTAGAATAACAGGGAAGCTACATGTGGAGTCGCTAAAGAGTCACTGAGTATCTCCCTGAGTCAGAAGGTTTTCTGAAGCTCCTGCTGAGTCAGAACAGAGTGGACCTGTTTATGGCTGCAGGCCACAGGAATATCCTCTCGTTACGGCATCGCCATTTAAACAGGTCTGCGCGGTTGGCTGCGTAGGTGTGGTATAAAAACGTGGCCTGAAGCACAGAGTACATGGACGAGTGGAGAACAATGAGAAGTGGATGATTTATCGGAAGTGTAGCGCATTTCTTTAATACTGCAAATACAAAAATACGAACCCCATCTGCAGAAAAGTTGGAGGGCCTTTTATAAAATGCAGTTAGAACTTTGAGACTAGTTCATTTTCCTGAACCTCCACGAGTACAAAGAAACGATTTCCAGATTCTAAAGAGCCATGTTCACCACTGTGCTACATCACCCTTCCTTTCATTGACACTTCCTAATGGTTTGGGAACGGAGGAGACTGATTGAGGTCGTTTTCCAAGTGGACTGATTGCCTGCTCATACTTCATACAAGACTTTGGCTGCTCAACAGTCCCTGCTTGTCATTTCCATCTGATTCCCCTCTTCATTATGCACCATACATTTACATTTTAGACCTTTAGCAGATGCTCTTATCCAGAGCGACTTACAGCGATGCTTAGTGTTCCATCTGAGAATATTCCCTAGCTAGTACAAGTTAGAGTCTAGAACTCGCCCTGAGCTCAGACGCTGCTCGAGAGAAGAATACAGAGCTATATACAGCAGAAACTAGAAATCCCACACCAGTGCTCATACCTAGATAGCAGAACCACTAATCTCAGTATAACTGTAAAAACATTCAGCATATACACCTATTAGTGCTCACTCACTTAAGCGCCTTACTAAGAGATTGTCTTCAGTCCCTGTTTGAAGACCCCGAGAGTGTATGCTGTTTGGATAGCCAGTGGAAGTTCATTACACCATCTAGGAGCCAGGACAGAGAGGAGTCTGGACACTTGTCTTCCATGCATTTCAAGAGATGTTGGGTGAAGTTGAGCTGAAGCTCAGTGGGCTCGAGGTACAGACTGACTCCTAACCATTGGTAGGGAAGTAGGGACGTTCCATTCTGGGCTTTGTAGGCAACAGGATCTGGGCAGCTACAGGAGCCAGTGAAGGGAGCGCGGCTGTGAAGTGACATGACTGACTCTGGGAAGGTTGAAGATGAGTCGAGCTGCTGCATGCTGCATCAGTTGCAAGGGCCTGAGGCCAGGCCAGGAGACCAGCCAGGAGCGAGCTGCAGTAGTGTAGCTTCAAAATGACAAGAGACTGGATTAGCGGGTGGCCTCCTGAGAGATGAAGGGTCAGATCCTCAGATAGTCTGGTCGGATTCAGTTACATTTCTTCATGATTTTTTCAGTGAGCTTTTAAGCCCAGTTTCTTAAACCCATTATTCGCTGTTGATCAGATACTACTTAACTAAATGGGTTACACCACCAGACAAAAGATTAGACACAACCATCTAAATGGATGTTGTTGGTTTCATAAAGACTCTACAGGCTTACACTTAACAGCTCCACCTAATGAGAGTCTGAACCAGTCCATATCCTGATATACTACATATACTCTTGATGTAGCACAGTGTTATATTTCTCCACCTCTAATATACATTTAGTGGTTTGAGAACTGATGGACAGACCAATATAATTGCTCCAAAACTGCTTATAGATGGATTATATAAGCATACAGTCATTCGAAAACTGGGAATACTCAGTCAAGAGTGTTTGTGAGGTCAGACACAGATGTTGGATGAGAAGGCCTGACACATAATCAGGACCCCAGTTCCTCCCAAAGATGCTCAGTGGGGATGAGGTCAGTGCTTTGTGTATACCACTTGTCAAGCCATGTCTTTATGGAGCTGGCTGTGTGCACAGTCATGCTGGAGAGTTTTTCCCAAGCAACTGCCACAAAGTTGCATATCGTCGCTGTCCAAAGAAAAACATCTCCAAAATGGCAACTTTACAGGAGAGGCCAAAAACCTCATTTAATTTGAATGAAAGTCAATGGAGCCAAACGTCTTTCAAAGTCGTTTTGGGCCATTACTGTTGGTCCATGCCTCATGAAGTTTCCACACAGTGTAAACATCATATCATGTGATCAAATGAAGCATTAAAGTAAAAATCAACAAAAATGGAGATACATGTTTTTCATTGGGCAGCGTCGATATATAACGCATGTGTGCTGTAGCATTACCATTACCTTTATTAGAACCAAGAGCCAAAACCCTGAACCCCCCAGGCCATTATACCCCCTGCACCATTTTTACAACTGGCACTATGCATTCTGGTATGTCACGTTCTCCTGGATTCATCCACCAAATACAGATTCATTTATCAGACTGCCACTCCAGAGAACGTATCTCCAGTCCTCTAGAGTCCAGTTGGTATTGCTTGTGCATAGTGATCCTGAGCTTTGGTGCATCTGTTTGGTCATGTGCATCATAGCATTTCTTGAAGCTCCTGGTTTGGAAGCTCCAGTGTGGAACGCTACAGTGAGGGGTGCAGCAGAAGATGGGGGTTTGCATGATATGTTCTCCAGCACCTAAAGAGCATGCACAGTCTACCATTTGTTGAAGGAGGTGTTGTTGCTTCCTAAGGCTTTCATTTAACAATAATAGGACCTGCTGACCAAACGATTTAGCAGTCTCCCAATATGGGCTCCCAATCAGAGTCAATTTCCAGATGTTTATTTTTCAGCAAATGTTTATTTTGCATCAGTTCAACTGAATCACTGATTACTCAATACAATAAAGCAGGATATATTGAAAAATGTAACATGATTATTTACATAACTATAAAAAAGTCAATAAAAAAGCAATAATTTAATTTCATTTGTTCAGTACTTGGCTATGCCCCTAATTGCCAGGATAGCAAGAAGCAATCATCACTGAGGACATATATTATTTTCTTGCATGTTCCTTTGAAGGCATCAGGGCTCACTGGAGGTCCGTCAAGGTTTTGGGCCTGGAGAAATAAACCAGTTGTTAGAAAACAAATGATATGAGACATGAAAACCACACAGACTGGGAAAGACCATGTACATACCATAGAGAGACTGAATTCCAATGACATCATCCCTGGGCAGAACGAATCTAGCTGGATCAACGAAGGAGTATGTAGGAAACATCAGGGCACCTTGGACGTTGGAATGACCAAGGCCCAGAGAGTGTCCAAATTCATGAGCGGCCACCAGGAACAGGACGATTCCTACAGACGGTGCATGGTCAGTCTAGCTGTGTTACCTCATATGCTTGTTGTATTAATTCACTAATGATCTGCAAGTCTTACCTCGAGAAGACGATGAGGTGAACGTCTCATCATCATCAAAATGGGCATCTCCGCCAATGCCAGAACCAGGAGCAAAAGCATGAGCCAGAGTGCCACCTCGTCCATCAAAGGGGTTGTTATCGTTTGCATGGACTGTAAGAGCAAAAGAAATAACTTTAACACAACTAGGAAAACGGATTTCCTCATTAAACTGCAGCAGGACTGAACAGCTTAAGGAGTTTCTGGGTTGGTGTTGCTGAACAGTCACTATAGTTGGTGATAAGGTGTTGATAAGCAGTTGCTGTAGTATCCCAGGTGGCTGCTAGGTTGTTGCTATCTGCTTACTATGGTTTTGCTAGAGTATTGCTGTGGCTCCCCACAAAACAGAGTGTTGCTCAAAAATTTGTTGCCCCCATTCTGTTCTATGGGAAAAAATGTATTATTTAAAAAGCTGTATACATGCCCACCAACAAGACTCAACACTTTGATGCCTAGAGTCTTGAAAAACGTGGGATGAGTGAGTAGACCTAAATCTGGCGGGCAAAAAAAAAAAGTAGAGCAACGAGGGATGAAAAACGACACATAGAGGAGTGCAGGCCAATGTGGCTGTGGATTAGGACTTGGGGACCTGCCCGTGCAGTTTGGTGGCTTTCAGCCAGTGGAAAGAATAGGGGTCTCTAAAGGACAGGTATAGAGCTGACCCGGCAGGTTTACATTTCCAACAACCCAGTGACCCCAACCCCACTTCAGTCAGTGATATCATATCTACACCTCCCAGAAGGCCTGATTTTATTACTGCATATGTTTATACTTGTGATTTTGTTTTTATGCTGATTTCTATACTGTCTAACAATACAGCAGACTTACCTCCTCTGTTGAAGGAAATCATGATGTCTGCTTCACCGCTGTTGATGCGGGAGAACCTGAGGGGAGTGACAGCGGCCCAGACCTGGAAAGCTCTCACGATAGCATTGTCCACTTCAGCTGTAGGCATGTCAGGAGTGTAATTCACAATCCTGTAGAACAAAAACAGTCCTCTGGTCAAGCTTGTGCAAAGGCTGTATGCAAATGCACTGTAAAAAGTGTTTCATTGGTCCAACCTAAAAACTCTAATTTGTTACAAGCAAATGAATTAGTTTAATTCAACTAAAAAAATGACTTTAAACAAATGATTATTTTAATCAAAGTATTTTTAAAGTTGTATATTAAAGTTGTTTAATTGCTTGTAACAAAATAAGAGATAATTTTAGGTTGCATTTTTTAAGGTGTACCCTCACCTGTACGTCAGCTGTGTCTTTGGCCATTTGCGACCAAGCGTGGAGAACCGGGCCATATCTGATATTCCACAGCGAGGCTTCTTCATCACAGCCATTGTTTCTTTGTCCAGAAGTCCGGTCACTTTGAGTCCAAAAAACTTCTGCATCTCACCTATTTTCAGAGTCATCTGGTTACTTTTCCCTCTGGAAGTGATTCCGGTGAAATTGTAGAATTTCTTCAGGTAGTTCTGCAAACATTAATACAAGCTTTGTAAATTTCTATGAACATTTATGGTTACAGCAAGTAGTAGTTATCAGTCCTACAGTGTTTTCCCACATATGTGAAATGCTTCACAATACTTTGTTAGTCTAAGCAAGCATTTCTCTGGAACAACAATTTAATTCATGGCGTACCACAGGGTTCTGTACTGGGCCCACTTTTTACTAGTATACATACTTTCAATCATATTATTTAAAATCATATCTTTCCCAGCTATGCGGATTATACACAACAACTAATTACAAAATTACTAATTGAACTGATATCTTGACTAGACCCAGCGCCAATACCCAATGTTATAATAACTACAGGAAGAAAAACCAAAATTCTTATTACTAGAAATGAAGCATAAAGCCCACAAGTTTTAAATAAGCTAAGATAGATGTCTCTGCAAACCAAATATTTTTTGTTACAGCAGGTAAAATATGTAAATAGTACAATACCTCTGCGAAAGCTTCATCGCTCTCAGGTTGACGTGGTATTGGACCCGAATGCACGGCCACCACCAAGCCAACAAGGATGCAGAGAGTGTAGTAAGTCTTCATGTTGCTTCGTCCTGAATGCTCCACCTCTGCTTGGCTTGGAGTCAGGTGGACCGTGGCTTAAATACACTTCAGTCTGGCTCGTGTTGAGAAACAGACTTAGTCATTTTCTCACTCTATCAGGAAACATCAGGAAAGGTGTACACCCACACAAATGCCTTTAAGGAAATGCTCCTGTTATTTTAGTTCTGTTCGTCTTTGCTGTTTCTGGGTTTGCTACTTCAGGTCTCAGACTAATTGATTTGAGGTGCAGTAAAAGGCGTCTGATAATCAGGCTATTAGTGTATGTGTATTAATAGAAAGTTTGGCACATTTTTATTATTTTTTTTTAATCAAACCACTACCTGCCATAATCAAGGAAATGTTCCCCTCTATTGTCACACAGGTAAACGTCATATGTTGTCATCGGCGTAGTTACTTTTCTCTGAAGGACGTTAACTAACTGGCCTGGCAGGTTTTTCTTAATGTCAAACGGAACATACAGCATCACTGATAACGGCTACCTCACTTTGGGAAGATCCCTTTGTCATTAGAGTCTACTGTAGTACAGGTACTATACAAAGGAAGCTCTGAAAACTAGGCTCCAGGCAGAACACAATACACACTCTGATTCATATGTATTCTTATCTTTTTGTGTAAGTCCCTGTAAACTTCCTTTTTCACCCTACAGTTTGCACAATGCATCATCAGGAAGTTTGCTGCCAGTGAGCTCAGGGCACCAGCATGGAAGAAAAGCCCCTCTGTTTCTCCTGGGCATTACTGATACGTCTCCTTTATTTCAGTTACAATATTATTCAACTTCAGTGCTGCTTTCTATACAACAGACCATAATATTCTCATGTACCGCTAAACAAACTGTTGGCTTCTTGAGGACAGCCATAGACTGCTTTGCTTTAGCTCTTTAAGGTTGAAATACTCTGTATATGCAGGTATTTCTCTGGGAAGTCTTTCGGTGTACCACAAGGTTCTGTACTAGTCCCACTTTTATTTCTGTTTGGTCACGCTGTTTGGTTATGCAGAATTACCAGTTACCAATATAGATTATGGCAGTATCTGGTCTTCAGTATGGTCACTTTAAAACGAATCCATAGTGTTGGAAATAAAGTAATGAGAACAAAATAAATTTGGGAAACAAATTAGGTTAGGAATTGTGGGTCAGTTTCATAGTGATGACATATAAATACATTTCTGAAATAAAGCATGAGACCTTTCTCACAGTGTAAGAAATGAAGGTCTGTTTTTGGTTTTAATCAGTTTCTTTTTGTTGATTTTCCGTAATGAATATATGTAAGCCAGTAAATCTGAGTCAGTTCTGTTGTTTAAATAACATGAAGTGAACTGTCAGATTTACTTCATGAGTGTTTGTTTGGTTATCAAGTTCTTGTGGATTAAAACTCAACATTTTTGCCATTGACTCTTGGTATCATCTATTAGCATACGGTTATACTTCTTCAACACAGCTCAGTAGCACAGCAGAAAACTAACACAATTATAAATGTATGAAACTATGACCGAACGTTTTCTGCTTAATTTAACAGAGTTGGATTAAGCTTAGTATAATTAATATACAAAAAATATCTATCCAATAATTTAAAACTGATATGAGTATAAGTACACATTACTCTAAGGAATGTCTGTAGGTGTAGCTGTAGGAAACACTTGGCTTCAGATTCCTCATTTAATCCAACATTCCTTTTTTGGGTAATACATAAAAATAACCCGTCCAGTTATTTAGAACTTACTCAAATCACTTCAGTGGGGGTTACTTGAGTCTGCTATGTATGCTTTAAACGACCAAGCATCTTAAAAGCTACTTAACACAGTTGTGTGGGACTGCTTGATGTAACATTTTAAAGATTCTTCTGCTGGGTTTAAAGCTCCTAAAGAGGTAAGAGCATCACCTTCTGATCATTTCTAAATACCTGGGAGACTGTGCTCCATATTGGAGTTTAAGATAACCAAGTGCTTTTAATCAGTTTATTCAGTTAGTGGTTATCGGTTATTTTATTCATTTTTTGTGTTTCATATAGCAGCATTGGCAGGACAAAACCTAAATGAAAAAAGTAACCAGAAAAAGTCAAAGTAACCCAAAAAAAGTAACCAGGCACTTTTTACTTCAAGTAAAGGTAATACACAGTAACTTCAAGTTTTAATTTTACTGAGATGAAATTCTGACTCAAAGTAAACAGTGGCTGGTGTTTCTAAATGATTAAAATAGAACCCTAAAAAAGAAAATTTTTTTTTTTTTAATTTTCATTACATGTATCCTTACTTATTTTAATAAATTATCTATTTTTAAATCATTTTTTTGTCTTCTTTTACAATATTGCTATATTTGTAGTTTCCATCTAACTGAAATCAATAGTTTTTTTTTTATGATTTATTATGATTTTATGATTTTACTGCTTTATATGGCCTAAATGTGTTCAACAACCATCAAAAGATGAAGACCCATCTTTCTCTCAAAACTACAACTATATGGCATGTGTGAGCAAAATCTGTAAATTCTAAAATTGTGTTTACTGGTTATTCTGACAGACTAAGCCATTCATTCGAGGTCCTGTCTCTTTATTTTGGAATGCGTTCTCATTATTTTATGATACTAGGACCATTCATCTGAGATACTACCTCAGTATTTGAGATGCATTATTTTGATAAACTGTCTTGTAGATGCTTCATGATTTTGAAAATGTATCAACAATAATAAATACAATCAAAAATGATGAGATAGTCTCCCAGAATAATGACACAGTATCTCACACTGTGTACACAAAAGGTCAAGGCTTCATATTTGTCACGCTATGTTATTCATTACCAGTCTGCTGCATGAAGCCAGCTAATGATCAATAACAGGAAACCTTTTCAGTGCACGCTAGGTGACATGGTTTTCCCCCAGTGACAAAGAAGCATAGCATAGGTACTTCCTGGAGCATTACCGAAGTTAAATTAGATGGTTAATTGGTCAGTTGTTAATTAATAAAGTGCTTCTTAAATATTTGATGCTTATGTAATACAGACACTTAGCAGATCAGAAACACCGGTTCAGCCAGTGTTGTATCTGGAAACAGGTGTAGCGTGCATTCCATTCCTTTTGTAAAAGCAACATCAACCAAAATCTCCACCCTGGAGAAACGTTTAGCAGTTACCAGGCCTGTTACCACAAGACACCGGACACAGTAAGAATATAATCTCACATTCCTGTAACATAGCATTCCTATCCCTGTATTCCAAGATGGCGGGGCTGCTTATGTGACAGACTGGGCATGATGAACATGCCGGAGCATTCACACATCTGGTCATAGTGTGAAGGAAGTAGCTGAATCTGCGGGTGTATGGGAGTGTAGGGTAATAGGGTCATAGTTTAATTCTGTATTGAGTATAAAATTCTTCTTCTGACTTATAAGGCTCTAAACGGCCTCGCTCCTACCTACCTTACTGAACTTATCTCGTACTATAAGCCTTCACGTGACCTTAGGTCTCAAAGTGCGGGCTCTCTGTTAGTGCCTAGAATTAACAAAGCTACATCGGGGAGCAGAGCCTTTTCATACAAGGCCCCCCAGCTTTGGAATAATTTACCTGTCAGTGTTCGGGATTCAGACACAGCCTCAATCTTTAAGTCCAGGCTTAAAACCTACCTGTTTAGTCAAGCTTTTGGTAATTAGTTTGTTTTTTTTGTTTTTTGTTTTTTTTCTTTCGGATAGATAAAAGGTGCAGGTCTAGGGGTCCACTAACAGAGAGTGTTTGGTAAACTGGGAATGTTGGTGCTGTCGTCCCGCTGCTCCTCGTGCTCACTCAGGTTTGTTGACGGTGGAGCAGAGGGGTGCTGACTTCTCAGGGAGCCCTCATGTCTGTGTGACCTTCTGGCTCTCCCTTTTTAGTTATGCTGTAATAGCCAGGCCTGCCGGAGTCACTGCTGCACTCTGTTAACATCGTATAGTGTGTTCAGGTCTTCTGTCAGAGCTAACAGTCTGTCTGTTCTCTTTGTCTGAGCTGAACTGCTGCCCATCCTGTGTGGCCTGATGCTGCTGCTACATCTGCCCCGACTGGGAGCCACTGGGAGCCTTACTACCACGGAGCTCCTGGCTGTCCTGCACTGTGGAAGCTTGGCCTGCGCCTGCTGACCCATCTTAGGAACCACCAACATCATTACAGACTAATCAGACATTACACTCTCCTTTCTAGTGCTGTCTTGTATCTGGTGTTGACCCGAGGAGGATGGGTTCCCCCTTTGAGTCTCGGTTCCTCTTGAGGTTTCTTCCTTCCTAACTAAGGGAGTTTTTCCTTGCCACTGTCGCCTTCGGCTTGCTCATTGGGGGCTCGAACACCAGATTCTTTGTAAATATTCTTTGTAAAGCTGCTTTGTGACAACATCTGTTGTAAAAAGCGCTATAAAAATAAATGTTGATTGATTGATTGATTGATTTACAGCAGTAGCTGAAATCCCAGTTTATGGGGGATTCCCCCTGGAATTGTGCCAGGGAAGGCATCCACAAAATCTGGCTCAACTGTGTCTGAACGTTGATGTGGTCTACATCCAGAACCTTCCATGCCCAAGTTCCAAAGTCAATGCCAAATCCAGTCACAGCTGTTGTTGGTGTTTGTGGAGGTGTTACACACTGCTAGGTACGTTTCAGTCACAGGTGACTCATTTCTTGTCCTGTGAGCTGAAATCTGGCAACTCATTCCAAACCGGTCCGGTTTTGCCTCTGATTCTCTGTTTCCATGTTTTTAAATCTTGTTAAGTGACTTGTTTTGTTTTTCCTGCCACGTGCTCTTGTTTTGGTTCCGAACCCCTCCCTGCTTCTCCCTTTCCTTTGTGTCTGTCTTAATAAACACCTGCAGCTACATCCTGTCTTAATCGCCATCCTTCAGTCTCCATCGCCAAAGTGGCCTTTTTGAGCTCCTAGTGTAGCTTTAGGGTTGCATGTGAACACTGAGGAGAGAATTCATGGTTTAGAGATGAGGACTAGCCAAACAGTTCATGAGATGTTTGTCATATGGCCCCGGTGATTTCCAGTGGTCTGTATTTGAGAAGGAAAGTGGACCATCAGCTTCTTGTTTCTCCCCATTAGAAGAGAAAGGGGAGTTTGGTGTTGTATGAGTGGGAATAACGGCCCAGTGGTGTGGCCCAGGTGGCAGTAGATCAAATATACATGGTCTTAAATCGACCAATCAAATCGAAAAGTAATAAAAGGCTGATCTCCCTCTCATCTGTCTTCTCTATGAGCTGATCAACGCTGATGGATAACACTGAGGGGCTACCAGCACAGAGGAACTCTCTCTCTCTCCCTCTCTCTCCCTCTCCCTCTCTCTCTCCCTCTCCCTCTCCCTCTCTCTCTTTCCCTCTCCCTCTCTCCTTCTCTCTCTCTTTCTCTCTCTCTCTTTCTCTCCCTCTCCCTCTCTCCCTCTCTCTCTCTCTCTCTCCCTCTCTCCCTCTCTCTCTCTCTCTCTCTCTCTCTCCATCTCCCTCTCTCTCTCTCTCTTTCTCTCTCTCCCTCTCCCTCTCTCTCTCTCTAGCACTGGAATGACACTTCTCCAGAGTGATCACATGGGAACCCCCATGAACCTGCCCTGTTTCTCCAGTTCATCACCCAACATGACCACAGCCTTTACAAAGAGCGTCTGGCTCTGATCTGGTATATCTACTACCATCCTGGACTAATCAGACTGGATCTAATGGATGTTCTAAGCTCCTTTTCCTTTTTCCTGTCTTTCTCTCTTCATCTGGGTTCGACCTGAGGAGGTTGGGTTCCACCCTTGAGCCTGGTTCCTCTCGAGGTTTCTTCCTTACCTCAGAGAGTTTTTCCTCGCCACTGTCACCTCTGGGTTGCTCAAGGGGGGCTTGAACCCGGTTTCCCTTTCCATGAGGCGGCAGGAAGGACGCCTGGACCACAGCCTGTGAGGACTCACTGGCTTATGGGGGCCTACCAATAGTAATGCCCTTCAGCAAGGTGGGCAAAAAAAGCAAGCACTTAACCTGCAATGCTTTACACACCTTCCTCTACACACGGCCACGGTACCATGCTACGGTTCATTCCACCATGAAAGATGATGTTCCGGCTCATGGAGCAGAACAAGGGTTAATGGGCAGTGGAGGGCTGGAGCAGTGCAGTCGTGGGCTGGAGGTTAGGGAACCAGCCTTGTGACTAGGGGTCACCAGTTTGATTCCATGAACCGACAGTAACGACTGAGGTGCCCTTGAGCAAGGCACCTAACCCCCAACTGCTCCCTAGTTGCCGTGGATGGGGCTGCCCACCGGGCAAGCGTGCTCACTGCCCCCTTTTTGAGTTGTAGCTGTTTGTGCATGTAAACATTCTGCCAAGTAGTAAAGCCACATGCCAGAGGGAGAAACTCCCACTCCCACAGAAGCCACTTTTCTCAGGTGCCTGAAACGCCTTGTTGGAATTCCAAGGTGACCTCATCTCAGAACACCTACCGGCAAGCTTGGCACACCCACAACCCAGCTGGATCTACCAGCTTGTTCTACCGGACATTCAGGACCCGACTCTAGACATTGACATAGAAACAGCCGAAGCAGAATGGGGATGGAACCTTTTGCAGGATGCCACTCTGGGAGTTGACCAGTCGGACAAGAGTGGGTGAGCTGACCCATCAGAGCACACTGGCCTCATCGGGAGGCGGGGCTTAAATACATGTTTCAGACGGAAGGTAAATACTAACAACACTACACTAAAAATGAGCATGATGGTATCCAGCAAAGGTAAAACAAAGGTATCCAGGCCGAAATGATTATATAACAACGTCTCATGTGTCAGTTACTGTATTCATAACCATTTCGTGTATTCGTTTTCTGTGAGGAAGTGAAGGTAACCAGACATCAGGGACTGTAATACAGAAACTTCCTGTCATTTAATCTTTAGTTAAGATCTGACAGGTAAAGCGTGCACTACTGTGGTAAACTTGAAGATGCGATGGTGTGTTGTTGTTGAAGAGATGAATACTGTCTTGCTAGAATAGATCATTTTTATTACAGACAGCATTCAAGCAAAATTGCTTGTGAGGAACACCGTGTCCAGTGTGGTTATTCCTCGTTACAGTACAGATAGCCCCATATTATATAGGCTGGGCATTGTACGCACATACAGACATACCTATCCCCATATGGAAATGGTAGCTCCTCTGGTAGCTCCTCAGAGATAGAGACCCATTATCTCAAACATGTACCATAGTCACAAAGGGAAACTGGTGAACCTACAGATCCCTAAGCATATCGTCGCTGTCCAAAGAAAAATGTATCTCCATTTTTGTTGATTTATGCCTCATTTGATCACATGAGCTGTTGTTTACACTGTGTGGAACTTTCATGAAGAATGGACCAATAGAAATGGCCCAAAACTGCTTGGAAAGCCGTCTGGTTCCATTGACTTCCATTCAAGTTAAATGAGGTTTGTGGCCTCTCCTGTTGGACAGTGACGATATCATAGAGTTTAAAGTAGAGGTAGATGTGAGGCCCAGACACCTCACTACAGTGGTAGATTTCTCAAAGGAAGGTTCTCTTGTAGCACCTTATCTCCAGTTGGGAAAACTTATACTACATGGTCCAAGTCAACAGGCAGCTGTCATATCTGTTATCAAGTAACTGACCATACAGGAACAGCTGAAACGTAAAAAACACGAAACCAAAAAAAAAAAAAAAGAAACCTGTCCTTATCCAGACGGCTTCAGTTACTGATGTAATTAAAAGCTGGTATAAACAGTAGATGTGTAAGTTATATGTGTATGTACTTGTGTTGCACTCATATTAATAATGACCTTTTCTTCTACATAGGTATGAGCACTGGGCTGGGGTTGCCAGGTAGTGCACTTTAGCTTTATATATCGTCGCTGTCCAAAGAAAAACATGTATCTCCATTTTTGCAGATTTTTTCTTTTATGCCTCATTTGATCACATGAGCTGCTGTTTACACTGTGTGGAACTTTCATGAAGAATGGACCAACAGAAATGGCCCAAAACTGCTTGGAAAGATGTCTGGTTCCATTGACTTACATTCAAGCTAAATGAGGTTTTTGGCCTCTCCTGTAAAGTTGCTATTTTGGAGATAGCTGTTTTTCTTTGAACAGCGACGATATGTCTGTGTATTGATCTCCCTAGCTATCAGCACTGGCCCCTGTTTGGGCAGTATCTGAGCCTAATGGTGAGTTTTAAGCTCTAACCTTCCTGTACTAGCTGGAATATTATCCAACGGAACACTAAGCACCGTTGTGAGTCGCTCTGGATAATAGCGTCTGCTAAATGCCTTAAATGTAAACGTAAAGTTGAATATTCTAAAAGCACCCTTTGCTGATTATCAGAGCACCGCTGCTTCCCAGTTTCAGTTTTAGCCAAGCATGCTAACGTTACTCTTAATGATATACAGATGCACGTGTATCTCCGTCTCCTCTTTATTCACAACTATCATATATATTGTACATGAGCAGGTAATAAAAGGGGACACTAAGGGGTTGATTGGGTATCTGCAGTGTCTGGGATTTTTAAGGTGCTGTCAGAATTATACCCCCCACCCTCCCACCAAGTCAAAAGCTCAACTCCATAAAGTGGAGACATAGGTAAGGTTACAGATATAGATGGACTCTGCAGCCGGACAAGGCATGTAACCATAGACACAGATGCGTAAACAGATGTTAGGACACTGTTAGGGTTCATCTGAACGTTAGGAGAGTATTTAGGATATTTTGGCGAGTTAGTATGTCTGTATAACACCTCTGGAGATTAGATGAGATAATGACAGGAACAATTGTCCTGTCATAGATTCCATCAGTCTCACCTGAAGTTGCCATGGTGATGAGGAAATGATTTGATAATCAGTTAATGATTATAGTTGTTAATACCTAATATAATGTCACAGTTATATCCGTTATAGATAAGCTCGGATACAGGATGGAAGATTCCATCTTCAACAGACCCCAAAGGTAAGCAGTTCATTTACAACTCAGGACTAAAAGCAGGACATGACAATTTACAATCTCAGGACTTCAGGATAGGGGGCCGTGCAGAGAAGTCAGGAGTCACAGTTCTTTATGAAGTCCAGGCATTCATCTTAAAGTCATGGGGTTTTAAATCCCATTCACTGTATATGCAATTGTTGAGGGAACCTTGAGATACCGGGAACAACGTCTAGTGTTGAGATGCAGAGAGAACCCCGGTGGGGGGTTGTCACATCTCTGTCCGTCTGTCTGTCTAATCTTGTTCTTGTCAAACAACGCCCCCTCTGGTTGTTTCTTGTTACAGCACTGCTTTTCCTGCTCCCACCTGGCTCCACCCACTCCCACACCTGTTAGCTATCGGCACTCATTAGGACTTGTATTAAGACCCCTTTGTTTGCCCTGTATGTTTGGGAAGTCTTGGTTTTCTCGTTGCTTTTTACAGGTTGTTGCCGTCGCCCCTTTGTTAGTTCTTAGCTGTTATCTTTGCGTCTTAATGTTACTCAGAACAGGGTAACCAACTTCTTCTTCACTTTTCCCCGCTCACCCTTGGCTAGCTCTTCTTCACTTTACATCTAGCAACAACTCTCTACCCCAACTCATCACTGGCTCCCCCTAGAGGTTATTCCCAGCCACCACAAACACCCGCTTGTGTTTTGACCCGTTACCCGGACTAAATCAAATAAATCCACTATGCAATTGCACCCTGCCTCAACCTCCGCGTTCCACATATAGTTGCCATTGAATTCAACGTATCCAGGACTACACTTTCCAGCGTAGACCTGGCAACCAAGCTTGGTGCCTTTTCTCTTGAATCCACAACCCAGCGCCTGAGGTTTTGTTTAAGAGTCATTTTGACTTGGTCGACTAGAGACAATGATAAAGCAGGTGGGATAAGATCTCAGATATTTCTGTTCCACACAGGTGAACCACACAGGAATAACAGTGGAGCCCCCCTTTGAAAGTTCTTAGCTGCATCTGAAAGATCATAAATGCTGCCTAGGTACACCGTATTCTGAGCCAGTCATGTCCGAATGTGGTAAAAAGGACACAGGCACTGACAAAGTGGACATCACTGCCTTCTAAGGCACATAGTCATCCAGGCAGTTGCCTCTCGTTTCAGACACAGCCCTTATATAGGCCCCCTGCTACGGCCATACAGTCATATAAGCATCATCCATTGCAAAGCCATTCAGTGCAGCAGCAGCTGTGATCACAGAACCCACAGATCCAAGTTTAGAATTCCCAAAAGAAGTTTATTTATTTAAAGAGTTTTCCAGAATACATGAGAATGACACAGTGACCTGTATAAAATGATTACATAAGACTTTCAATAAATTAAACACAGTGTCAATATTAAATACTATAATGGCCTAACAATAATAATACTTTAGATTTAGCACAGACGGCGTGCGGCGTGACTTCAGACACTAGCACGCAAAGAAGAACTTGTTACTGAGCACACGCATCACTTTCCTGCTGAGTGGGTTGTACTCAAATATGCGTGTCCCACTGAAGAGGTAGGTCAGACCTGAAAGACACAGGGTACAGAATGTCAGGATGATTGAACTCTTGGTTGACCTTAAAGTATAACTGCTCAGAAATATCAAATATGTATTTATATACTGACCTCTGTACTGGAGAGCTGCAGTGATTTTCCCAGTGGCTCCTGGGAATCCTTGATCCACCAGTTTAGGGTAACCCTTGTCCATTGTCATCTTGCTTTCGTCATAACTGCATATACATATACACATCGGTGAGTCACATCCCTGTAACACCTTGCAGATTCATACCGTGTATATATATCACTCATGTCATGTACCTGTAGTAATAGTTGTCCGTGAAGAACAGCGTCTTGCCGGTTTCCTCGTCATAAAGCGCAGCGCTGATCTTCTTCACCTTAGCGGGCAGGCCCATGCTGGTGAGGCTCTTGGGATACCCCCTCACAAGGTCATACCCGAAGAGAGCCCAGACCTTCTGATCTAAAGATCGAGGAGCGAGTTCACAGGTTTAGCTCACACTGCATTGTGATCCATGGCTTTGCGTATACTGTACATCCATAAACGGTATTTACCTTTGAAGAGGAACAGTTTGTCTTGTGTCGTGCTCTCATAAGCAGCATCGATGTTATCTGGAGCATCAGGCCAGAAGCTCTTGATCAGATGTTGCTCAGGCTTGCCCCCGGAGCTGCGCCAGAAGAAGCTACAGAAGAGAATTCAGTAATTATAACAATTCCCGGGAATGTATTTCATGGGTACACAGATGTGGTCAATTAGCCAAAACATGGAGGGTGTCCATAATTATCTCGTCAGTTCAAAACTGGAGCCAAAATGCAGCTGCTGCTAACAGACACTAGAAGTCAATGGTCACCTAAGTCTTGTTTTGGAAATCTATCATTTGGCTAAACCTCATCTAGGGCATAAGGAATGGTTTAGGACAGCGTCCCAGAGCCCACCTGAGAACTACAACTCATAGCAACCCACCAGAAAAGTACAATCAACTTTCATATCTACAATTTCTCCAGGAAATGTGGTTAAAAAAATGATGTCAATGTCCAAATACGAACAAGGTGCTGTGAAGACCCCCCCAAGAAACCTCTCCATCAATGGCTAGCCATGTTGTCTTAAACTGAAGATGTGTAATTAGCCTGCTATTGTGACCTTGTGAACATTAATATACTTATTATACCACTAAGATGGCTATATATGATGTTTCCAGCCCACCACATACTACTGCCTCTATGTGAGTATAGGCCCACGGATCACCAGAGGGTGCTGTATGTGCCTTTGGTGTTCTGTGGCCCACAGGTTAAGTAACCTAGAACACAGTATGACTTAATATGAGCTTAATAAATGAAGACAACTTCACAGTCTGGCTGAACACTATTGGTGAGGTCATAGGTCATACTGTGCCCTAAACCACATCAACTAGTCTGTATGACTGAGCAAAGTAAAGATTTGGGTGACCATTGACTTGTATTAGTCTTGTAGCTCTAGCGCTAAGATAAAGAGGCAAAGCATAAGTGTACCTGTTCTTGAAAAAGATCCTCTCTCCTCGTAGGGTCGAAACCGCATCCAGGACGAGGCTGGGGTCGCAGGCGTTGGGGGTGACTGGAGGAGTGGGGTCAGGTTTACTGGGGTTCACCTCAGTGTTAGGACCATAAAGAGACTGGATTCCATTAACGTCGTCCTTGGGCAGAACAAACGTGTTCGGGTCTCTGTAGCTGTACATGGGGTACATCAGAGCGCCAGGGTCGTTGGAGTGCGAGAGGCCCAGCGAGTGTCCGAATTCATGAGCGGCCACCAGGAACAGGACATATCCTGGTGAAAAGGGACATGATGCTTACTGGTGGTGCTCATAAGAGGCAAGCTGTCCATCTGTTATTATCTTTCTTTAGTTTATCAAAGGAAAACAAGTATCTCCAACTTTACAGGAGAGGCCAACAACCTAATTTGAATGGAAATCAATGGAACCAGACTTTTTACCAAGCAATTTTAAACCATTTCGGTTGGAATTTTGTGCAAACAGCAGCTCATGCATTCACATAATCCATAGAAGTAAACATAAACAAAAACGTAGATACATATTTTCTTTGGACAGCAATACGACAGACGCTATTTCTAATTTGTAGGGTTCAGTCTCTTTGCCCAGCATACCATTAGTGGAGCGGAAGGTGAAAAGCTCATCATCATCAAAATGTGCATCTCCACCAATGCCAGGGGAAGGAGCAAAGGCGTGAGCCAGAGTGCCATCTGGTCCATCAAATGGATAGAAATCGCCATGAGCTAATAAAAAAAGAGAATTGCACAATTTTAAACATTGCCATTCAGAATATTCTCATTTATATTTGAGTATTAAAGGCATAAATTCATTTTTAGCTCCCTTTTCTACCCGGGTTTTAACCCCAGTTTTGTCGTAGCCAACTCCCACTCACTAACCTTCACTTAGCTAGATATGAAGCTATTAAGCTTGGAGAGTGAAGGCTAAGACATCCTTTCTCCAAGACAAGATATGTGAGGTGCCACCACATGAACTGCTGCATCGGTTAACAGACAAACCCATTGTTCGGAAGACCATTCTATTCACCCAGAGAGAGTGAGGACAATCACTACTCCCAGTTATGAAGAACTGTGGCATTACCAGGGCTCATTTCTATCAAGCGTTTCGATAATCAAGCATTTCCATTTTAAGATCAGGTCTCACCGGTTCAGGTAATTCTATTCAGTGCTCTGTAAAAGCTGTAAGATGACCCCAGATCAGCATCCTTACTCTCCATAGCACCTCACCGCAGCTGCCCTATCACCCAAACAGCACTGTGGCATCCCTGGGGCCCAAGCATTTCAAAGAACACTGATCTAAGATCAGGTGTCACCAGTTCATGTAATTGTTTACAGTGCTTTATAAAAGCTGTGATGACCCCAGATCAGCATCCTCACTCTGAGCAGCTGCCATATACCACAGGAGATGTCTGAGAGAAGGGGTCGAAGGACCAGCTACCCCCTGTTCCATCCTCCGCCACCCGGAAAGAGGTACTGGAACACCTGTGCCAGAATCCCTGAGTTCAAGAACAGTTTCTACCCTAGAGCTGTCAAACTGGTCACACCGGAAGCACCTACCAAGCCTTGATCACCCTGGTCCATACACAGTGGGTTCAGCTATATGCACTTTAACTAGGCCTAAACATTTGAGCTGTGTATTCTATATGCTGAACATCTCTACTCTAAGATGCATGGCTGGTTAAGCTGTTTACCTGAACACTAAGCTGCTATGCTCACTACCTGCACTGAACACTATTACACACCCATCTGCTGTTTACAACCACAGCCTTAACTGCACACCTGGCTACCTCCACATAGGGTACTTTCCTCTATGTACAGATAACACTAAGCCCCATCACACTGTACACCCCTGTCGTTCCTGTGCACCGTCATAGAGCTGTTGTGAACTTACACCCTGCGCCGAAGGAGACCATGATGTCGGCCTCGCCACTAAAGATGCGAGTGAACCTAAGGGGAGTGACGCGAGCCCAGACTTGCAGAGCCTTCTCTATAACTTCGTCCACTTCAGCCTGAGACATGTCAGGGGTGTAGTTCACAATCCTGCAGACAAACAGAAACCATGGTCAAGCCTATGGGGTCAAGTCTGTGGGGTTTCAGGCTTCTAATCATTCTCCACTTCAGATTTCTATCTGTGCCAACAAGCAACTCGTGTTCTCACCTGTACGTCAGCTGGTTCTTCTGCCATTTGAGACCTTCACCAAAGGTGGAGTACTTAGCAACATCTGGAACTCCACAGCGAGGCTTCATCATCACCTGCAGTGTCTCCTGGTCCACGGTTCCCGTCACAGTGAGTCCGAAAAACTCCTGCATCTCAGCTATCTTCACGCTCATGTGGTTACCCCTGCTTTTGGACGTGGCCCCGCTCGGCTCCGTGAAGTTGTAGAACTTCTTCAGGTAGTTCTGCAAACAATAACAAGAGTTACATGGATCTTTTGGTTACAGCAAACAGCAGTGAGTCTTCCAGGGTGTGAGAATGCTCAGCATGTCTGAATAAAAGAAGCTACGCTACCTTTACGAGGCCCTCATTGTTCTCGGCTTGCCGTAAGATCGGACTCGAGTGCACGGCGACCACCAGGCCAATGAGAACACAGAGCTTGTAGTAAGTCTTCATGTTCTCCATCCTTCTGCTGCTGCTGCTGCTGCTGCTTGACTTCGACTCAGCCGGACGGAGGCTTAAATACACCTAAGACTGCGACGTGTTAAGCAACATCCTGAGTCATCAGTCTCTCAGTCAGGAATCATCAAAACTGAAGGATAGGTTTACGCCCCGACGGAATTCGCAAAACAGGTGTGTTGGGAAGTAGTAGTCCGGTGTTTTTGAACACCTACGTGTGTCCAGTTCAATTCCAGTTACATAAAATATATGTAGGAAGTCATGTACACAAACTGCTGCCAAATAAAATCAAATTCCACAATTACAATTAAGTATTTATTAATTACACAGTCCACTTATACATATACACATACACTCTATCAATCTATCTATCTATCTGACTATCTATCTATCTATCTATCTATCTATCTATAATTTCAATTATGAGGTACATTTACATTTTTATTTTTGAAAGATCTATATAACATTTTGTAAATGCTGCCACTCATGCACTTATATACACATACGTAATCAATTCCTAAAAATTCCCTGTTATTTTTTCCCAATAAACAGAGACAGATAGATACATACATACACAGATAGATAGAAAGATAGATAGAAAGATAGATAGATAGATAGATAGATAGATAGATAGATAGATAGATAGATAGATAGATAGATACATTGATAGAGATGGATGGATACATACACTGATATGGATGGATGGATGGATGGATGATAGATAGATGGATAGATGATAAATACATACACTGATAGAGATGGATGGATGGATGGATGGATGGATGGATGGATAGATAGATAGATGATAGATACATACACTGATAGAGATGGATGGATGGATGGATAGATAGATAGATAGATAGATAGATAGATAGATAGATAGATAGATAGATAGATAGATAGATAGATAGATAGATAGATAGATAGATAGAATAATTTTATGTATTTTTAAATTATTTGTTCATTTAAAATCCCTTTGCTTATGTAAACATTTCATAATAAATGGACCAATAAAATTGGACCAAAAAAACCTTTTTACATGAACTTCCATTATAAGCATTATTATATTATATATGAGGTTTTGTTATGACAGCGATGATATATTAGCAGTAACAGATTGTATGTAAGATTATTTCTGATTTGGTCTGAAGCGGATGTGTGTGTAAGTAGGATCCTTCCTTGTGTGAACAAGTTTAACATACGAGCTTCAACTTTATTCTAGAAGATTAGTTTCCGTACTCGGTATTAAGTTCCTATAATTATGTTTTCCGGGATCCGCGTCAGTCAATCTCCCGGCGGCTGAGTACAATACTCTTTTTTATCAGGCATTAATCTCGGCTGTATCCTTTTCCATATGTGATTTTGGCCGATTATGATCGTATCCAGTGAAATAGAGATCATCTTTCTTTCATACCTTGCACATTTCCGTAAATTCAGATTTCCCATTCAAAATGCTCCAATTCGGTTATCCTTAGATTTTATGGCTTTGTGAGTCAGCACCTGTCCAGGGAATTCCCAGCATCAGTCATGACAGGCTTCCCACACTAGGAACTAATGTGCATAGCCTTAATTCCTAGCCTCCGGACAGCAGTCACCGATCATCATACATGGCTACGCTGCTAGGAGCCATTGGTTATCACTGGTTGACCTACAATTCGATTTCTGTATTCAATACTGCATAGTGACTGTAAAATCTCACCCTGTGATCATATTGCTGATCATATCCTGGTTCAGTTTCTTTCCTGTTCCCCTTAAGGAGGTTTCCCTAGGAGGTTTTCTAATAAGCCAGCTAATAAGCCAGCTCTGTGCAGCTTCACCAGCACACGTGAATATTTTCTCAGATGGGAACAAATGTGTTTTTGCCATATGACCAATAAACCACACAACTGATGAAGTGTAATAACTGTGCTAGGAGTCTGACTCAGATGTACGAGCTGTTTACTGATATAGAATCATATTGAGTTATCATTTGTAGTCCTGTGATATTTATTTGAATATGACTCATTTTATAATGGAATTTTTACCAGCTAACTATTATGATTACTGCTAATTCAAGGTCAACTAGATCGAGCCCTTGGTAATATGCATATGCACTTTTGAGTCCTGGTTCAGATTTCTTCCTGCTTCTCTTATGGAGCTTTTCTTTGTCACCCACATCCTCTGCAGGGAATCCTCCAGGGCTCGGAATCACTGCTATCAGTAATATGAATAAACCAATATGGCTCTCTAGTGTGTTTGTGATACGCCAGCTCGGAGCAGCTTCACAAACGCATGTGAAATCTTTCTGGTAGGGCAACAAATGGTAGGATGCTGAATACTGAGCAGATGATTCATGCAAAAAAAAAAATTGAAGAAAAAAAAATGAAGAAGTGTGTCTTATTAGCAAAAAAACAAAACAAACCCGCCCCCCTTTATTTTATTTTTATTGCATCCACAATGTTAAATATAATATTGAATATAAGAGCCTGGGTGTCTAATTTTAAAATGTTTAAATCGATATATTTTAATTATGTTTTAATTAATAGATTTTTCAGCATCATTAAAAAAACAGAAAACCTTTACCTTCCTTACAGCTTCCTTTCCTTTCAGGAAACTCACTTTCAGTTCCACTAAGAAATCTGCAGACACGCCTTCACAGTTTAGAAGCTGACTGTATATTATTTCCTTACCATCTAAGTAATCCCAGTTACCGCACTGAGACTCATCAGCCCATAAAACCTTACGTTAGAATCATGTTGGAAAGTGTGTGTTACTTTCTATTTACCATTTTTTTGAAAAACCTTTATGGCTGTTTTGACTAAAACTGTAAAAGTCAAAAATATATGTAGTTTATATAAATGTAAAAGTGTATACATACAAATATATAAATACATACATATATATATATATACATATATATATATATATATATATATATATACAGAGATACAGTGTGAGTGTATATGTAGCACATATATATATATATATATTGTGTGTTACTTTCTATTTACCATTTGTTTTAAAAACCTTTATGGCTGTTTTGACTAGAACTGTAAAAGTCAAAAATATATGTAGTTTATATAAATGTAAAACTGTATACATACAAATATATATATATATATATATATATATATATATATATATATATATATATATATATATATATATATATATATATATACACACAGAGATACAGTGTGAGTGTATATATAGCCTCATTGAATTTATATATATATATATATATATATATATATATATATATCAATAATTGTGCGTACATATATATATATTGAATTTATATCACACACACACATATATATATATATATATATAGAGATACACATGTATATATTTATTTATACACACACACACAAATACTCTTATATATATATGTGTGTATATATATATACATATATATATAAAGAAAACATACATGCACACACAAACATATGACATATATATATACAGAAAAGATCTAACATATATTCATATACATATATAAATTTAATTAACTCTAAATTTACTTGAATTAATTTATTCTAATACTAAAAACACAGCAATAAAAAAAGAGTTATGTAAGGAACACAATGTAACGTTCACAACACCACAAGAGCACATCACAGTAATCTGAGAAACCTACAGACAAGCCTCTACATGCCGAAGAGCAGCTTTAAGGAAATGACTCACTGACTTGCTATGTTGTTTTGGATCTGACTCATGTCAGTCTGCGACAGTAACTCATCTGTCATCAGTGCTTCTCTCCTGTATCATTTGGGCTTTACGCTCTGAGGGACATCTTTGAAGTAGAGGTCCAAGTATCTGTTGCACACATCAGAACTGGTCTGAGCTGGGTTTTAGGTGACATCTGAGGCAGCATCATCGATGACGGGCACCTCGCTTTCAAGGGATTGTGCAAAGAAGGAACTGTCAGGTAGAATGCAGGTCAGAAAACACATGACGCGTGAGGTCAATCCGCCCTGGGTCAGTCAAGGCTGGAAGACTCTGGCGCTCCTAGCGTGTTTACGATACGAGAGACCTCTCACTGGATTTGCATTATGAGGATGGCTTTGGGCCTCAGATCTCCAGGACCGTTTCACAGTATGCATTTGCATGCAGCTCCTATTTCAAAATCAAACTAGTCAACATGTCTGTAAGTCCCCACACAGTTTATACTGATTCATGTAGGTACATACTTCTTAGCACATGGATCAGATCACCACACTGGCCCTGCTCACTGGTACTGTCTGATGTTAATAGCTCTTCTGTAACTCTTAGTCCAAGTATTCTCATCATCTCGGTCTTCCCTTGTGCAACGTGTACTGTACTGTGACTCTGCAATGTCACATTAGTAGTTTTGTGTCATCTGATCTGATCTGATCTCCTTGTGCAAATTTGTCCACAGTCCATATTATCAACAGATTCGGGTTGATCAAAAACTCAATGAATTAACAGCAAAGACCAAGACCACAGCTGACCAGGATCTTCTGGGCCCCAGTCCAAACAAGTTCAGTTCAGTTCAATTAAATTAAATTAAATTAAATTCAATTTAACTTTGTCACTACGCCTAGACAGGGTTGTGCAGTACAACAAAAAGTCTGACTCCTCCAGTGTGTTAAAAAAAAAAAAAAAAAACGTGTACAAACATCAAACACATACAAAGTGTGTAGGAGCAACATCTGTATGTCTCAGAATGTGACTCTTAGAACTGAGGTGCGGTTAGCATAAGAAAAACCCGTATCTGCATTTTTGTCGATGTGTACCTTTCATCTACATACGTTCAACTACAGCACTTAGCTGACGCTCTAATCCAGAGCAATTTACAAGGGTAATCGTATTACAGGTGGGCCAGTGTAGCGTTAGGAGTCCTGCCCAAGGACTCTTATTGGTGTAGCACAGCATAGTCACCCAGACCGGGATTCGAACCCCAGTCTCCCACATGAGGTGGCGGCTCTCTGATAGGTAGTGGGTTTATCTCCTGAGCTACACCAACCACTGCAACCCATTTTCTGCATCATTGGAACACAGTGGCTGCTGTTTACACTGTGTGGTGATTTCACAGTGAACGGACCAACAGAAAGAACCCAAACGTGCTTGGAAAGATGTCTGGTTCCATTGACTTTCATTAGAATTAAATGAGGTTTTTGCCGTCTCCTGTACAGTTGCCCTTTTTGGAGATGCATGTTTTTATTTGGGCTGCAAAATAACAAAATAAATTTAAAGATACTATGTAATTCTGATGTTTATTAGTGAAGACTGAATATACTGGTCCTTCAATTCACAGGCTCAAAAGTCATTGGGCAAAGTAACAGTTTATAATACAAGGACATCCGTATGCAAATCCTTTGCGGTCAATGACTGCCTGAACTCTAGAACCCATGTTCATGACCAAACGCTGAGTTTCCTCCCTTGAGATGTTTGTGGATCGTCCTGATTGAGTTTTGTCTTCAGTGAAGTGAAGTCATGCTCAGTCGAGGTTGAGGTCAGGTGACTGACCCAGCCATTAAAGAACATTCCATGTCTTTGCCCCTGGGTTCTTATTGTGGTATGTTCTGGGTCACTATCCATCTCTACTGTGAACACCATCTCCATCTCCATCACTTCTTCAGCATTTGACTGAATCTAAGCAGAAAGTAAAGCTCCGTTCTGCTTCGCCCATCAGTGAACACCGGTGACCAGTTGCCCCTGCTGTGACACTACCTCCACCATGTTTCACAGATGATGGAGGTTATGCTTCGAATCATGAGCCCTTCCTTTCGTTCTCCATGCTCCTCTCTTCCTGTCATACTGGTACCAGTTAATCTCGGTTGTATATGTCCAAAGGAGCTTGTTTAAGAATTGGCCAGGCTTTTTTTTTTTTGTACATGGTTTCTATAGTGGCCTTTCTGTTCTTGAGTTGCACCATGCCCTTGACTTGATTAGATGGGAATGGGGTTTTCCTCCAGGTGGAGGGAATTCTGCATCCACTTTAGTCGTCTTGGGTCCTCCAGTCCTATTTGGGCATAGCTGAGCTCATTGGGGCAATCCTATACCATGTTGTAGGTGCACATGCCATGCTGTTGGGTTTCTACTCTCTCCGAAAGCTCACATGAAGAGATATCAAATATGTATTTAATAATTGCATAGACCTTCAGAGCTTTGATCTCTTTCTCATGTCATCAAATAATGAGGGGACAGGTCGTGTAATGTCTCCTGAATTCACTTGGAAAGTCTTGTTAAAGTTCTGGACTGCTTCCCCCTTGAGGCATGACTCCTTCTATGAGAGCCTCTTCTGCCCCCTAGTGTTGACACCACTCCAGAGAACTCAGCACTATAGTGATACATTATAGTGTCCTAGGACTGAAAGGAGACCTCACAAACCCAGTGTGAGTAACTCTCTCACTTCGGTTGGCTGTATTGTTTGTGATGGAGTGGGGAGTGCATACTGGTACCTGGCTTGGACCTGGATGCAGAGTGGGGAGCTGACTCCTAAACAACTTACTCAGGAGACAGGAGACTCGAGACTCAGGACTTGGTTTGGGGCCCAGTGGCAAAGCAGAGACTCAAGAAGAGCATCTTACTCAAGTCACCAGCCAGACAGACAAACCCACCAGCTTGGAGCACAGCAGACTCAAAACCGGGTGCAGGGTGGGCTCTCCTGTAGTAGAGAACACACAGCTGCTGCTGGTCAACAATGATTCTGTAGGTGTCTGCTCTCTGCCTCCCTCTGGTGGCATGGACTGGTCCAGCAGTTCCTCCTGCCAAGTGCTTTGCAGTTGCACTTACACGTGTAGTAGACTAAGTCCAGTCCTCCAGTGATGCTTCGTGTCCTGCTTGGTGAACACATCAGATTCACTTGCTGAATATTACTGTGCAGCTACATAACATTTTAAGGACCTCCATTCAAAAGACACGTCTTATTAATTTTGCATTGCAAATAAAGTATCATCCTCTACATAAAAATTAAAAAGTTAAAAATTGGGTTTTTGCATTTTTTACACACATCAGAAAAACAATAAATAAATAAATAAATAACTTTAAATCTCTTACAAGAAACTAAAAATGAGTTTTTGCACAATTAATTTTATTTATTTATTTATTTATTTATTTTTTGGTAAATTTAATTTAAAAATCACCAAAAAAAATGGATCAAACATTTGCATTAGACACACATTTTTATGGCAAAACAAAAATTAAACATAAAACAAGATTTTTGCCATTAATAGGAAATTTCTTGTTTCTGCTGAATTTAAATAATGAAACAAAAATTAAATGTGTCAAATATTTGCTCTTGTTGCTTGTTAATTTTTACTTTATGTATTTATTTTTGCAAATAAGTTAAAACTCCTACGAAAAAATTGTAATTTTTACAAAATAGTTTTGTTTATTTTTTATTATTTAACAAAAATGGAAAAACAAAAACACACCATAAAATTGCTCAAACGTTACACACGTTTTAAATATGTTAAATTATGTACTAAAATGTACAGAAGTGTGCTCTCAGAGGAGGATGTGTTCTCTTACACTGTTTTGAACTGAGCATGCTCCCAAATGTGTATCAGTTGCGCCATCTAGTGTACCGACTTTTACACTGAGGACCCGGCGACCTCCTCTGTTAATCAGGTTGCTGTTAATGGGGTTTATAGGTTCAAAATCCATTCTTAAACAGGCCAGATGTTGCCCCGTGGAGTAGGTCACCAGGGTGACGACAATAGAAAACCTCTGACAGCTGAAAGCAGTTCTATTTTTGCACAGGATTTTTCACTCTGCCATAAAAAGCCCCAATTTGAAAGTCAAAGACTATTTTAAGACCATCAACATCAGCACAACAGTCTGAGGAGTTTAGCGCCTCTGAAGGATCCCTTATGGCTGGTTCTGAGATTCGGTTTATTCAGATACCGGGTTAGTGTGCGATTGTGCACAGTTACATAGGCTTATGTCTAGTATTATGAAGCATCAGTGGTGGACGGTAACTAAGTGAGTGTAATTAGATACTGTACTTAAGTGGCTGTTTTATGTCCATTTTGGACGACTTTAAAACGTTAAAACGTAACATGTAAAAACAAAACAAGCTTATTCATGGAGTCTTAGCTTCCATGGAGATGTCCTTTTCAGGCCTGGACTACATCCAGGAGCACCTGGAGGAAGGCAGGTAAAGCAGGACAGGGTTAGTGAACAGATCAGACAGACTGTTCCTGACTTTGTGGCCACAGTATAGAAATATGTCCACATGACCGTGTGACTGGCGTGTGTTTTTTTTTTCAGAATGTTTACAAACACTGTTCCCTTTATAGTAAATTAGTTTGGGCTGGCTTGTGTTTATGAACAGAGACCTGCAGAGGCAGTGTAGTAATGGAAAGCTCATTAGTGAGCCTGTTTAAAACAAGTTTCTATTAAACTAACTTGTAACTAAGTTGCAAATAAATCTTAAACCGAAACTTTTCTTGTTCTAGTTAATGGAACCGGTTCTCCTTCAGTGTTCTGTGCTGATGATGATGTGAATAGACGTCAGTGTCAGACTAATGAATGAGCTTCTATTAAAGACTGGTGGACTGAGAGACACTAGAGTCTCTTCACCTACACTGAGCTGATGAAGAGTCCTGTTCCAGAAATGATCAGCTCAGACCTACACGGGAGGAGCTGGTCAATGACCTGAAGAGAGCTGGCACCACTGTTTTCAAGGTTACTGTGGGTAATACACTAAAACGTCATAGTTTAAAGTCATGCATGGCACGGAAGGTTCCCCTGCTTAAATCTGCACACGTCCAGGCCCGTCTTAAGTTTGCCCATGACCATTTGGATGATCCAGAGGAGTCATGGGAGAAAGTTCTGTGGTCAGATGGTCTTAATTCCACTCGCCGTGTTTGGAGGACGAAGAATGATGAGTACCATCCCAAAAACACCATCCCTACTGTGAAGCATGGGGGTGGAAGCATCGTGCTCTGGGGGTGTTTTTCTGCACATGGGACAGGACGACTGCACTGTATTGAGGAGAGGATGACCGGAGCCATGTATTGCGAGGTTTTGGGGAACAACTCAGTTAGAGCATTGAAGATGGGTCGTGGCTGGGTCTTCCAACATGACAATGACCCAAAGCACACAGCCAGGATAACCAAGGAGTGGCTCCGTAAGAAGCATATCAAGGTTCTGGAGTGGCCTAGCCAGTCTCCAGACCTAAACCCTATAGAAAATCTTTGGAGGGAGCTCAAACTCTGTGTTTCTCAGCGACAGCCCAGAAACCTGGCTGATCTGGAGAAGATCTGTGTGGAGGAATGGGCCAAAATCCCTGCTGCAGTGTGTACACACCTGGGGAAAAAATACAGGACCTCTGTAATTGCAAACAAAGACTACTGTACCAAATATTAACATTGATCTTCACAGGTGTTCAAATACTTATTTTCCTCACTGTACTTTAGTACTGTAACTCCAGTGGAGGTCTAACGGGAGGAACTGACACTGACACTGGAGAAGGAGTTTACCTTGGGGATCTCTACTGTAACTCATGGTGTACATGGTGCGTGTACCTTGTCCACCTCTGTAAAGCATTATAAAGACTCTATTTTCCAGAGTGTACTACTCGATAACGTCACCCTCACATGCCCCCAGTCACCCAGTCACTCCTCATTCTGCTGTTCCACCTCTCCTGAGAATTGATTACCCACACCGGCTTCTCATCACACCGTCTGGATTTAAACCCACTCAGACACACTCATGGGGAAGCTAGCATCACTGGCCGTTCCTGGCATGCCTTCTTGTTTGCAATCTCTGCTGGTTTTTATTTTTATTTGTATTTATTTATTTGTTTATTCTGAATCCTCTATTCTGATTATGCTCTCGGATTACCCATTTCATCTCCCCTCGCAGACTGGGGTGACTGGAGGTGTGGGGACAGGTTTCTCAGGGATATTGGGGTTTGGGCCTGTTGTATGAGCTTCCTTGTTAATGACTCAGTGGAAATAAATCAAATTCAGCTGAATTTGAATTGGTGGCTATCTATTCACTGCTCTATCTGACATCCTGTTTTTCTCCCCTTGCCTGTCTCTCCTTCTATGACCCTACACAGCCCATTTGTTATATTTGCTGGGATCTTGCTGTTGGGCTCTACTGTCGATCTGTCAAATACAACTCATCTGGCTTTTAGCTCTGCGTGCATCAAGCCAAGTTCTTTGTTCCTGACATCCGGTTTATTAAGAAGTGGAACTAGGAGCTACTGGCCCATTTCTCAGTCTCCTGGTTCTCCTAATTAGCCACCCTGGCGGTCTCATCAATATGTATTGCCCAAATATATAATCCTTTGTATGAGCAGAAATAATCAAATGAGGTACAGATGTTACGCCCCTGAGAGAGGGAAGGATAAAGAATAATTGTAGACGACGCTGAGTACTGCTCACAGCTGCATTACTGTATGAGTGATAGTTCTGTATACAGATTCAAGATTCATTACATTCCACTGCTCGGTCGGCCAAAATTACTTACTTCTACAAAAGTTACGTAACTTGAGCTACAGTAGAAAAATATAAGTACAAAACCTGTAAAAGTGACTACTATTGCATTATCCGCTCACATTAAACGAACAAACAGCGTCTCAGAGCTAATGCAAACTCCCGCCGGAGAGCCATGCTAATGTGCTAAGCTAGCTACATTTAGCTAAGAAACATCGGATAAACTGGGTAAATATGCCTCGAAAACGAACACAAAACGATATTTTACTTTCAAGAATGTCTCTATGAACATTTCACAGTTTGTTTGTTCACTTTGTCGTAACTGAGAGAGGGAAGGATAAAGAATAATTGCAGACGCAAAAACGACGCTAAGTACTGCTCACAGCTGTATTACTTTATGAGTGATGCAAGCCCAGCGCGCGCTATACCGGTCCCCTCGCTCAGTCCGAACCAATCGCACATCGATCACCTAGGCACAACCAATCGAAAACCCAGTAATAGATCGTGTATAGAACAAAACTCTTTAACAACAATATTAAAGTGGAAAAGAACTTTTTTTTTCACGTGTCACACAGACGCTTCAGCTATGCATGTAATGAAACAGACTGACAGAGACTGGGTAGACAGATAGGGTGTTCTCTGTGTTAATTTTTAATTGAAGTGTAAAAAATTTCAATTGTGAGTCATTAAAAAAATAAATAAATAAAAAGCTACAACATGAAGCCATATGTAAAACAGCAATAGCATCTGAAATATAATATAAATCAGTAAAAAAAAAAAAAGCTTTAAATATAATAAATATAATGCTGAACCATTTGGACGGTGCTTAGATGGATGGTTGGAGGCTTAGAAGATGCTGCTTAGGCGTTGCTTGTGCAAGGCAAGAAGTAGTTGTTGTTAAGCACCCTCAGGAGCTTTCCGTCGGTGAACTCAAACATGCTTGACCCACTGATGAGGTAGGTGAAACCTGGAAACAGAAGTCAGAGTAATCAGACAGGCCACGTTCGTTCGATCTGACTGGTCAGATTAGTCAGTGTTTCGTTATATATACTGACCCCTGTACTGGAAAGCTGCAGTAACCTTCCCGGTCATGTCTGGGAAGCCGTCATCCACCCGTTTAGGGTAACCCTTATCCATCTTCTTTGTGGTTCCATCATAGCTACAACAAGTTTTCATCAGTTAGTGACAGTCTATGAGGAAGCTCAATCACTGTACTGTAGCACTCAGGTGTGACCTACCTGTAGTAACGGTCATTGACGAAGAACAGTGTCTTCCCGGTTTCCTCATCATAAAGGGCGGCGGTGATCTTCTTCACTTTAGGGGGCAGGCCCAGGCTGCTAAGGGGCTTGGGATAGCCCTTCGCAATGTCATAACCACTGAGAGCCCAGACCTTCTGACCTGAGGATCAACACCAGATGTCCACATTCATTCTTAACCAGTAAGACACAGTAAGTATCCAACACTTAGTTCCAAAGTTCTCGTTCTTAACTCTGTCATCTCGTTCTTCAGACCACCGACCTGTATTCCAAGCTTCTGGAAGCAGTGGTAGCAGTATAGATGGTGATGCTATGATGTTATTAGTAATGTAATACTGTATGTTATTAATGAAGAATCCAAAATTAGAAGTTAAAAGAAACTTGCTACGTATTATTTTAGAAAAAACTGACCAACCCAAAACTCCAGTTTGACCGATGAGCCGAAGGTCAATCGATGAGGACTGATAAGCCAGATTTCCATTCAAATGTTTCCTACAACTTATGTGGGTTTCTGAACTTTTGGAAATAATAAATGTGAATTAAGTCGCTTCTCAAGCCACTACAGTTTGGTGAGGAGACTTCAGAGCATGAAGGCTACAATGATCCTGAGCTGGACAAGCAGTGACCCCCAACCTCATGAGGGATGAAATCATTCAGCCACCCTAACAACATCCACCTTGAAGAATCTGAAGCTGGCTTCTTATTTGACTTTCCCCTTCCACCTTGAATGTCAGCAGAATGCAGCAGGTACAGCATTTGAGGTGGAACTGGGAAATTATTTCTGACTGTGGTGTTATTTTTTTTGAGTTTTTGATTTTTTGGGGGCATTTTTTTAAAGTTTGCAAAAAGTTGGCAGATGGAAAGCCCACTAGAGTTAAATTTGGAAAAGTGAAATTTAAGGTTCAGCCCACCGGCAGACTACAATGAAGCCCATTCAAAACGGCAGCCCAGGGGCTGCTCCTGCTGCTTTGGCAGGGAGAACTGTATTGACTTGGCTCTTTGCTGTACCTTTTAAGGTCATGTGTTACCTGACATACCTGAGACCCTATCACGGTGTGTGTGTCTCTCTCTCTCTCTCTCTCTCTCTCTCTCTCTCTCTCTCTCTCTCTCTCTCTCTCTCTCTCTCTCTCTCTCTCTCTCCCTAAGGTTCTGCCTAACGCTGTTCATTCTTACCTTTAATGAGGTACACCAAGTCATCTGCTGGGCTTTCATATGCAGCATCGATATTTTCCGGAGCCTCAGGCCAGAAGGTCTTGATCAGATGTTGCTCAGGCTCATAACTAAACGGTTGATTGCGCCAGAAGAAGCTAAAAAACAGAATTCAGTGTCAGGCGTTCAGGCCGAACTTTTTTACAGGAGATGAATAAGATGTATTAGATAATTTTTCTTTTTGCATACGCATTCTTGAAGAAGATCATCTCCCCTCGCAGCGCCGTAACTGCATCCAGGGCCAGTTTAGGGTCGCAGGCATCTGGGGTGACTGGAGGTGTGGGGACAGGCTCCTCAGGGATATTGGGGTTTGGGCCTGTTGTATGAGTGTCCTTGTTAATGACTCAGTGGAAATACAAATTAAAAGTCTAATTCGGTTTTGAACTGGTGGATAGGTAGTGAGCTATTCCAGAGACTTACCATAGCGAGCCTGAATTTTACTGACGTCATCCTGGGGCAGAAGAAAGGTCTTGGTGTCTCTGAAACTGTAGGTTGGATGCATCAGAGCACCACGATCCTTGGAATGGTCAAGGCCCAAGGAGTGTCCGAATTCATGGGCAGCCACCAGGAACAGGTTGTACCCTGTAGCAGACCAGCGGATGATGGCATGCACGTTGTAGTGTTCTATACTGCACTGCATGTGTTTTGAGTTTGATGTGAGTCAAAGACGAATGTTCTTACCACTGGGAGACGAGAAGGTGAAGGTCTCATCATCATCAAAATGGGTGTCTCCACCGATGGCAGGACTTGGGAAAAAGGCATGGGCCAGGAAACCACCTTCTCCTTCAAAGGGTGAGCCATCACCATGATCTGGGAAAAGAAAATATTTTCAAATCCACATGATGATCGCCGAGACATTAATATCTCTGACCAACTCTTTGGTGGGACGAAGCAGGATACTGACCTCTGACAGCGAAGGATATCATGATGTCGGCTACGCCGCTGTAAATGCGAATGAAGGTGAGGGGCGTGACGTCAGCCCAGACCTGGAAAGCTCTTGAAATGGAGGTGTCCACTTCATTCTGAGTCATATCAGGAGTGTAGTTCTCGATCCTGTGGAGAAAACATCATATCATATTGATTCAACTGGCTTGTTTGATCAACGGTATGCAGCTAGCGACTCATCTAGGAATCTAGAACCCTGAGAGCTTCTGGGGCCAGCAGAACATAAACGGGGCAGTGCTAGATCAGTGCTGATATCTATTGGCAGGGTAACCAGAGAGAACTGAGAAGAGGTCAGGTGCCTAAAGGGGGATCTGTAGCCTTTAGCATTCTGCTAAGGTACCTGTAGGTCAGCTGTTGTTTGGTCCATTTGTAGCTCCCAGTAGCAGCATCATGCTCAGCAACGTCCTGGACCCCACAGCGAGGCTTCTTCATCACCTCCAGCGTTTCAGCGTCCAGAGTTCCGGTCACCGCCAGCCCGAAGAACTCCTGCATCTCACTCAGCTTCTCACTCATCTCGCTGACGGTGCGTCCGAATGTCCGAGGGCTCATACCTTTCATGTTGTACAGCCGCTTCAGGTAGTTCTGGGTGGAAATGAGAGGAGCTGCAGTTAGAGATCTGCCTGAAACCCAATTCCTATTCTTAGACAGCAGCAGCTACAGTCCTTACCTTTGCCAGGTCTTCCTCCTCCTTGCTGATAGCTGGTGGTATCGGTCCGGAGCGAGCCTGGACCACCAGGCAGATGAGAATGCAGAGCTGATAGATCGCCTTCATGTTGCTTCTCCTTCGAGAAACTGCTGCCGTGTGGAGTTCACTGCCTGCTTATATATGATAAGCGATGAAAGATTGAGCAACACCGTGAGTCATATCATGGTGAAAGATAAGGACAGAATCCCTATATGACTGCTATCAGGCCCTCACCAGGACCTGCCTGAGCCCCTGTAAAATTCTCCTGAACAGGAACTACCCAACTAGCTACGTGCATTCTGACGTACATTATTGTGCAGCAGTTTGTTTCATGCCCCTGCCCCATCTGCACCAGGTATGCCTATGTTTTCTTAGGGTTGCTTTGTGCTAGTGTGGGAAAGCTTCTTTGGTATAGAATAAGGAATAGGTATTTGCATATTATGTACAGGCACCAGCATAATACCGCACACTGGCTCCAGGGTATATCTATATACAGCGATCAGGCTTAACATTAAAACCACCTCAATGTACCTACACTCTTTACTCTCCTCTTAACACCTAGGTGCACCTTATAGTTCTACAGGTACAGACTGTAGTCCATCTGTTTCTCTGTGTGCTTTATTAGCCTGTTCTTCAATGGTCAGGACCCCCACAGGACCACCACAGAGCAGTGACACTGACACGGTGCTGGTGTGAGTGGATCAGGCACAGCAGTGCTGCTGGATACCTCAGTGTCACTGCTGGACTGGGAATCGTCCACCAACCAAACCTGTCCAGCTAACAGCGTGGGCAGCATCCTGTGACCACTGATGAAGGACTAGAGGATGACCAACACTGCACTGTGCAGCAGCAGATGAGCTATCGTCTCTGACTGTCCATCTACAAGGTGGACCAGCAAGGTAGGAGTGTCTAATAGAGTGGACAGTGAGTGGACACAGTGTCTCAACACTCCAGCAGCACTGCTGTGTCTGATCCACTCACACCAGCACCACACACACTAACACACCACCACCACGTCAGTGTCACTGCAGTGCTGGGAATGATCCACCACCCACATCATACCTGCTCTGTGGTGGTCCTGTGGGGGTCCTGACCATTGCAGAACAGGGTAATACAGTATACAGAGAAACAGATGGACTACAGTCTGAAACTGTAGAACTATAGAGTGCTCCTATATGGTCAGTGGAGCTGATAGAATGGACAGAGAGTGTAGATACATGGAGGTGGTGGTTTTAGTGCTAAGGCTGATCATTATAATTATATGTATGTAATACACACACAACGCACACACACACATACACACACACACACACACACACACGCACATACACACACGCATATACACACACATACACATATACACACACACACGGACATACACACACATACACACACACACGGACATACACACGCACACACATACACACACACATACACACGCACACACACACATACACACACACATGCACACGCACACACACACATGCACACACACGCACATACACACATGCACACACACACATACACACACACACAAATATACACACACACACACACACATACACACACGCGCACATAGACAGACACACGCACGCACGCACACACGCACGCACGCACACACGCATACACACACACACACAAATAGACACACACACATACGTGTGTACATTCAACACGCTCAAAAAATATATATATATATTCAATGCAGCCATTGTGACAAGCCAAATAGAAAATATTTCATGGACTTTTAAATATGCTATATACATGAGTACACACTGAGTACACACAAGTTTTATATATAGGCATCGAAGGAATAATTGAGTCATTATGGAGTCATTATCATCAGGTCTCATAATTACAGGTTACTGGAGCCCAGGAAAACAAATCCATGACCTCAACCAAACGGTTCCTGTAACAGTTAATGAGCCCTATAGGCATTTTGGTGGCATATTTTTCCTTGCACAGCCACACCTCAGGTTCTGTCACAACATTTCTCCTGGATTAAGGCATGGACATCAATACTGTAAAGTTCATTTTGCTTTAACCATCCTTTGTAGACTAACAAGGTTTTTTCCCGGTAACAGGCCTTGCACGCCCAACATTCTGGTAAGACTAAGCTCACGAACACATGCCCTGATATTTACCTGTAGAATTTCATAATACAATCCAGAATTCACACCCAGCTAGAAATGATGAAAACGTTCTGAGAACAGGCAGTTCGATGTTCTATTAATGTTCTCAGCTGGAAACTTTTCTTTTGGTTCCCAGAATGTGCTTTCTAAAGGTAAGCTTTCTAAAGAGCGTACTCTAATGCGTTCTATCATGTCAGGTCTCAGTAACATCCGTGAAACATTTCCCGTATGTTGCCCTGCAGGCATTGCCCTGAGCGCAGTGTCCTGAGAATGCCCTGAGTCTTTAAAGTATACTTAAAACTTGTCGGCAATGTTATTCAAACCTTCTGGGAACGTTCCCTGCTAGCTGGTTAGCTACATCAAATGGTGAGCAGTCTGGGTTCAGTACCAGCAAACGAGCCCAAAGCTGTGATACTGCCACCACCATGTTTCACAGCTGGGATGGGGTTCTTTTGCTGAAATGCTGGGTTCAGTTTGGCTAAACGTAACCTCTCTCTTGAGAATGAGTTCTTCTTTGGTTCTTATCAAGTAACATAAACTGCGGCCCTGTCTGACGTTCAACCTGTAACCTTATAGGAACATTATCTAAAACTATAAACATCTTTAAAGCGTTCTTTGAACGTTAGACCAAGACATTATCTTTAAAACTTTACTAGAACTTGTAGGGAACATTAGCCAAGGTTCTGGGAATGGTCCAATAGCCTAGCTTTTCCTCAGTCAATTATTTAAAAACGCATATTATGTCAAATTTGCTAATAATAAAAATAGCTGCACCCAGAAGGAATCAATCAACAGCAATGAAACTTGGTGGGTAGCTTTGACATCATGAGACATACGAATGATTCTAGCTTCACACACAACAGCGCATGTGCTGTAAGCAAGGATAGGCCTTATCGCTGTACCGAACTGATTACATAAGATCATCCTGTTGTGCGTTATTTCCCATCTGACTTGTGCTGTTGTGCCTCAGGGAAGAGTTTGAAACCTGCAGTTAAAAGAGTTGGAGCGAGGTAGCATCATAGCGCCCCGTGAAGCGCACCATACCGGTCATGGGGATGCTACCATAGCACACTGCTGGCTGCGGTGGATGGAGGAACCCACCAACGACATGAAGAATCTGGGAGACGAACCACGGAGAGAGAGAGCCAACATGCACAGAGTGACCCAACAGTCATGATTCTGGACATTCAGCAAAAAGTGGTGTCCTCCATGAGTCAACCTGCTAGTGCCAGCACCCTTGGCAGACGACTGCACCACGCAGGACCACATGCACACAGACCGTTACCATGACTGTCCTTAACACCATGTTTGCCATGTTGCTTTCCTGTTCATAGAGCCACAGAATCACCCCTCTGCATGCGTTAGGGTCAGGTATCCACATATTTTGGCAATGTAGTCTGTCGTGATGCATCACTGTTGCCACCCACTGCTGGTTTGAACGTGCTTGTTTTCTGAAGAAGGTGAGACATGCATACTGTAAGCCTTTACCCAACAGCCAAGCATTTTTCAGGGAGTGTTAAGAGGTTGGGGGGGCTGATATTTTAAGCAGCGCATATGTGGCGTGATCACTAATGTCATGTATAACGATATGCCTTTTTTTCTTTAGATTTTTTAAACTATTTATTTGCTAATTTGGACCAAACAGCTCAATCTCAAAGAGTTTGATAAGTGTCGGACATGTTAACCTGTAAGCAGCTGCGATGTGTACATGAACCCTGCTGTATTAAAAAAGGTAGTGGTGAAAATGGATTCCACAGTAAAGTCCAAGGCAGCTACTATAGCTTGGCATGCTACGGCATGTGATGTAAGCAAGGACGGGCCTTATCCCTGTACCTGACTGACAGTGACGGTTTTTCAGTGGGGGCTTATATGGCCGGCGCCTCAGGTGTAGCTTGTTGGGTGATCAGCCTGGGCATTCTGGGGGTTGGCTCTAGTTCTCTCAGAATGGCGCCGCCGTTGCCGCCCTCTACTGGTGGCAACCCAGCACCGCCCGGACCCTTACACCAATATGATCCATATTTATTGAGCTATACATACAGAAATAGTGTCCCTCAGTATGTGGTAGGGCCGCCGTGTCTGCTAGCCAAACATGCCAGACGTTTCAGCATGGAGTTGTAGAGTGTTCATCTTGGCGCTGACCACGGTGCCTTCTCACGCATTCACTGGTCGTCTCCACCAGGACTAAAGCGGGACTCGTCACTGAAGATGACCCGCTGCCGTTCTGAGTCACTCCATGACAGTCTGGTACGACACCACTGCAGTCTTTGGTGACGGTGACGTGGTGTTAAGGACAGTCGTGGTAACGGTCTGTGTGCATGTAGTCCTGCGTGGTGCAGCCGTCTGCCAATGGTGCTGGCACTAACAGGATGACTCATGGAGGACACCACTGCTCACTGAATGTCCACAATCAGGGCTATTGGGTCAGTCAGGTGCAGAGATAAGGCCCATTCTTGCTTATGTAGGGTGGCCACCCGTCCAGTAAAATACGGAATCGTGTTTTATTTGGCAAATAAATGTAGCGTCCTGTGTTAAACCAATACGGGACGCGATTTGGTCCGTGTTTTCGTAAATGTCCGATAAACACGTGTGTCACACATGATTGATGACACTCTCCCCCAAACAATCCCCACCCCCCCGAATCAGATCACATACAGGACGCAATTTGCCACTCACACATGACGTGCGCCCTCGTCCTTTATTTTCATTTCTGAAAGGTGGCAACCCTAATCCCATGCGCAGCCGAGCATGAAACTTGAATCATTAGCATGTCTCACAAGGTCAAACCCACCCACCAAATTTCACCCCTGTCGGATGATTCCTTCAGTCTTACACATTGATTGTGCCCTCCTACACTGTATTTTGCATCTTTAAGATAATAATGAAACAGATGTGCTCTACCTCTCCAACAACTGGATGGCTGTTCTTGATGTTTCTCTGGCTCTTGCTTCATGTTCTTCTTTGGCTTCCTTTGATCCTTTAATCTTCCATGACATTCACACAATAACCTCACTACGCTTGAAATGCCCCATGGAAACTTTATTTCACCGTAACTCAAACGAGTTGCACATAAATGACGAGAAAGAATACAGGAACAGTAAAAAAAAAAACACTTACATATTAGATATCTCCAAAATGCCTGCTTTACAGAGGAGAGCGAGAGGCTGTTTAAATTTGAATGGAAGTCAATGGAACCAGACGTTTTCCCCGAGCCATTTCCCTTGGTCTGTTCATCACGACGCGATGTAAACGGCAGCATATGTGTTCTCAAATGATGCATAAAAGTGAAAATCAACAAAAATGGAGATACTTGTTTTCCTTGCGAGCCCACAATATAATACTGCATAATTAATTCTATATTTTCCTCAGTAATTCACTCCTTAATTTAACTCTCCAGTGCACCACTGCCTGTGTGGATTACTAGACCTGAAGGATTAGCATGGCAACAAGTAGTTGTTGGTAAGCACTTGTGTGAGTCTTCCATTGTAGAACTCGTACATTTTGGGCCCGCTGAAGAGGTAGGTGAACCCTGAAAGACATAAGATACATCATCTCAGCATGATCCAACAACCTGGCTTGCTTTAGTCTGACTGGACTTGACCTTTATATACTGACCCCTGTACTGCACAGCTGCAGTAACCTTCCTGGTCATTCCTTGGAAGCCTTCATCCACCCGTTTAGGGTAACCCTTGTCCATCTCCCTTGTTGCTTCATCATAGCTGCAACAAGTTTTCCTCAGTTAGTGACAGTCTATGAGGAAGCTCTGGTATGATCATCACTGTACTGTAGCAGCCAGGTGTGACCTACCTGTAGTAACGGTCATTAACGAAGAACAGTGTCTTCCCGGTTTCCTCATTAAAAAAGGCGCCGGTGATCTTCTTCACGTTAGAGGGCAGGCCCATGCTGCTGAGGGTCTTGGGATAGCCCGGTGCAGGTTCAAAACCATTGAGACCCCAGACTTTCTGACCTGAGGATGAAGACCAGACCTCCAGATGAAATCTTCAGACCAACTCACGGCATTGTTCTCCATCACAGACGCTCTCTCAACTTCTATTGCTTGGTTGAACTTACCCTTGAAGACATATATCAAGTCGCCTGATGGGTCCTCATAAGCAGCATCAATTTTTTCCGGAACCTCTGGCCAGAATCTCTTGATCAGGTGTTGCTGAAGCTCGTGTGAGTTTGCTAGTCTACGCCAGAAGAAGCTGGAGACAGAATGCAGCATCAGATGGTTAGAGCAAAATCATTTGAGGACATGACCATGATGTCGCAAACTGACTAATCTCAATTCCGTACCCATCCTTGAAGAACCACATCTCTCCACGCAGCGTTGTCACCGCATTCAGGACCAGTTTAGGGTCGCATTCGGTAGGGGTGACTGGAGGCGTGGGCACAGGCTTGTCCCGCTCGTCAGGATTTGGCCCTGTTGAATCAGGTTCACCCATGTTAGTGTGATTTGGGACATATGGACATCACTGGACGATCATTTTCATTCATTTTAGAAAAACAATATCTTAAGGCTTACCATACAACGCCTGAATTGACATGACGTCATCATAGGGAAGAACAAAGTTCTTAACATCTCTGTAGGTGTACAAATGAAACATCAGAGCACCATGATCCGGGGAATGATTAAGGCCCAACGAGTGTCCGAATTCATGGGCAGCCACCAGAAACAGGTTGTACTCTAAAGCACAGTGAAATAGGTCGACATTTATTAGATGTTATATTATATCAAATTAAATACGTATGACATTAAATATGCATTTTCTTACCGTATGGGTTTACGGAGGAAAAATTCTCGTCGTCATCGAAATGGGTGTCTCCACCAATTCCTACACCGGGGCCGAAAGCATGAGCCAAGAAACCACCGGTCCCATCAAATGGAGAGCCATCGCGATGATCTGGAAACGGAAAAGATTTGCTTTGTTTCTGGGAACCAAAATTTGAACTTTTACATATTAAAAAAACACGTCTCTTAAATAATCGTCCCAAAGCCGCTTAACTGTAGATAACATATTCATTACTGTTTATGAGTTCATAGCTTAGGTATCACAGCTCCAGATGTGTTCACTCAAAGACCTTGATGTGTTGAATTATAAGTGACATGGCTAAGGAAGGCATGGAAACGAGATAATTAAGTGATAGCCTTGATTTGAAAAAGGATTGCAAATTAGATGGTAGCGATAGTTTAGCATAAGAATGAGATAATACTCACAACTTTAAACACCAACAGAATGTAATGTTTGAGTTTTAGCCATAATTAAGTGAGATAATTAAGTGAAAGCCTTGATTTGAAAGGTATGTAAATTAGATGGTAGCGAAAGTTTAGCGTGAGAATGAGATAACACCAACTTTAAACACCAACAGAATGTAATGTTTGAGTTTTAGCAATAATTAAGTGATACAATTAAGTGATAATTTAGCCATAAATAAGTGATAGCCTTGATTTTAAAGGTATGTAAATTAGATGGTAGCGATAGTTTAGCATGAGAATGAGATAATACTCACAACTTTAAACACCAACAGAATGTGATCATTAAGTTTTAGCCATAATTAAGTGAGATAATTAAGTGATAGCCTTGATTTGAAAGGTATGTAAATTGGATGGTAGCCAAAGTTTAGCGTGAGAATGAGATAACACCAACTTTAAACACCAAAAGAATGTAATGTTCGAGTTTTAGCCATAATTAAGTGAGATAATTAAGTGAAAGCCTAGATTTGAAAGGTATGTAAATTAGATAGTAGCGATAGTTTAGCATAAGAATGAGATTATACAACTTTAAACACCATCAGAATGTGATGTTTGAGTTTTAGCCATAATTAAGTAAGATAATTAATTAAGTGATAGCCTTGATTTGAAGGGTATGTAAATTAGATAGTAGCGATAGTTTAGCGTGAGAATTAGATAATACAACTTTAAACACCATCAGAATGTAATGTTTGAGTTTTAGCCATAATTAAGTGAGATAATTAAGTGAGTGGTAAGATAATGAGATAATTAAGTCATAGCAACATGGGAATGAAGAAATTAAGTGATGGCTATGGTTAAGTGATGGCTGCTTAACTCACAGCTATGACTTAGTAAGACGTGGGAATGAGATAATTATCTCATGGCAATGACGTACTATAAGGTACATGGTTACGAGTTAATTATCTCATTCTTATGCCTCAATAAGTCATTGCCGTGAGTTCTTTATTCCATCCTTGTGCATTACTAAGTCATAGCCATGGCTTAGTAAAGCATGAGCGTGAGATAGTTAACTCATAGCCAATGTCTTATTAAGGCACATGTATGAGCTAAAAGCTGTGACTTAGTAAGGCTTGAGAATGAGATAGTTAAGACAATGGCTTAGTAAAAATGGGTTCTATCTCTAAAGAATAAGGGAACCAATATCAATGGCAAGTGTTCAGTGGAGATTATTAGATAAGGCTGATGGCTGACCTCCGACGACGAAGGAGATCATGATGTCAGCTACACCAGTGTAAATACGGGTGAACCTGAGGGGAGTGACATCAGCCCAGATTTGGAAAGCTCTGGCGATGGATTTGTCCACCTGAGGCTGAGACATGTCAGGAGTGTAGTTCTCAATCCTGTGGAAGAAACATCAATCTTAATGGACGTATCATCATATTCATTTTCTTCCATGTGACATACGTAGCTAGATATTAATATTTGACTTTATATGTGCAACAGATGTCACATGGCAACCTGGGTCCTAGAGACACAATTGCTTAATTGGAGAACTATTCAATGAGCCAGTGAGGGCCGGTTACAGCAGGGGTGTCAGTGTGCTCCTTCCAGGCCATAGCTCTGTAGAGTATGCTTAGCAAGGCTCTCATGTTAAAGAGAGAGCGCAAGGATCCTTACAGAGCCGTGACCCAGAGGTTTGACATGCCACGGAATATCTAAAGACACCCCTGAGGCGTTTCTTTGGTTGGAAGAAACTCTAGGCTCTTAGCGAAGGCTGACGTACCTGTAGGTCAGCTCGTTTTTTTCCCATTTCACGTTTCCTGGACCGGTCAACGCAGCCACGTCTGGAACCCCACAGCGAGGCTTCTTCATCACCTCCAGTGTTTCAGCGTCCAGAGTTCCGGTCACCTTCAGCCCGAAAAACTTCTGCATCTCACGCAGCTTCTCACTCATCTCGCTGCTCATGCGGCCAAACAACGGCGTGCGCTCCTCTTTCATGTTGTACAGCTGCTTCAGGTAGTTCTGGGTGGAAATGAGATGAGCTGCAGTTAGAGATCTGACTGAAACCCGATTCTTGAGCAGCAGTAGCTGTCCTTACCTTTGCCAGGTCTTCCTCCTCCTTGGTGATACCTGGTGGTATCGGTCCGGAGTGAGCCTTGACCACCAGGCAGATGAGAATGCAGAGCTGATGGAGAGCCTTCATGTTGCTTCTCTTTCGAGGAACTGCTGGCGTGTGGAGTTCACTGCCTGCTTTTATATAATAAAAGACCACAGCTTAAGCAACACCATGCGCCACACAATGATGAAAGATGAGGAAGGAAACTGAATAGCCAGTGGCGTAAATTCTTTTTAATAGCCTACCATAACTGTGTAATGGTCTTGTGAAATAATGTTTACATGCTGGTGGTTATTAATATTGCAATAATGATCTATTCTGTGTTTGAATGAATCAGAATGAATACAGAGTTCCACACTCAGCCATGCATGTGATGTAAGCAAGTACAGGCCTCACTGTATTACTGTACCTGACTGACCCACCAACCACGGTTGGAGACATTCAGCGAGCAGTGCCAGCACCATTGGCAGACGGCTGCACGCAGGACTACATGCACAGAGACCTTCACAGTGACTTAACTCCATGTCAACATCACCCAAGGCCTGGTGTCACTCCCCCTCCACCCCTACCACACAGTCTATAGGAAGTGTTTGAGGATATTCATGCTGCATGGGATGGATTATCACAGGACTCCATTAGGAACCTCTACAGCTCAATGCCGAGACGCCTGGCATGTTGCGTTAACCCGACGACAAACTGAGAGACACTTCTTCTGTATGTTTAGCTCAATTAATATTGCCCATATGAAAGCTATTCTTTGGATGATGAGTGTATCTCCACCATAACTGGGTTAATAGCATTATCAATGAACAAAACCTTATGGAAAACTACCAGAAAACATATCGTCGCTGTCCTAGGGAAAACAAGTATCTCCAAAATGGAAACTTTACAGGAGAGGCTAAAAACCTTTTGAATTTGAATGGAAGTCAATGGAACCAGACGTCTTTCCAAACAGTTTTGGGCCATTTAAGTTGGCCCATTCATGATGAGATTCTCGCTCAGTGTAGCTGCTGATGGGTTCAAATAATGCATAAAAGTAAAAATGGACAAAAGTGGAGATACATGTGTTTCATTGGACAGCGGTGATATATGCATATTCATGAACATTTAAAGTAACAGCTTTTTGTGAGGGAGCTTTTAGAGGCGGGGTATTTAACTGGTGGACTCGCTTCATGCTTCCTTCGTTTGGACATGTTCCATTTCTATGCTCACATAAGCCAAACGGGAGGGCAGATTTAGCCATAATGTGGTGAACAGTGAGATATTAGACGTAGTGAAGTAAAAGACCCCCAGAATGGAAACACTTCCATAACAATACTTAGGTTCACTAGTTAAGTACAGTAACACATTAGATTTGCTGAGCTACTGTCCACCACAGTGCTGTGGAGTGACCCATCACGCCACTCTATCTAGGACGAGTCTGGGTTTGGCGAATGCCAGGAGAAGGCTACCTGTCTAACTGCACTGTGCTGAGTGCAAAGTTTGGTGGAGGAGGGATAATGCTATGTGGTTATTCTTAAGGGGTGGACCTAGATCCCCTTAATTCCGGTGAAGGGGAATTCAGCTTGTTCCAACTGAATCCAACTGTTCCAGCTTTGGAACAGTTTGGGGAAGGCCCTTTTCTGTTCCTGCATGACTGTGCCCAATGTACGAAGCAATGTCCTAAAGGATGGTTGGGTGAGTTTGACGTGGAAGTACTTTACTGGCCTGCACAGAGCCACCCCATCCAACAACGTTGGGGTGAACTAGATTGCGTGTCAAGACCTGTAAAGCCTATGGATTTTTGTCCATAGAGTCTACTTAATACCAGTTGCAGAACTGGTAGAATTTAATATTTGACAAGTTGGAAGAAACAACAGTTACCATGGATGCGGTAATAATTAAATCTCATACATATAATTAAATGGTTGAGATGTAAACAAAGGCATTCAGAGTGGGTTGGTGTGAAATGGCTTGGTCAGAATAGTTTACCTTGGTAAAGAAATCTAGGAATGCTTTATTTGAAGTCTAGCTGCATATAAACCCACAGCAGATACATAAATGTCACACTTCCGGCTTTCCCGGCTGCCTCTGATCTCCCGGACTCGCCCGGACTCCCGGACATCATAACCGCATGTCCCGAACTCACCATTCACACTCCACCTCCTAGATCTGCCGCACCTGAGATCTGAGCGTTTCCCCTTCCATACATATACCCATTATTTACACACCCTCTTTGTGAAGTATTGCCAAACTCTGCTCCCCAGATCTGATGTCACATCCTGCCCTGTCTTGCCCCTGTTCGTCTGTTTTGTCTGGTTTTGTTTTTTGTCACTTCCATGTGCCTTTTGTTGTCCTGTTCCATGTGCTCCTGTTTTTTTTTGTTTTTTTTGGATGCGTTTCTGTTTACTGTTTTCGATCTTGACTCTTCTTCATTCTCTCTCTCTCTCATTCACTCGTTCTCTCTCTCTCTCTCTCTCTCTCTCTCTCTCTCTCTCTCATTCTCTCATTCTCTCTCTCTCCCTCTCTCTCTCTCATTCTCTCATTCTCTCTCATTCTCTCTCTCTCTAATTCTCTCTCTCTCATTCTCTCTCTCTCTCTCATTCTCTCTCTCTCCCTCTCTCTCTCTCTCTCTCTCTCTCTCTCTTCCTCTCTCTCGCTCTCTCATTCTCTCATTCTCTCTCTCTCCCTCTCTCTCTCCCTCTCTCTCTCTCTCTCTCTCTCTCTCATTCTCACATTCTCTCTCATTCTCTTTCTCTCTAATTCTCTCTCTCTCATTCTCTCTCTCTCCCTCTCTCTCTCTCTCTCTCTCTCTCATTCTCTCTTATTCTCTCTCTCTCTCTCTCTCTCTCTCTCTCTCTCTCTCTCATTATCTAATTCTCTCTCTCTCTGTCTCATTCTCTCTTTCTCTTTCTCTCTCTCTCTTTCTCTTGGTTTGATTGCCCCTTTTGCTCTCTAGATTTCTCCCCTGGATTCTCCCTCTGGATTGGTTGCCTGTTGATCTTTCCCTCTGGCTCTGAACCCTTGCCTGTCTCTCTCTTCTCCTGCAGCCTCCCCGTTATTGCTCTGTATTTGCTGCTGATTTTGATGATCAAGTTGTGCGTTTGATCGTGACAGTAAACAATAAGTAATCATGAACAGCTTATCCCAGCAAACGCAAAACACATTGTATTGACATAGTTACATATTATTAGTAACTACTATGTACTGTTACTTAGCAACGATGCTTCATCATAATGGAATAAATCAACAAACAGTCCATCGCTACAGTGTAAGCTTCCTTACGTCAGAGCGATATCAGTTACTTCATAGAACATCCTGTGCCATCTTGTGGTTGCTAGCATGTCAGCTGTGTTGCTTCAGGTATGTGGTTTGCTGCATATGCATGTGTTATGTAGTGCCTATGTAGACCTTAAATAAAGTGCTGCTAGAAATCCGAGTCTGTACGTTTCTCTACGGCGAACTCTCTCGCGTCAAACAGCTCTGAATACGTTTGTTCGTATCTCAAGGATTAAAGTACTCAGTGACTTTTGAGTTAACAGATTGATCCGTGATTTGTGGATGTGTAGTGATGATGCATTAGGAGACAGCTATTAGGGAACCAGCCTTGTAACCAGCGGGTTAGCGGTTTGGCCCCTTAGCCAACAGGACACGACTGAAGCGTGGATTGTGGATAGGGCTGCCCACTTCTCTGGGGAAGTGTGCTCACTGCCCACAAGTGTGGGTCTGAACAGGGTAGATGAATTCCTCGTGTGCCAGCACAACTGGAAAACGGTTCTGGGCAGTGGTGGACAGTTCAGAGTACATGTAATTGGTTACTGTACTTAAATTACATTTGCGTATGTGTACTTTACGAAGTGTTTTCATTTTGGATGACTTTTTACTTTAACTCTACTTTAAGTCTAACGTCTTACTGTTTACTCCACTAGATTATTATTATACAATTGAAACAAGCTTATTCATGGATTCCTAGCATCCATGGAAATGTCCATTTCAGGCCTGGACTACATCCAGCAGCACCTGGAGGAAGGCAGGTAAAGCGGGATGGACAGATCAAACAGACTGTTCCTGACTTTGTTGGTAAATAGACACAATATAGAAACATGTACATACGCACTTGTGACTGGCGATTGTCTTTTTCTGAATGTATTGTAACGAATGGAAGTATGGTGTTAGATCGGTGGTCTCGTGGAGAGGTGGATACCTTATCTTCCATGAAGAGACGCGCAGGACACACGTCGTGAAGGGGTTTCGGAGTCAGTTAATAAGCAATGAGAGCACAGAGACTTCCCTCGCCACAAGTTTCCCAGATAACTCCTGCTGGAGAACCCAGGCTACAATCCTAGTACAGCTCACCACATGCACATTCTCTCCGGCACTTTCCTCCACACTCTCCATTATTCACTCTGGCTCTCCACCGTGCACATGTGCACTGCACCCCACCTATACAAACTCTTATCCCTTTATAGTAAATCTGTTCTGGCTAGTTTATGTTTATGGACTGAGACCTACAGATTGTATTGATGGATATACAGATTGTGACGAGTGCTGAGCTAAAATCCAGGACATGTCTATTGGAGAGGTTTGTAGTCAGACACAGAAGCAACAAGAGCAAGGCAGAGTCAAAGTAGGGAAACAGGCGGGAGTCAAAACCAGGCAAACAATCAGATCAGCAATGGGATCAAAAGGGCAATGACAAAAGAGCAATCAGAGAATCAGAATAATGTCCAACAACCAGAGGAACAAGAAAGACCCCACAAAGATCACAAAGAGACCCGCTCGGCACGCACAGCGTGGCTATACTCCACTCTGAGAAGTGTGGGAGGGGAGTATTCGTACAAACAGACTTCACGAGGAGCAGGAGTGTGTGATTAGTGTTCTGAGGATGGTGATCTGGAGAACGGAACTAGATTGTAAGATGGTGGTCAAGTGATAGTACATAAGTAATAAGTGATAAGTACATCTGAAGGTACATACTTTAGTACTGGTACTCTCCATGCTTAAGTACATCTGAAGGTACATACTTTAGTACTGTTACTCTCCATACTTAAGTACATCTGGGACCTGGTACATAACTTTAAGTACTGGTACTACTGTTCTCTCCTAATAACGTAAGTTACATCTAAAAGGTACATACTTTAGTACTGGTACTCTCCATACTTAAGTACATCTGAAGGTACATACTTTAGTACTGTTACTCTCCATACTTAAGTACATCTGGAGGTACATACTTTAGTACTGGTACTCTCCATTCTTAGGTACATCTGGAGGTAAATACTTTAGTACTGTTACTCTCCATACTTCAGTACATCTGAAGGTACATACTTTAGTATTGTTACTCTCCATACTTAAGTACATCTAAAGGTAAATACTTTAGTACTGTTACTCTCCATACTTAAGTACATCTGATGGTACATACTTTAGTACTGTTACTCTCCATACTTAAGTACATCTAAAGGTAAATACTTTAGTACTGTTACTCTCCATACTTAAGTACATCTGAAGGTACATACTTTAGTACTGTTACTCTCCATACTTTAAAGTAACATCTGAAGGTAATATAAACGCTTAGTGGAGCGGTCCTAATCTGAGGAGGACACACTGACACTGGAGGTTAGTGAGGTTGGAGTTTACCTTGGGTATCTGTACTATAACTCAGCTACATGGTTCTAATGGTAATTCCAAAATGGGACACATTAAAGCTTGTTACCAAAAGTCACTGCTGCCGCACTCAAGGGGCCCCTAGTGATATGACCACCTCCGCCCAGCGAGGCTAGCTTGCCAGGGAAAATGACCAGAGGTTTCTTCATGATCTGGTGTTGCGTAATCAGAGCCATAGTACATTCTATAGTTTCTGATGAGGTGTTACTGAGTAGCTTTCTTCAGAAACAACTGACTCATTCCCATGCTGCAAACGGAAACCATCAACTCAGCAGGTACTTTTTCATCAGAAGCTGACCAGCTGTGCCAAGTCAAATTCAATTCAGGGTTTAATACAGGGTTGTACAGTATAACGAAACGAGAGTCAGGCTCCTTCTCCAGTGGAGTATAAGACATTATATACGGTATATATATAAATATTACAATGTGCATAAACTGTACGGTAGGATATGTGCAAAGTGTAGAGCAGTATCAGTAAGTATGGGTCTAAACAGTATAGATATATAAGGTGTACAGTGCAGGTAGTGGAGCAGCTCAAGGTTCAGAGGTTAATGTTCAAGGAGGTGCTTGACAACTCATCATACATCAAACCTAGGGTGGTCTCACGTCCGGTTTTAGGTTGGACAGGCCGGTGTTTCAACTCCCAGTCCTCCATCCAGCGCTATTCCTGGGTGGAAGCCTATTGGTCAGTTTTTTTGGGATGAACTACGTAAAATCGCCAAAAACATCATGTGTGCCATTACCTCACGCCTGTGTCAAAAGACCTGCCTTGCTGTACGTGTATGCATTTAGCTGATGCTCTTATCCAGAGCAATTTACATGGTTGTTCGTTTCACAAGTAGACCAGTACAGTGTTAGAGAGAAAGATGAGGTCTAGACCATAAAACCAAAACGCTCAGAGATGTTGAAATTGGCAAGACTTTGCGATGTGTGAGAGTGTGTGTGGAGCTTATATACACCTATGCCAGCTAGCCGCAATCAGTAGACTGGCAAGCTAGATCGAGGGGCATAGGCGGAGTGTGGGCATGTGAGTGTGACGTCATTGGACTGTGCACTCTAGGAATTGGAGTCCGGAGGAACGGAGGCAGGCAGACCCACAGACGTGACACTTACATTTTATTGGTTCAACAAGGTCATGTGACCAAGGTCGTGACCTCAGGTCAGCCCACCATCATATAAATGATATTCAGTTAGTAAGCTCCCACACAGTCAGGTGAGCAGAGCATCATTTCTGTGTTATATAGACTAGGCTATGATTTTAATTCTGTTGTAGTACCGTGTCTGACCACCCCACCCACAGGCCCACACACAGCCCACATCTCACACTTACGCTGTCCTGCCTTTTGGAGTTATGAAAGTGGCCACCCTCAGTTTACCTGCATTGGCTGGACTGATAACCTGGCTACATGGGCTCAGCCTGATTTTGATACTGTGACATCACGTTCGTCATTAGAACTGTAGGGGACTGAGTCCGATGTTTCTGAGCAGCTCTCACCAGCTCCCCCTAAGCTGTGATGAATCTATAGACCACAGTAATCATGTGTACAGAAATCTGAATACCCAGGTTACATAAGTCAGCCATCAGTTTGGTTCCCCCATCTGTCCTGCCCTCATGACTTCATTAGCGTCTTCTATGGCCATGTAGATCATGTTTGCTCTTCTTTCCCATTGGAACCATGAGTGTGCAGGCACTGATGACATGATATGTCTGGGTATGAAGCATGAGAGGAACTCATCATCTCCTCAGTAGCCATCCATCATGTGCTCCTCATTACACCCTGAACCACTCAGACTCTGGTAATTCACAAGGTCTAATACATGCCCCCTATATGTAATCATATTTCTATCTTTTTGATAGAAACAGTTGCACAAATAGCTGCACCCAGAGGGAATCAGCCAACAGGAATGAAACCTGGTGAGTAAGTTTGGTGTCCCAAGCTCGACCACACATGTGATGTAAGCAAGGTCGGGCCTTATCGCTGTACCTGACTGACCCAGCAGCCACAATTGCAGACATTCAATGAGCAGTGATGTCCTCAATGAGTCATCCTGTTAGTGCCAGCACCTTTGCGAGACAGCCCTGCAACACAGTGCAACAGCATGGCCAAAGACTCCAATGCTGTCCAGACTGTCAGGGAGTGACTCAGAATGGCAGCGGGTCATCTTCAGTGATGTGTCCTGCTTTGGCCTTGGTGGAGACAACCAACGAATCCGTGTGTGGAGGCACCATGGTCAGCACCAAGATGAATGGTTTGTTGTCACACCACCAGAAGGCCTGGAGTTACTCCACCTCCACTCTTACCACACCATCTGCAGGAACTGTGTGAGGATATTCAAGCTGCATGGGATGGATTATCACAGGACTCCATTAGGAACAGACGTCTGGCACTGTGCTGGGTTAGCCATACTGAGAGACAGACTTCTGTATGTGTAGCTCATTAAATATTGACCATTTCACTTCTATAAGTTACTCAGATACTTTTGCACTTTCACCTAGTATAGGTAAAAGGCCACTCTACCCACCCCTGGACAAAAGGGACAGTGGGTCATATGTGGTTTTCCCTTTCTTCCTTTTTTTGTGTGCTCGATGCACGCAGAGCTAAAAGTCAGATGAGCTTTATTTAACAATCGGGTGGTTAAACACAGCAACGAAACACCACCACACATAACAGAGGGAGGAAGGGAGATTCGAGAAGCAGGCAAACCAGTCAGAACCAGAAGATTCAGGCAACGAGGCAACCGAAACGTACGAAGCAGACAACGAGAGGAGTCAGGAGAACAGAAGGAGGTTAAAAGCCAGAGAGTCGAGCAAACGAGTAATCAAAGCAAGGGATACGACAACAGAGGGAGCAGAAAACAAAGAGAGATGTTACATCCTGTCTTGTCTTTCCCCGTTGACCTTTGTGTTCTCTGGTTTTCTGTTCCTTGTCCTTCATGTGCTTCTGTTTGTTTTGCTTATTACTCCTCCTGTCTCTTGCCTCCTTGATAGACCCCTCACCTGTCCCTAGTTTATAGCTCCGCCCCTTCCCAGGTGTCTTGCCCCTTTGTCAGGCCCCTCACCTGTCCCTTGTTTGTAGCACTGGCCCCTCCCAAGTGTCTTGCCAGTTTGTCAGGCCCCTCACCTGTCCCTGGTTTGTAGCTCCGCCCCTTCCCAGGTGTCTTACCCCTTTGTCAGGCCCCTCACGTGTCCCTAGTTTGTAGCTCCGCCCCTTCCCAGGTGTTCCTCATTAGTCCTTGTTGGCCTGACAAAGGGGCAAGACACCTGAGAAGTGGTATGTCATGTTTACTTAGTAATGTGTATAGCCATGTTACATTACAGTTTGTAGCTCCGCCCCTTCCCAGGTGTCTTACCCCTTTGTCAGGCCCCTCACGTGTCCCTAGTTTGTAGCTCCGCCCCTTCCCAGGTGTCTTGACCCTTTGTCAGGCCCCTCACATGACCCTAGTTTGTAGCTCCGCCCCTTCCCAGGTGTCTTACCCCTTTGTCAGGCCTCTCACCTGTCCCTAGTTTGTAGCTCCGCCCCTTCACAGGTGTCTTCACAGGTCAGGGCCCCTCATTAGTCCCTAGTTTTGTAGCTATACTACCTTCACTGTGGTGTCCCTTGGTTAGTTTGCTTGGTGTTTTATACTCTGTGGTTCCAGGTCTGCTTGGTGTTTTGTCTCCAGGTCTGTTGTTTTTGTAACCCTGTTCAGTGTTTCTTAGTTTCCTAGTGTTTTTGGCTTCATTTGTTTTGTTTTGTTTGTTGTTCATTAAATACTTGTGCTTGCATCCTGCCTCCTTGTCCTTGACACTACGTGACATAACACCAAGCCTACTATGGATGTAGCAAGGATGATTCTTGAATGTGACGGATACATTGCACAGATGGAGAAACTGCGGGCTACTATTCAGGCTGGAAAATCTTCAGGGCTTCTTACTTTTATGGCCCTATCTTCTCCTCCTGAGGCCTCTGCCTGGCCTGTGGCTGCAGGCCCGCCTGCCTCCGTGGACGTCGGAGCAGGCCCTCCTGCCTCAGAGGTCTATACAGCTTTTTGTGCTGCTCCAGTGTTAGCCTCCCTGTCCACTAACCGACTGGCTTACTTACTAGCCTCTGAGTCTCCAGTCCTACCCGTGGTTCCCCAGTCTCCAGTCCTACCCATCTATGTGCCCTGACATGTTGTCTGCTGCTGCCGAGTCAGCCAGCATGCAGACCCCTGCAGCAGTCCAGGACATGGCTGATGTAGCTCGTGCAGCTCCCCCTAAGCTGTGATGAATCTATAGACCACAGTAATCATGTGTACATATCCTGTTTATGTGGCCTGGTGTTGCATGGATGTGGTGAGTGGCTCGAGAAGCGTGCGGTATTGAGTGGTTTGTCATGTTTACTCAGAAATCTGAATAGCCAGGTTACATAAGTCAGCCATCAGTTTGGACCTCATGACTTCATTAGCGTCTTCTATGGCCATGTAGATCATGTTTGCTCTTCTTTCCCATTGGAACCATGAGTTTGCAGGCACTGATGACATATGTCTGGGTAGGAAGCATGAGAGGAACTCATCATCTCCTCAGTAGCCGTCCATCATGTGCTCCACCTTACAGCCTGAACCACTCAGACTCTGGTAATTCACAAGGTCTAATACATGAACTACGTTCATCATAAAACCAGTTGCATAAACAGGACTCCAATAGTGTCCAGACTGTCATGGAGTGACTCAGAATGGCAGTGGGTCATCTTTAGTGATGTGTCCTGCTTTGGCCTTTGTGGAGACGACCAACGAATCCGTGGTCAGCACCAAAATGTACAGTATGTTGTCACACGTCTAGAAGGCCTGGTGTCACTCCACCTCCACCCCTACCGCACCATCTGCAGGAACTGTGTGAGGATATTCAAGCTGCATGGGATGGATTATCACAGAACACCATTAGGAACCTCTACAGCTCCATACCGAGACGTCTGCCATTGTGTTGTGTTAGCCATACTGAGAGACAGACTTCTGTATGTGTAGCTCATTAAATATTGACCATTTCACTTCTATAAGTTACTCAGATACGTTTGCACTTTCACCTAGTATAGGTAAAAGGCCACTCTACCCACCCCTGGACAAAAGGGACAGTGGGTCATATGTGGTTTTCCCTTTCTTCCTTTTTTTGTTTGCTCGATGCGTGCAGAGCTAAAAGTCAGATGAGCTTTATTTAACAATCGGGTGGTTAAACACAGCAACGAAACACCACCACACATAACAGAGGGAGGAAGGGAGATTCGAGAAGCAGGCAAACCAGTCAGAACCAGTAGATTCAGGCAACGAGGCAACCAAAACATACGACGTAGACAACGAGAGGAGTCAGGAGAACAGAAGGAGGTTAAAAGCCAGAGAGTCGAGCAAACGAGTAATCAAAGCAAGGGATACGGCAACGGAGGGAGCAGAAAACAAAGAGAGATGTCACATCCTGTCTTGTCTTTCCCCGTTGACCTCTGTGTTCTCTGGTTTTCTGTTTCTTGTCTTCCATGTGCTTCTGTTTGTTTTGCTTATTGCTCCTCCTTTCTCTTGCCCCTAGATAGACCCCTTACATGTCCCTAGTTTATAACTCCGCCCCTTTGTCAGGCCCCTCACCTGTCCCTAGAGAATCAGGCAACGAGGCAACCAGAATGTAAGGACTAGACAACGAGAGGAGAACGTCAGGAGAACAGAAGGAGGTTAAAAGCCAGAGAGTCGAGCAAACGAGTAATCAAAACCAGGATAAGGCAAAAGAGGGAGTAGAAAACAAAGAGAGATGTCACATCCCGTCTAGTCTTGCCTCGTTGGCCTCTGTGTTCTCTGGTTTTTTGTTTCTTGTCTTCCATGTGCTCCTCCTGTCTCTTGTCCCTTTGTCAGGCCCCTCACCTGTCCCTAGTTTGTAGCTCCGCCCCTTCCCACATGTCTTGCCCTTTTGTCAGGCCCCTCACCTGTTCCTAGTTTGTAGCTCCGCCCCTTCCCACATGTCTTCCCCCTTTGTCAGGCCCCTCACCTGTCCCTAGTTTGTAGCTCCGCCCCTTCCCAGGTGTTCCTCATTAGTCCTTGTTGTTTTATAGTCCCTGTGGTTCCCTTTGTTCTTGCTTGGTGTTTTGTCTCCAGGTCTCTTTCCTAGTGTTTTTGGCTTCATTTGTTTTGTTTTATCTTATTTGTTGTTCATTAAATACTTGCATCCTGCCTCCTCGTCCTTGACCCCACGTGACAAAAGAGAATTTTAATATAACGAATTATAAACTAAATGATCTGTTTTGTAAACATTCGTCAGAAATTTGTTTGTATGATGTACAAAGTAGATATCCAAATCAACCTTCTGAGACTGTAGTTTGGTGTTATGGAATCTGTGGAGGGAATAAAGAGGACTCCAAAACCGAGAGCATGCCGTCCACTGTATATCAACAATGTCCAACGAAATACAAGTATCTCCAAAATGCCATCTTTACAGGAGAGGGCAATGGAACCGGTTCTGTTGGTCCATTCATCACGAAACTTTCCCACAGTGCAAACAGCAGCTCACGTGTTCAAATGATATATAACAGTAAAAAATTACAAAAATGGACATGCATGTTTTTCATTGCACAGTGACGGTGTGGTACAGTCCATTAAATGGATGGTGAGTGTAGATACCAGTGTGCAATGACTGCAGTCGGCAGACCTAAAGATCAGACCATGTGCATAAAGAGCTAATCTCCCAGTACTTTTACATTGTCCATAAACATTTTATTAAAAGTCAGACACATTTTCAGAAAAAAAGAATAACAAGAACAATAAAAACCACAAAACTCTCTGCATATTTAAATTATTCATAAAATATAAAAATAATAATTTAGATGCTGACACGGCTCTGGTGCACCACTGCCTGCGTGGTACGTAGACCCGAAGGATTAGCATCGCAGGAAGTAGCTGTTAGTGAGCACACGTAGAAGTCTTCCATATCTGAACTCGTACATACTTGTCCCGCTGAAGAGGTAGGTGAATCCTGAAAGACATGAAATACATAACCTCAGGAACATCAAACAAGCTGGCACCTTTAAGTCCAATTTGACTGGATCTGACTTTCTTAAATACTGACCTCTGTACTGCAAGGCTGCTGTAACCTTCCCAGTCACTCCTGGAAAGCTGTCTTCCACCCGTTTAGGGTAACCCCTGTCCATCTTTCTCCTGGTTCCATCATAGCTACAACAAGTCATTAGTCATTGTCAACAGTCTGTGAGGAGTCTCTGGTATTATTGTCACACAGCTGTCAGGTGTGACCTACCTGAAGTAATACTTGTTAATAAAGAACAGCGTCTTCCCAGTTTCCTGGTCATAAAGGGCGGCGGTGATCTTCTTCATTTTAGCAGGAAGGCCCAGACTGCTGAGGGTCTTGGGAAAGCCCTTTGTGACTTCATAACTGGAGAAAGCCCAGACCTTCTGACCTAAGGGTCAAGACCAGATATCCACATTTACTAGTGAGACTATGCCCAGCTATCAGTCATCAAGGAGGTCTGACTAGAGTTGGGTCGATAGATACCTATATACTGTATATATATATATATATATATATATATATATATATATATATACACATACCATTGGGATATTATCTATGGTATTACTTGGTACCGGATCAAATGGAAGATCAGTGGTATCGTCCATCCCTTCAACAAATTGCTTGGTATAATAACAGCACATACCTGTATCATTTAGCAATTAGCCACTGCTAAATAACAACAATGGCTGCTTTGGCCTAATCTGCCTGAACTACTTTTTTTGGTGGAGGAAATTGCATAACTTTTTTTTAAACTTTATAGAAAATTACGATGTTTTTATGATTTTTCACGTCACAAAACTGTATTAAAGCAACGCAGCACTTTGGGGTTCCTTTTTTTCTGAACGTACCACATAGCGAATATTGTTGTTATCCACTCGTGTCCAATTCCTTAAACTAAGTAGTTCATTCCTACCTTTAAAGAGGTACACCAAGTTGTCTGCTGGGTTCTCATAAGCAGCGTCGATATTATTAGGAGCATTCGGCCAGAAGCTCTTGATGGAACGTTGCTCAAACTCGAAAGCCATTCGTTTGTTACTCCAGAAGTGTCTGAAAAACAGAAATCAGATGGAATGAGATTATGTATAATCTAATAATGTAAATTATATGTACATATACTTATATCTTAGTGCATACCCGTTCTTGAAGAAGAACATGTCGTCTCCCAGCATCGTGACCGCATCCAGGACCAGTTTAGGGCTGCAGGCATTAGGGGTGATTGGAGCTGTGGGTTTAGGCTCGTCGGGGTCACTGGGTTTGTCAGGTTTTGCGCCTGTTGCATTAAGTTCACCATTAGAAAACAACCCAGTGAGTTTATAGGCTTGCCTACCACAGATACAACCTTACCATAGATAGACTGGATCCCACTGACGTCGTCCTGGGGCAGAACAAAGGTCGGGACATCTCTGTAGCTGTATGTAGGATACATCAGAGCACTGGGATCCCGGGAATGGTCAAGGCCCAAGGCGTGTCCGAATTCATGGGCAGCCACCAGGAACAGGTTGTATCCTGAGCAGACCGGGAGATGTTGGCATACATGCTGTTTACTGGTCTGTGTATTGTAGTTTAAATGTTTGGGTAGCACTTTACTTTACAGCTCGGTAATAATTAGGTAATAATATGGTAACAAATTCTATTTAATCAGGAATTAAATGCCAATTTCCTTACTGAATAATAAATCAGAAATTGTAGTAAGTGTCATTATGTCATTATGAACCGGTAAAATAATGGGAACAAGGTGCACTTACCTAAAAATCACCTGCTTATTTTATATTTCTTTATGTATAATAAGTGAGCTACTGTAGTGGAAACAAGGCAGCAATGTCATACAAATACAATGGAAACAGGTTTTACTTTCCTAAATATATAATATCCTAAAAAAATAAATGACCTAAATATCATATGCACATCTTTCAAGTCATTAATAAATGAAAAAATATTCATTGTATCAGTATTTAGTAATACAATCATAAAAAAAAAAAGGTAACATGTTTTACTTACCTAAACTTTTTAAAAGAGAGAATAATATTTGGGTACAGGTATATAATATATAATATTAGAGTTATTAACCCAAATTCAGTGAAGTAGCTGTGCTGTAATTACCTGGTATCAGGGCTGTAAAGTACTAATTCACACCAATACCAAATACCGAATACCGAATACCAAATACCGAATACCCGAATACCGAATACCAAATACCAAATATCAAATACCGAATACCAAATACCCAATACCAAATACCATATACTGAATACCAAATACCCGAATACCAAATACTGAATACCAAATACCGAATACCGAATACCCGAATACCGAATACCCGAATACCGAATACCAGTTCTTTGTTTCTGTTTTATTCCCTACCTGGTATGTATTTACGTGGTCAGACACAGTATGAACTACAGGCAGTAATTACAAACTACAAACAACACAGTATTAAATATTTCCATCTTGTTTCTTATTAACTACACATCCCATGAGCCCTTAACACCAGTTCAACAGGGTCTTGTGCTTCCCGTGTAGGCCCACCTAAAGACACTTACTGTTACCCAGTAATAGTGGGTATATCTATTCTAATACATTACTGCTTTATTACCACTACAGTAGCTCACTTATACATAGAGAAATATAAAATCAGCGCTTCATTTATAGATTAGTACAACGTAACGTGATATTATCATTTAATTATTGATTCCCTACTTATTACTGATCTGTAAAGTAAGGTGCTGAATTATACAGCTTAATTACATGTCACCATTCTCACCATAGGGAGAAGAGAACGTGAAGGTCTCATCGTCATCAAAATGGGCATCTCCACCAATGCCAGGACCAGGGAAAAAGGCATGAGCCAAGACACGGTTTGGTCCGTCAAACGGATAGCCATCGGCATGATCTGATGAAAGAAAGCAGTCTCACATTTTTTGTCACATTGGAGACGGACGTTTAGTGCTTAATTTTCTTGGTACCTAATTGTAGAATGTTAAATGAATTTCTAAATTCTAAAAGTTCTGAATGCAGTATATCTCCATCAGGTCTTCCGAAAGACCATCTCTAAACAAGCCGGCCAACGGGAACTTGGTTGCTGAGTAATAACCAATGTTGTCAGTAAGTCATATACGGGTAGATGTCACATTGCTCACTGAATCATATGTTAATGATGTTGTATATTGATCCGGGCTTTTGGGACACTCTGGACTGGAAACAAGATGCCAGGAATGATGAAGTTTGGGAAGCAGATCTCAAGGAATAAAAGCTGAGACTTTCTAAGAAGTTAAGTCATAAAATTGTCAGGTCTTCTCAAGAGAGACACTCTCGGCACACTTCTCATGTCGGCCACCAGAGGTCAACCTCACGGGAGTTCTGATGAGTTGTGCTTCTGCTCCCTTTCACCTAGCCCCTCCCATACCTGTCCCCTCTCACCTGCTCCCTATCCCAGCCTATTACCCTTCACTTTAAATAGCCCTCCCTTCCCTAGGTGTTTGTGGAGCATTAACCGCCACCTTGGTCTCTTGGTCTCTTGGTCTCTTGGTCTCTTGGTCTCTTGGTCTCTTGGTCTCTTGGTCTCTTGGTCTCTTGGTCTCTTGGTCTCTTGGTCTCATGGTCTCATGAGCATTTTGCTATCTTGGTGAGAATCTGTTCTGGTTTTTTTGTGCTTTGTCTTTTGGATTTGTTGTGGCGTTTTTTTGAATCTACCTCTTTGTTTTCTGATGTCCCTGAGTTTACACAAATAAATTGGCCTATAATCCGGTTTATTTTTGATATTTCTGTTCTATATATATATTTTGGCAGCTTCTGAGCTGATATTGTGACTATTGGATACTAAGTGACTGTGTTTTTTTGGGTAAAATTTTTTGATTTTATAAACCCTACCTCTCAGTGAATGTGCTGAGCTACTTTAAATTTGCACTAAAAAACTTAAACATAAAAATGTAAAAATTCCACCTTAAATAATCCGAATGTTACATATATATGGCAGGTGATATATATTTAAGGTTTTTTTTTTCAGCAAGCCCAATTAAGTACGCCAACATGTAGATCCAAACCTTGGCACAAATAACGACTGCACATTTTGGGTTACTCATGAATCAAACTTGCTTTGAACTGAACAAAGTGAAATTAGTTGAGTATTGTAAACGTTCTAACGACGCTTGTTATCCAGAGACAGAGAATCTCCCACATTTACTTGTATTTGTTTTCAGCCTTGCCTGGACCAATATGGTGGACAAACTGTTAATGCAAATATTACAACAAGTGGCCAAAACCATCAGTCTATATCTGGGGCTGTATTAATTACATGGAAATGGGTTCTCTGGTTGAGAGGATAGTACATCCACAACAATGCCTACATTGAGATCCTGAACCAGATTACAGAGGAACATTCCTATCCGAGTATTCCAAGATTCCAGTTCGCACGTTCACAGGACTTCAAATGTGACTGATTGAGGAGCATTCACACATCTGGACGGGCCCACACAGTCCCCCAGATTTGAATCCCCCTGAAAATCTTTGGGACTATTAAATTTGGCCCAGTTCCTTGATGTACGGGTGTCTGAACATTGACGTGGCCTATATGTTTAGGATAGGCAGCACCAGTAGCAATGGGTCAAGTCAACCAAGCTTAACTCTTTGGCAGGATGAAGTGTGGAACTGACCTCTGACAACGAAGGAGATCATGATGTCGGCTACACCACTGTAAATGCGGGTGAACCTGAGGGGAGTGACGTCAGCCCAGACCTTTAAACCTCTCTCAATAGAGCTGTCTACCTCAGCCTGAGACATGTCGGGACTGTAGTTCTCGATCCTGTGGGGGGAACAAAGGAAACACAGAGCTTGTCTAACTGAACCCTAAAGTACAACAGCTTTACAAAAGTCTGGTTTGAGATCCGCTAGTTAAAATGTGACCATGGCATGGACAAATGCATTAGGACCACTAGAAACACTACAGTCCACTTGGAGAACTTGCTGAGGAGCCAGTCCTTATAGCCAAGCATATACAGGAAGACCCAAGAGCCAAAGGTTGAACTTCGGAGACATTAGCAAAGGCCCAACACCGGCTAAGTACCTGTAGGTCAGCTCGTTTTTACTCCATCTGTAGTTACCAGGAACGACAGTATACGCAGCCACGTCTGGAACCCCACAGCGAGGCTTCTTCATCACCTCTAGTGTTTCAGGGTCCAGAGTTCCGGTCACCGCCAGCCCGAAGAAATCCTGCATCTCACTCAGCTTCTTACTCATCTCGCTGCCCGTGCGCCCAAAAGTCTGTGAGCTCCTCTCTTTCATGTTGTACAACCTCTTCAGGTAATCCTGGATGGAAACGAGATGACCTGCAGTTAGAAATCTGACGGAGACCCAATTCTTATTCTGCAGGAGTAGCCACAGTTCTTACCTTTGCCAGGTCTTCTTCCTCCTTGCCAATAGATGGTGGCATTGGACCCGAGTGAGCCTTGATCACCAGGCCGATGAGAATGCAGAGCTGATAGAGAGCCTTCATGGTGCTTCAGGTTACTGATGCCATGTGGAGTTTGCTGCCTGCTTTTATAAGATAAAAGGATGAAAGATTGAGTCATACTTTTGCGTCATACAGAGAAGGGAAACATAAAAAAAAATTTCCAGATGACTGTAATAAATTCCATTTTCCAAATTCCACTAACTAATAATAATTGGGTTGACTGGCCAGTTTCATTTAATGACAAAATAGTGTGGGTTGTTTTTTTTTTAAACCTAAAAACTGATATGTATGTATGTATTTTTTAATTTATTAAGAAGTTGCCACATATCTATGTTGATCATCATCTACTGACAATGAATTTCAATATGTTTTATTCAAAAAACGAATCGGTAACGTATTTTTAAATTATTGATCATTTTCATAGGCTAGGAATGATACAATTTTGTTGACTTATTGTATGTCATGCTACGATCTACCCTCTATGAACACTAACAAAATGATAACCACACAATGGGTACATTATACAGTAGCGTCCCTGGCTAGTGAGAAGCCCGGGAGGTGTGGCCGTGCCCATGGGGCCCAAGTAGCTTTAGCTGCTTTACTGTTGGATAGAGCTTAATACCAATCACTCTAAAGCACATACAGTGTATTTGAATACTACATATGACTGAATATCTTTGGGTTTCGTTGCCTGCATCAGATTTAAAACTCTGATGCTGGCCTACAAAGCCAAGAATGGACCAGCGCCTCCCTACCTTCAAGTACAGCTCGACTCAAATCGCCATCCCTGAGGACTCATGGAAGACAAGCGTCCAGACTCTTCTCTGTCCTGGCTCCCAGATGGTGGAATGAACTCCCACTGAGCGTCAGAACAGCGGAGTCTCTCGCGGTCTTCAAACGCAGACTGAAGACCCATCTCTTCGTAATGCACTTAAGTGAGTGAGCTCTAGTAGAGGTGTAAGTTGTGTGTATTGTGTTGCACTTATAATGACCTTTTCACCTCTATAGGAATGAGGGTTGCCAGGTAATGGTTTACTTACTTTATGTCTGTGTATTAATCTCTAGGTACCAGCACTGGCCCCATGTTCGGGCAGTGTCTGAGCTCGTGGTGAGTTCTAGCCTTCCTGTACTAGCTGGAATATTATCCAATGGAACACTAAGCACGGTTGTAAGGCGCTCTGGATAAGAGCGTCTGCTAAATGCCTTCAATGTAAATGTAAATGTGTTTATAGATCAAACATTAAGTTTGAAAAATGTATGTCATATAAGTCTGATGGCTGAAGCACTCAGACAGAACGTACCCTCACGTTACCAGACGAACCAGAAGGTTATTTGCTCAATCCTCTCATCTTAGTTCCGGTAAAGTATGGGAAAATCCAACGGACACAGCTTCAAACCACAAACCATCTTGAAAATGATCTTTCGTCATGTCATGGACTGATGAGACATATGTCATACGGTTCAGTGGGCTGCTACTATGTGTGTGTGTGTATATTTTTAGTGTATATTGTGTGGTTTCTGGTCAGCTGTTACTAAACTTAACTGATCTCATCATGCCCATAAATGGAAGCCCACCTGGGGTTTGAACATGTTTACTTTCTACATAGCCATATACTCTCTAAGTCTTTGCTTGAGGGAAAGAGGCAATCATTAGCTTATCATATATCAAATCTCCAGTAGGTGGACAATGATAACAAACACGTTTTCAGTTTGACCTCATATCATGTAACATCCCGGATTGGAGCTGGAAGGGTTTTGGTGTTCATAATGAAACTCCTGATCAGGTATTTTTCATGGTTCAGGTTCTACATCTCCCAAAGTCAGCAGATATAGTTTAGACATTTCCTGTCTTTGCTCATTGACTGGTACTGACGGAGGTGGTGACAGATTTGAATGGGAATGTTGAATAACCAGGATAGGTAGCCCTGCAGCTTGGTTCCCTTGTAACTTTGTCAACATAAAGAGACTTCATTAGCGTCTTCTGTGGCTGTGTGGATCAGGCCTGTTCTTCCCCCATGCTGTTTGTATATGGGGTTTGGCTTGAATTCCACTTTCACATTCGTCAGGGAGAAACAGACGGGTACTAGACACAAACATGAACTGAACTGAGAGCCATTTACCCTGAAGCATCTAAGGGACGGGACCTCCGGCCCTCATCACTTAGCATTTTGGATAGTTAGTCACCAATCACCTCAGAACTAATGCATTTTATGGGGGCGGGATCCCTGCTGGAGGGATTTCATGTTTAGAAACATCTAGTGGTTTTGCTATCTAATTGGAATTGGCTTAAGGTTACCAATACAGACCAGTGGTTTCCATCAAATGCATCTGGCATCATTCCCAGGTCACAAAGGGATCAATTGGATTCACTGTAAGAAAGTACCCAGATAGCAAGCATGTATCACACCGCTTGGTTGATAAAGTTGACACTGACTGTTTGCCACTGCTGGTCCACCCTTGGACCACCAACATTATTCTCCTGCAAGATCTAACTAGATTCTAAACTCTTGAGACAGATATTAAGTGCACATGGATTTTTATTATAGAAAATAAAATTAGACAAATACTATAAACTGAGAAGAACATGAAAAAAAAACCCGAAATGTCCAGGTTTGATAAAATATATATTTAGCTGAAAGTGGTATTGTTGACTTTGTGCTAAGTACAAATCATCTACAAAAGTTATTAACAAAGAATTAATAAGGAAAATTAAGATAAAACTGACTGTGGACAAGGATTTTCTTGAACACTCTGCTTGACCACAGGCGAGCCGCCCTGAAAATGCTGAGCAAAACGCCAGTGGACCACCAGCTGTGCTGTTAGCCGGCCGACAGTGGGCTGCTATCCTCTTACTGTCAAGGGTAGACAACACTGTGACAAGTTTTGTGTTTGCTGGACAACTTATTTCTTAGACATGTGTCCACCAGGAAAATGTAGGTAAATGTTTTGAGTTAAACTTCAATCAAAATGAAGCCCTGAATAAAATCCTTGAGCTGGTTAGCAAGTGAGGTGGCTAGGTTAGCTAGCCAGCTAGCTAAAGTATTGGTGGGGCAGATCACACTGATGTTAGGTAAAAGTTTATCATGGGCATTTACACCATTACATTATTTCACCAACATTAATGAAAACTATAATACTAGCTAGCATATCTTTAGCTTGTTAACACTTCAGCTAACCAGCATAGCTAGTTAGGCTAACTTTGTGCCAAAACAGAGGCTTTCCAGGTCTGAGGCTCGGTCGGCTTTAGCTTCTACTAGAAGATTGACAAGTGGACCTAAGCAGCAAAGATAATCCACTGCAGAACGACAAAGACCGACTTCCGATTTCTATCACTTTCTTATTACAGTCCAGTTTAAGCTGTACATCTAACATTTTTATGTTTTTATCTATTCCATTTTTACTAATAGCAATATCAGTAATAGCAGTATTTCTGTTTGGGGGGTATTTTGATGCTACTGGACCAGGACATCTTGGCAATGTTTGATCCTAGCTATTCTGAATTCCATGCAAGGCCAGAAGGTGGGTCCAGTGGAAAGTGTTTAACTCGTTCTTCATTGAGCAGGCTTGAGTTTAGGCTTAAGTTATCTGGCAAAACCAAAAGTAAACATAAAATGCAGTTTTTAAATGAAGGTTTTTATTATAAAGGGAGAAAAAAATGAAACCTATGTGTCCCTGTGTGACACCCTGTGTTAAAACATAACTGTGGTTTATCACACCTGAGTTCATTTTCTCCTGCCACACCCAGGCCTGATTACTGCCACACCTGTTCTCAATCAAGAAATCACTTAAATAGGACCTGCCTGACAAAGCCAAGTAGGCCAAAAGATAATCATAAGCTAGACATCATGCCAAGATAGTTTCTTCCCCCGAGTCGGTATATGGACCTAGTTCAGCACATCTCACCTAAACCATCGAAACAGTGATCTCAATGGACAATCATCACTCTGCACTTTACATTTAGCATATTTACACTTGCACATATAGACTGACCTACTGTTATTTTCCATTCATATTGTATATCTGTAGTGTGTATATATATATATATATATATACATATATAAAAAGAACATCATACCTTCAGTGAAATATGGTGGTGGTAGTGTGATGGTCTGAGGCTGTTCTGCTACTTCAGGACCTGGAAGACTTGCTGTGATAAATGGAACCATAAATTTCGCTGTCTACCAAAAAGACCTGAAGGAGAATGCACGGCCATCTATTTGTGACCTCAAGCTGAAACGAACTTGGGTTCTGCAGCAGGACAATGATCCAAAACACACCAGCAAGTGCACCTCTGAATGGCTGAAGAAAAACAAAGTGAAGACTTTGGAGTGGCCTAGTCAAAGTCCTGACCTGAATCCTATTGAGATGCTGTGGCATGACCTTAGAAGGGCGGTTCATGCTCGAAAACCCTCCAGTGAGGCTGAATGACAACAATTCTGCAAAGATGAGTGGGTCAAAATTCCTCCACAGCGCTGTGAAAGTTACTGCAAATGCTTGATTGCAGTTGCTGCTTCTAAGGGTGGCCCAACTAGTTATTAGGTTTAGAGGGTAAACACTTTTTCACACAGGACCATGTAGGTTTAGATTTTTTACTCCCTTAATAATAAAAACCTTCATTTAAAAACTTTTTTAAAATCTATCTATCTCTTTGCTCCAGATGTTTCTTTAGTGGCTTGGACTTAATACTAAATGCTATTGTCACATACCGCCCTCTCTGGTGCCTGTGTGTTACTGCCCAGCTTTTCCTGCTCCACCCTGGCTCCACCCACTCTCAGATCTGCAGCTGATCTAGGACTCATTAGGACTGCCATTTATGGCCCATTGTTTGCTCAGCCTGCCTGCCACGTCTCTGCGTTCCTACCAGAGTTCTGAGCCATGTGTTCCTCTGTTCTTGATTCGCGTGTCTTGCTGTGTTCGGGTTTCTGGGTTTATGTCTATATGGATATGTCTCTGAAGGTGCCTGCCTGTGTCCTGACTCCGTCTGTTCGAATACTGATTCCTGGACAAGCCCTAATAAAACCACTCTGCCACTGCAACCTGCCTTAAGCTCCCTGATACAGCTATTAATTTTTAGTATCATATTTGGACATGCATAAAAGAGAAATCTCAGCGTATTTTTTAACCGAACGTTAACATTTTATTAAAATTGTAAAAATACATAAATATATAGTAGATAAATGAAACAAGATACATGACAACAAAAGAATGGTCTGAAAAAATAGTGCCTGAAAAATGAAATATAATTTAAATCAATTTCAAAATGTATCACCAAATATTTTCCTCAATAGGTTACGCCATAATTTAGATGCTGACACGGCTCTGGTGCACCACTGCCTGCGTGGTAGGCAGACCGGAAGGATTAGCATGGCAGGAAGTAGTTGTTATTGAGGACACGCAGGAGTCTTCCATAGCCGAACTCATGCATGCTGGGCCCGCTGAAGAGGTAGGTGAATCCTGAAAGACAAGGAATACAAAATCTCAGAATTATCAGACAAGCTGGCACCTTTTAGTCCAGTTTCTCTGGTCAGATTATTTAGGAAATGTGTTTGCATTTGTTACATACTGACCCCTGTACTGGAAAGCTGCAGTAACCTTCCCGGTCATTCCTGGGAAGCCGTCATCCACCAGTTTAGGGTAGCCCTTATCCATCTTCTTTGTGGTTCCATCATAGCTACAACAAGTTTTCATCAGTTAGTGACAGTCTATGAAGAAGCTCTGGTATGATCATCACTGTACTGTAGCACTCAGGTGTGACCTACCTGTAGTAACGGTCATTAACGAAGAACAGTGTCTTCCCGGTTTCCTCATCGTAAAGGGCGGCGGTGATCTTCTTCACTTTAGGGGGCAGGCCCAGGGTGCTAAGGGGCTTGGGATAGCCCTTCGCAATGTCGTAGCCGTGGAATGCCCAGACCTTCTGATCTGAGGAGCAGCCAGACATCCAAATGGATTCTTAACTAATAAGACTCTAGGTGTATACATTATACTGTATATCAATCATATATATACAGCCAGTTCTGACCATATACTCTGATTAGCGATTAGCACCAAGCTAATTACAGTACTCGGCCATATAACAGCACATTTGGTTTTTATTTAATGCTGAATATTTAATGCTAAATAACAAAAATGGTTGATTAACTTCAAGATATTTGAGATATTTAGCTTTGATGTTTTGCATCACAACATTGTCGCATGCCACTAAGACATCTCCAGCTTTCCTACCTTTAATAAAGTACACCAGGTCGTCTGATGGGCTCTCAAAAGCAGCGTCAACATTATTTGGAGCCTCAGGCCAGAAGCTCTTGATCAGATGTTGCTCAGTCTGGTAAACGAATGGTTGGTTACGCCAGAAGAGGCTGAAAGACAGGAATATGATGGTCAGACTCATTTGAGGACCTTATTAAAATGTCCCAAACCATTTTTCTCATAGTACATACCCATCTTTGAAGAAGAGCATCTCTCCACGCAGCAACGTAACCGCATCCAACACCAGTTTGGTGTCGCAGGCATCAGGGGTGACTGGAGCTGTGGGTTTAGGCTTCTCAGTGTTTGCGCCTGTTGAATTAGGTTCACCCTGGTTAATTAAGAATTGGCATGAAGACATGAATTCACAGATCTTGGTCTTCATTAGAGCTTACCATAGATAGACTGGATTCCACTGACGTCGTCTTGGGGCAAAACGAAGGTGGGAATATCCCTGTAGCTGTATGTGGGATACATCAGTGCACCGGGATCCCTGGAATGCTCAAGACCCAAGGCGTGTCCGAATTCATGGGCAGCCACCAGGAACAAGTTGTAGCCTGTAGCAGACCGGTAGTTGTTGGCATGCATGCTGTTGTACTGTACACTGTACTGTAAATGTGTGATCTCGTGTGATCAGTCTCACCATTAGAGGATGAGAAGGTGAAGGATTCGTCATCATCAAAATGGGCGTCTCCACCGATGGCAGGACCAGGGAAAAAGGCGTGAGCCAAGAAACCGTTTGGTCCGTCAAATGGGTAGCCATCGCCATGATCTGGAAATAGAGAACGATTGTTTCATTTCTGGGAACCTGAAGAAACACTTATACCATCTCTAAGATAACTGCTCAAGCTGATGGACATTCCCATTTGCCAATTCTCTCGGCTGCCGCATTCAACAGACTCTGATGCTGCTGTATGATATCAATATTGCTTGTAGGAGGCTTGCTAGAAACACCACAGCTGGTCAGCGCCAGCACATATAGTGTTTTGAGTAATGGCATGCTGGTCTAAGCCAACACCAGACCAACACACATTCATTCTACTCTAAGCTGATTTGATTCAGCAGGTATGGCTATAGTGAACTCTATTAGTCTTTGGTGGGATGAAGCAGTATACTGACCTCTGACAACGAAGGAGATCATGATGTCGGCTATACCACTGTAAATGCGGGTGAACCTGAGGGGAGTGACGTCAGCCCAGACTTGTAAAGCTCTCTCAATAGAACTGTCCACCTCAGCCTGAGACATGTCAATACCACTGAGCTAAGACACTGGGCACTAGGTAGTGCTGATACTGTAGTACCTGAATACCAAGATTAATAGAAATATACAGATTATAAAATGCCACTAGATGGAAGCTCTCAGCCATTAGCAAAGGCCCAACACCTGCTAAGTACCTGTAGGTCAGCTCGTTTTTACTCCATTTGTAGTTTCCAGGAACGACAGTATACGCAGCCACGTCTGGAACCCCACAGCGAGGCTTCTTCATCACCTCCAGCGTTTCAGGGTCCAGAGTTCCGGTCACCTCCAGCCCGAAGAAATCCTGCATCTCACTCAGCTTCTTACTCATCTCGCTGCCTGTGCGCCCAACGGACTCTGTGCGTGGCTCTTTCATGTTGTACAACCTCTTCAGGTAATCCTGGGTCAAATTAAAATCACCTGCGGTTAGAGATCTGACTGAAACCCAGTTCTTATTCTTAAACTGAAGTAGCTACAGTCCTTACCTTTGCCAGGTCTTCTTCCTCCTTGCCAATAGGTGGTGGTATTGGACCTGAGTGAGCCTTGATCACCAGGCCAATGAGAATGCAGAGCTGATAGAGAGCCTTCATGGTGTTTCTCTGTCAAGAAACTAATGCTGTTTGGAGTTTTCAACCTGCTTTTATAAGGGATTTGAAGATTGACTCAACACCTTGAGTCACACAGTGATGCAAAATAAGGAAGGAAATCCCAGATGACTGACTGGAATAAATTCCACCGGGGAGCAAACATTGCATGGGAGACAATCTCCTGGGTCCAGTTTCACTGAGGTTTTTAATTATTTAAAGACTGATATATAAGACTGAATATATAATAAATATATATATATTAGTCCTTAACTCTGATGCATATCTATAATGGTCATCTATCACCTTTAAAAATTGAAATATGTTTTATTTTGAACAGTAATAGGTCATTTGAAATTATTGATTCTTTTTATAGGCTAGGAATGATTCATCTTTTATTTTTTTATCTATTATTCATGTTCCACCCTATATAAACATCACTAAAACTCTTAACACTAACCACACAAAGATACACTATGCCAAACATGGAATTCTACTTCCACTACCAGCCAAAAGTTTAGGCGCACCCAGCTAAATGGATTTTAGACTCTACAGGTCAACAGCTCCAACTAATGAGATGTCTTAACCAGTCCATATCCTGATATACCATATATACTCTTGACTGATATTCCTCCATATCTCCACCTCTAATATATATTTAGTGGTGTAAAAACTTTGATCTCTTTTCCTGCACAGTGTAAAAGCTCTAATTCTCCTTTCAGGTTAGTGAATATTCATGACGGACCGACCAATAGAATCACTCCAAACCTGCTCAGTAAAAAACCTAGCTCTATTAGCTCCACTGCAGGCTGGACTGCATAATTAATTCATAATTAATTAAAATCTAGTGAAGTATTAAACTACTACTGTTACTAGTATGTCTCGTGTGTTTGCACTATGGTTACATTTGCATATTGGAGAAACGCAATCCCGTTGCACTCCTGTTGTAAAGTCTGAATGACAATAAATTTGACTAAAATAAACATAAGGAGAATTTTTTATGAACAGCCATGTCTCCATTTTTGACTGGTACTGTACATAGCTGTGCCTATGTTAATAAAGTTGAATATCAACCCCTCCATAGAAATGTATCTATGTAGTTCCATTGTTGAGATGGGAGACCTCATTCAGAGTGGTTGAATGTGAATGCTTATTTGTAGAAGACTCCAATTTATTTACAGTGGTGGTGATGGGAACCAGGGTTCACCATGTCTACAACACACACACACTCAGACAGTTTATGCACCATCCAAACCACCAGTGAACCCACACGTGTCTTCTGAGCTTTATATGCAGTGTTGATGATGGTACTTGGTTTTCTTACAGCACTATGAATATATACAAGTATAATTACCTTTTAGGAGATATATAAGATGAAGGAGAAGTTGAGAAGAAGAAAATGAGACACCTAACAACCACCTGGAAGACCTTGTAACCCCACAAAACTGTTCCCTATCAGATAAACAACACTTTGATAACTGAAACTTCCATTTAATTAATTTTGCTAAATAGGTTTTCAGCTTGATTTGCTGATAATAGAAAATTAATAGCTTGTATTTACAGGCTGTTTTGACTGAGTAACTCTGGGCAGTCTCTAACATACATGGAGCCAAAACTATATATCTAGACTATGGTTATAAAATGTTTGGGAATTAAACAGCATATTCATAATTATTCCATATAATAACTTTCTGTGAAGGAGCTTTTAGAGGCATTAAATTCCCCAGATATTTAAGAATGTCGGAATTCCCCCTTTGATGTCAGATCAGTCTGTTGAGGACATTTCAATGCGTTACTTCATTCATGATAATCAATCAATGAAAACTGAAGCGCTTTTAGTGAAATCATAATACGAGCTTTAGTAATGTGTAGGCTGCCTTGGCAGGGAAAATCCAAAAGGCACCGCTTCCTTTAAACACATCAGCACATCGACTTCAGTTTGTCATCTGTCATAGTGCGATGAGCCATAAATCACACTGTTCCGTTTGCTGCTACTGTATGTGTGTGTACGGTCTGTGGTTTCTGACGAGACGTCACTGGTTACAGTTCCACACTGCCGAATGAAGCCTACCTCAGCCGGTTTGAACTCGTTTCCTACAGATATCAGGCATATACACTTTGCTCAAGGCTAAGCACATCACTATTTCGGCAGGCAGCAGACATGGTGTGGACATATCCCGTCTTCGCTCACTACCTGGTATTGCATGCACGGCGCAGATGTGGTCACTGACTGTACTGTTCCAGTACACCAAGAAAGCCAAATTAAGCCAGATCAGGTAGTTCTGCAGTTGGCTTCCCTAAACTTGCTTCTCCATTAAAGGAGAACACCAGTACAATGGACTGGACATCACATGACTTCCTTGACACTGATCATGTTCATTCCTCCTCCACATTTGAGCCACACGTTTGCAGGCATGTTGTTCGTGATGCGTCCGAGGTTTGGGTCGAATTCCAGCTGCTGAGCCCCCAGAAAGAAGTAGACGAGTCCTACACACCAAAATATTACACAGATCAAACGGAGCATCAGTCTTCATAAAATACCAGTTATAGATCTGCTGACATAGACTTGCAATGAGAAGGTTCCCCAGCTTCGCATTCGCAGCCACAGCCTAGTTTTGGGGTTCAGTTACCAGTGTGAACTGGATATCCAGTTAAGTCTATAGAACACTGATAAGTACCTGGTGGATGTGCAATGATTCTCAAAATTCCAAATTTGGTTAAATACAATTTGGTGCTGTCTCGGAATAACACAGCAAAAATAGAGTGGCTGTAGGAGGGGCTACAGTATTGTAGTGACGTATTAGAGCCGTGGCCCTGTATGTATGATTGTAGAGCTGGACTCGCAGTAAGAGAGAGACTAACCGGAAGTTGTGGACGTAACTAATGCATCAGTCGTATTCCAGGCATTTCATGCTGAGCTGTGGGTTAGATAGACTGGTCTGTGTATCCACTATGACTATACGGGGTATCTGTAGGGTCGGCACCTTTTAGAAACGAAAATAAGGGACGCCCACCATGGCTCCTCTGGGCCATCACCACCACAGGCCCAACTCCTGCAGGGTAGGGCACCCACAGCCATGCACAGACACACAGATGAGCGGTATGGGGGTGGGGTCTAGTGTGTGTGACAGATGATCTGTACAATACTAGGAAATCTACGCTCAGCTGGCTGAAAACCACTACACACATCTGTCACACACACTAGACCCTTGCAGGAGTTGGGCCTGTGGTGGTGATGGCCCAAAGGAGCCATGGTGGGCGTCCCTTATTTTCGTTACAACATTTAATTGCCAAATAAAGGACGATTCCATATTTTACGGGACGGGTGGCAACCCTAGGTACATGGCCATGTCAACGAGTGTTGGCCGAGAGTTTATCCACTGATGCCATGTTCCTCCGTCTTATTCTTTGCTGATGCCACACTGGTGTCAGAAGTGGGATAGTACATCCAGCAGTAGTCAGAAATGGTGTTTCTATGAACTTGGAGATGAAGCAGCAAAGAGGACCAAGCCTGGCCAAAGCGTGGAATAGGCGCAGATCATAAATCAGTTGGTGGTCATCATGGCTGCCTAGTGGCCGAGGCAAAGAGTTTGGAGCTCCAGCAAGGATGTGCAGCCCCGTTGCTGGCGTCTACAGAAGCATCCATCAGTGAGTTTGTGCTGCCGCACGTAGCACAGGGAGTGACTCAGCATGCTGTTAAAAGAGCCGCTGTGCTGGGGGATTGGGGGCACACATTTGTTTACTGGGGTAGTGGACATTCCAAAATCACTGCTGCAGAGAAACTGGAAGTGTGGAAAGAGCGGCCATGAAGAGTGGTCTCATGCAGAGCCTGGCGGAAGCACTGGCTGTAGGAGTAATCATGGTGGGCTGTGTATCTGGTATTTGGTAAGTAGTGAGCTGCCTGCTTCCTGGCTGTGACAGCTAGCACTGGGGTTTTCCATTGTTGCCGTGTTCAGGAAAGGAACACTGGCTTAAAGCATTATGCTTCCTAGTTCTTTTTTGTCACTGATATCACAATGTTTTGGAAGACCTTATATATCAAAAATGGTAATGATTTTTTTATTATTAAATAAATGGAGTTTGATTTTTAAATAAACTGTAAAGAGCTAATGGCATTTTTGAATTTTGTAAAAATGAAAAAAGGACAAAAATGGAGAAAAACAGTAAAATCTGTGTTCCATAATTTCATCGCAAAATGCTCGGAGCATAAACTAGCATGCTTGCTGCTTTAGGAAGTTCAGTATGTTAATATGTGGGTTTCTCAGACAGAGATTAGCCTAGCTCCAGTAGAATCTACAGTCAGAATGATGTGTAGCCCAGTACTAGGACTAATACCTGTCTGGGAAAGTGACCCCAAGTCCATTTGGAAAACTGATGTTGGCAGCAGCACCAGAGAACATTAACATGAGGTTGTGTTAGGGCTTGGTCGGAAATGATTTGAAGCGTATTATGCAAAATAACAGAAATGTTGCCGTCGGAGAGAATATGACATCACTAGCATGATGACATCACAAGCATGATGACAGGTGGCTGTTCTTCAAGGCTCTATGAATGGTATTTACCCTCATAAGCTACTGAAGCATCAATGGGTGAGGGGACCCCAGGCCACTCATCACTTATCGCTTTCGGATAGCCGTCCATCATTCGCCTTTGCTCCTCGTCATACCTGGAGGAAGAAGGAATTGGACACAGGCTGTTTGCAGTCGTTTGCAGCATGAGTGTATAAAACAGATAACCTTAATAGAAACAGCTATCAGGTCTTTTTTAGAGATATCAGTATCAATAATATTCATAATCAAGTAATCTACTACATATTACAGCAATGATCAAATAAGCCAAGTATCTGTTGTGAAGCACCTCATGGACCTGAGTTGTAGCTCACTCATTCACTCGCTCACTCACTCACTCACATTTAGCAGGCCTAAGTTTCTCCACAAGGTGGCACTATTAACACTTACAGCACTTTTGATGCTCAAATGTGGTGCTTTCTAATATAAGTGAGAGCAGTCCGGCTATTTCAAATATACATTTTCATTATTCACATTGGAAACTGATAGTTGATTAGGATTTATTAGACAGAATATTCTATTTATTGACTTTTCCATTGATCACTTGTCTTTGATAAACTGTGAAGGATCGGTTTCCTGCCTTCTGGCCATGGATAGCCTCCAGCAGCCCCCACAACCCAAAAGGGTAAAGCAGTTTAGAAGATGAGTGTGAAAGAAAGAGCCTTTAATCAAGTAATCGTGACGGTCCTAGTTTTTCATAGGGATGCTCTCAAGCACAACACACCTCCAGCATTCTCTCCCGGTGAAAAACTCAGTGAGCCCGTTTTCCCGGAAATGAAGGGCGGCATCAACGGACTTAATTCTGGCTGGGAAGCCAAAATCTGAGATGTTCCTTGGGTAGCCATCCTTCACTTCCAAAGCCTTCACCATCCAGTACAGAGGACCTGTGTCATATATCAAATATGGATATACACAGCTGATATACACAGATTTCTGATTGCAAGGTGCCCTAAGCAAGTAGTGATGCATAGCAGGCGTACCCTTGAAAAAGACCATGGTGTGGCTGGCTGTATTCTCGTAGGCAGCATCCACATACATGGGGATATCAGACCACAAGCTTGTTATCAGTGTGATGGCTATTTCTTCAAAGTTGGGATGCGTTCGCCACATGAACCTAGGATGGACATGTTGGCAGGCAGCAGCATTGGATTCATTTAGAGCTTGATTTTGCTGATCGACTGATTAGGAATGGTTGAGTACTTGTGGACAGTTGATCCATATCCAGCTTACCTGTCCTTGAAAAAGACCACCTCTTGTTGCAGTCCTGTCACTGCATCAAATGAAAGGCCAGGGTCACATTTGTCTGGTGTTTTTGGAGGTGGTCTGTCCAGTTTGACGGAGCTCTCACCTACAATCAAACAAGCCATCAAATAGCCGGTTCACGTTGAGCTTAATAACGATTCATGAGCTGAATCTGTTATTAGATTCATCGTATCGCCTACGCACCGTAGAGGTCTTGGATATCCTTGACATCCTGGAAGGACAGCTGTATGTCGGCACGTGGTGCAAAATTATAGGCCGGGAACATGACTGCTCCAAGGTCGGAAGAATGAGCAAGGCCAAGGGCGTGCCCAAACTCGTGAACAGCGACGGCAAAAAGGTTACAGCCTTCGGCAGAAGCACAAACAAATTCACGAGTGCCATTACATCACTCCGAGCGAAGAATGTTATTACTTAAAACAGGTTATTGAAGTGGCATAAAGAGAAGAAGGGCTGATTATGTCTAGGAAGTTCAGACCTGTTGAGACAGTATGTGCGTTTAATGTAACTCAGTATGATGTTATTATGTAATTATATTAAAATAGCATAGCCCAATGACAATAATAACTCTAGACCCGTAAAGATTAAACAGTAACTTCATGAGCCTTAGATGGTGTTCGGTTGCACCTGTAGCGCTGCTTGTCCAGTCCTCCTCAGCATCAAAGTGCACATCCCCACCAACCCCGGGTCCTGGGAAGAACGCATGGGCCAGGGTGCCACCTTTACCATCAAACGGTGCACCATCCTCATGATCTATAACGTTTAGCAAAAGGCAGATATAGCAGCAGCCCGCACCGGTTTCAACCTGACTTTTATTTATCTTATGGTTAGTAAGTTTATGGTAACGACGGTAAATGCATTCTAAGAACTGATATTGTAATACGAGCTTCTGTTAGTGTAGCACCCTGTGATCACCAGTTTCCATTTTACAAAAAAAACATTATAATAATATTTAATATTCCAAAATGAATAGTCTTGCATCAAAACTCTGGTTATTGGTTTGTGCATTGCACTGATGCAGCATTGTACACATGCAATAATTATGAATTTCATCAAAACAATATTAAATGCAGTAGAACATTTACCACACTTAAGTACATGTATAGGTTAGTACTTTAGTACTGATAATCCAGTTCAGGTCTAAACTTCTACTGACACTGGACAAGTATTTAACCATGGGGTAAAATATAATAATAATAATAATAATAATAATAATAATAATAATAATAATAATAATATATATATATATATATATATATATATATATATATATATATATATATATATATATGTATATATATAATATAATATTTAATATATATATATATAATAATAATTATTATTATTGTTGTTAATAATAATAATTTTAAACTAATTTTTAAAAGAATTAAATAATAAAATAATCTGTATTTGAACTCAGCTACATGGTTTGTGTACTCCGTCCACCACTGAATACTTCCACAGTTTAAATACAGGCATGATTTTATTAAATAATTATCAATTAATAATCACAGATATATATTTTCAGCTCCCATGAATCATGCAGGCTGAACAGCCCTGTGGGTTCCCCTGTGGCTGATGTAATGGATTATTTTATATTAGTATTATATTATTATTTATTGTTCATAAGTTTTCCTCCTATTACTAATAGAAGTGAATTTCTAATAATAGGCTTGAAAATGAAGGCTGTGAAGCTGTGTGGGATTCAGACCAATCAGGATCGGCACCAGAGCCTACAGGAAGGGCGTTGGTTACATTTTTTATATAAATGTGTGTGGTATATATATATATATATATATTTCGTCACTTTCTAAAGAAAATAACGTATCTTCTTATGGGCAATTTTACAGGAGAGGCCATTTAGTTTGAATGGAATTTAGTGTCAATGGAACCAGAGTTTTCCCCCAGTGATTTTGGGCCATTTCTGTTGGTCCATTCATCATTAAATGTTCACACAGTGTAAACAGCAGCTGCTGGGATCAAATAAGGCTTAAAAGTAAAATCCAATAAAACTGGAGATACGTATTTTTCCACAGACCGTGAGGATGTACAGTTGGTATACAGTATAGCTTTAGTGATATACTTGATTGAACACTTAAATGATAGCAGCTTAACCACCGTGTTCCTCAGACCCACAGGCCGCAGACCTGTTTGAACCGGCTCTGACTCACTGATTTTAATGGCTCCTAGACGTGTTTTCCCCGGACCAAGTCACCCGAGTTTTGTGTACACTTTACTATGACTAACGCACCACACCAGTCTCTCAGGAGTCAATCTCCGCCCACACCTTTTTCACTGAAGGAGATCTCAATGTCTGCACCTCTCCTCGTCCTCCTTCTGAACTTCAAAGGTGCTACCTGGGCCCAGAGCCTCCAGGCTGCCCTGAACACTCTACGGATTTGAGAGGGACTCATCTTGGGGGTGTAGTTGGAGATCCTGAGCACAGAGACACGTGTGGCAAATGGGGAAGAATTTGTCCCTGTTATTGTAAACATTGTTTATTGGTTCAGTTCATTTTGGCTTCATGTATTGTGAGTATTGACACTCCAGGAGAAGGTAGCAATAAGAAAAACAGATGATTTGTACAGTACTAGGAAATCTACGCTCGGCTGGCTGATTATTAGAAACACTTAAGCTCACTGGCCAATTTATTAGAAACACATCTCATATAGATGGACTTGGGTTACAGGTATGGACCACATCCCATCTATTGCTACACAACTGAGCAGCACATTCATCGGCATCCCCATAGAACCATTAATGGTACTCAGTATTATTTGGGTGGTGGTCCTTCCTCCACACTGCAGTGACAGTGACATAGTGCCTGTGCTGATGGTACGAGTGTGTTGGAGTGTGTCGGTGTTGTCACTGGTCGGCTGAGAAAACAAAATTACAAAAGTAAAAACAAAAACAAATTTACAAGACGTGAAACTTCAAATTCTGACAGAAAGGGTATGTCTAACACACAGGAAGTGCTTGTTGTGGGCCCTTGTCAATTAAACTGTTTGGCGGTGGTCATGTAGGTGGAGTTTGGGATGGTCACGATGCTAAGGCATGTTTTGTTGATTTGTGACACGTGTTTTATCCAGCTGGCAGGCTTGTGTTTCTCCTATGGGAGGTGTTTAGAGTTTTTAAAAGAGCAGACTGAAGAAAAAGACGAACAGACGACGTCTAAACCACGTGGGCTGTAAAAAGTGGACTGTTTTGAAAAACTCTCAGCCAAGCTAGCTAGCTAGCTGGTTCTCCACTGTAGCTAGCGTTACAGCCCACCTACCTTCCCTAACCTTTCCAACCCTAAGTGGTCCAGACGTCGCCTGTTCGTCTCTTTCTTCCACTCACTCTACCACAGCCAAAGAGTTTAATTTGACAAGCACTTCCTGTGTGTTAGACCCGCCCTTTCCATCAGAATTCTGAGTTTGTAAAAGTGTTTGGGTCCTGTTAAAAGTTTTTCATGTCTTATAAATTTGTTTTTGTTTTTGTAATCTTGTTTTCTGAAATGTTCGTTTGTCCTGCATGGTCCAGAGCTCATATCACTCCTGTTCTAAACCCAGAGCTCATATCCCTCCTGTTCTAAACACAGAGCTCATATCACTCCTGTTCTAAACCCAGAGCTCATATCACTCCTGTTCTAAACCCAGAGCTCATATCACTCCTGTTCTAAACCCAGAGCTCATATCCCTCCTGTTCTAAACCCAGAGCTCATATCACTCCTGTTCTAAACCCAGAGCTCATATCCCTCCTGTTCTAAACACAGAGCTCATATCACTCCTGTTCTAAACCCAGAGCTCATATCCCTCCTGTTCTAAACCCAGAGCTCATATCCCTCCTGTTCTAAACACGGAGCTCATATCCCTCCTGTTCTAAACCCAGAGCTCATATCCCTCCTGTTCTACACCCAGAGCTCATATCACTCCTGTTCTAAACACAGAGCTCATATCCCTCCTGTTCTACACCCAGAGCTCATATCACTCCTGTTCTAAACCCAGAGCTCATATCCCTCCTGTTCTAAACCCAGAGCTCATATCACTCCTGTTCTAAACACAGAGCTCATATCACTCCTGTTCTAAACACAGAGCTCATATCCCTCCTGTTCTAAACACAGAGCTCATATCCCTCCTGTAATAAACCCAGAGCTCATATCCCTCCTGTTCTAAACCCAGAGCTCATATCCCTCCTGTTCTACACCCAGAGCTCATATCCCTCCTGTTCTAAACCCAGAGCTCATATCCCTCCTGTTCTAAACACAGAGCTCATATCACTCCTGTTCTAAACCCAGAGCTCATATCCCTCCTGTTCTAAACCCAGAGCTCATATCCCTCCTGTTCTAAACACAGAGCTCATATCACTCCTGTTCTAAACCCAGAGCTCATATCACTCCTGTTCTAAACACAGAGCTCATATCCCTCCTGTTCTAAACCCAGAGCTCATATCCCTCCTGTTCTAAACACAGAGCTCATATCACTCCTGTTCTAAACCCAGAGCTCATATCACTCCTGTTCTAAACACAGAGCTCATATCCCTCCTGTTCTACACCCAGAGCTCATATCCCTCCTGTTCTAAACACAGAGCTCATATCCATCCTATTCTAAACACAGAGCTCATATCCCTCCTGTTCTAAACACAGAGCTCATATCACTCCTGTTCTAAACACAGAGCTCATATCACTCCTGTTCTAAACACAGAGCTCATATCACTCCTGTTCTAAACACAGAGCTCATATCTCTCCTGTTCTAAACACAGAGCTCATATCCCTCCTGTTCTAAACACAGAGCTCATATCCCCCTTGTTCTAAACACAGAATGTACTTTGAGCTGCCATAAGTATGTAAAGTGCTCTACTCTTGAGCTCCAGCTTTGGAAACTCCTGTTCTGTGTCAATAGCCAACGCTGGATCGTTCTATGGTGTAGTTCTGAGCCCCACCTGTAGGTCAGGGTGCGGCTCCTCCAGCGCATGGTTTCCCCAAACCGCTCAGCGTCCGACAGGCCACAACGGCCTCTCTTCATGGCTGTGAGGGTCCTTTGGTCCAGCTCACCGCTCTCCACCAGTCCAAAGAAGTGCTGCATCTCTTTCAGCTTGGTCGTAAACCCGTCTGAGGCCAGCTCCGCCATCCGCCTCTGACGGCCAGCTTCTGGCCTGAAGCTGTAGAATTTCTCCAGATAGCCCTAGGAGCAGGCAGAGTGGACAGAGGCCATTTCTCACTGGTTATATTGGCTGTAGGTAACATGAATGGCGGGTGCTTTATCATGATCAGTTTATTATCAGAATGAGAAATTGGTTAAAAATAGAATTCAGTGCACCAGAACACCCTTAGTAACAGACAGCTTTGCCAAGGTGCGAACCACAGCACCCCTTAATTGCCTTCTTGGACTCCCTGAATGTCTCAAAATCTAAATTCTGGGGATCCCTGCGAATAAACTTATTATGCCATACTGCTGTCATTGTTTAGCCTCTTCACCCACAATCTTTGGTATTCTTGACTGACCACAGCTGGTCTGCCACAGGGTGGCGCTGTTGCAAACTGCTCCATCTAGTTAGCCGTTCAAAGTCTAGCAATTGCAACTATAACTAGGATCCCCAGATTTCTTAAGGGTTTGGTGGAAAGAGTGAACTGCTCATTTCTCAAACTGAAGACAGAAAAGAAGAATAAGACGTGTGGAAGACCTACCCAACCAAGTGCTGCCATTGCAGCCTACACCCAACAACAGCCAGTGAGCAGCCAGCCAGCATGAAACCCCCTGAATACCATGAGGTATTTCACACAGTGAGGTTTACCAATATCAACATGGGGGAGCATATAGCCACTATCTCAGTATGTAGATGCTTCATGCTCTGTTTTCTTCAATAACCTCAATACTCACTAATAAGTACCAGGATTAGTACACAGTCCTATTGTAGCAGGGCAGAGCTGTCAGCGTTATCCACACTGAAGTAAGCTCTTTGTGGTTATGATGTAATGCTGGTTTGTCCAGTAATGTCGACATTACCATTACCCATCATCAAAAGAATCTCTGCACCCAGTAGGAAGTGTGGAATTGCAGTGCTCTTGGGATCAATAACTGATAATAAATTTAGACTGATATGATCAATATTTATTGAGCTACACATACAGAAGTCTGTCTCTCAGTATGGCGTCGGGCCGCCATGTTTGCTAAGCCAACAGGCCAGTCGTCTCGGTATGGAGCTGTAGAGGTTCCTAATGGTGTCCTGTGATAATCCATCCCATGCAGCTTGAACATCCTCACGCAGTTCCTGCAGATGGTGCGGTAGGGGTGGAGGTGGAGGGACGCCAGGCCTTCTGGACGTGTGACAACAAACCGCTGATCTTGGTGCTGACCACGGTGCCTCCACACACGGATTCGTTGGGCGTCTCCACCAAGACTAAAGCGGGACTCGTCACTGAAGATGACCCGCTGCCATTCTGAGTCACTCCATGACAGTCTGGTACGACACCACTGCAGTCTTTGGTGATGGTGACGTGGTGTTAAGGGCAGTCGTGGTAACGGTCTGTGTGCATGTGGTTCTGCGTGGTGCAGCCGCTTGCCAATGGTGCTGCACTAACAGGATGACTCATGGAGGACACCACTGCTCACTGGATGTCCACAGTCGTGGCTGTGGGGTCAGTCAGGTACAGTTATACGGCCTGTCCTTGCGTCACAGGCGCGTTCGTGAATCATTTGCATGTCTCATGTTGTCAAACCCACCCACCAAGTTTCATTCCTGTGGGCTGAATCCTTCTGGGTGCAGCTATTTATTTGATGGTCAGTGTATTTACATGTATCATAAGTGTGTATTAAAATGCGCTGATGTGTGTTTTCTGTAGAGGATCAGACAATCAACCAAACAAGTCATTTGACCAGGGCTGTTGGGAATGGACTTTATGATGGAAGGCTAAACAGGTTCCTGGAAATATTCCAGGAATTTCTTTACCACCTTAAGGCCGCCATCTGCCATCTGCTTTCCCGTAAGTGTTCATTCTAGTTGTCATCACTCAGTAGTTATCAATTTGCTCCTCTTAAAAACCTAAACTATATCCTTGAGCGACAAGATGGGGAGAAAACACTCAGCACAGGGAAAACACAGGCATGAGTCTCCAGTCCGACCCAGTCAGTTTCCTACACCGTGATAACAGACATCGTCACGCTGTACCATCAGTAATCCAGTCTAGTTTATTCCAGATTACTGACGGACTGCTCTGTGGTTTCAGAGGATTCGTGAGCTGCTGTTTACAAACGTGCCTGCATGAATTCCAAGAAGCCTTCAAAACAAATTACAAAACATTTCCCAACACATTGTTTACGACTTAGTAAAATCAACCTTCACCCAGTTTCCATCCCGGGCTGCTGTGAAATCCGGTGGAGGTGTTACAGAAATATCCTGTGGAGCAGGCTGAGGCAATATACGGTTGCATAATTAGCTACCATCATTTAGGTCTGTTGCATCAAACATGATTTTTCAAATGGCCATAATGTGTATGTATATTCAGTATATACAATTTGAGTTATTTTAATTTGAAACAATACATTTCTGGACATAAAACACTGATTCATGTTCTGTTAACTTGATTAGGTGAACTTAGCATTAATTCAGTTAATTCAAAATTATTAAATGTATTATTATATTATATTATATTAAATTATTTTATATTATATTATATTTTATTATATTATATTATATTATATTGAATTATATTATATTATATTATATTATATTATATTATATTATATTATATTATATTATATTATATTATATTATATTATATTATATTATATTATTTTATATTATATTACATTATATTATATTATATTATATCGACAAAAATGGAGATACATGTTTTTCTTTGGACATGACGATATTATATTATATTATATTATATTATATTATATTATCAGTAAGACAATTCCAAACCATTTTCTGCAAGTCCTAGAACAGTGTGACTGCAGTGCACAATGATCACCCACTGAAAACATTTGGTGCTTTATGAAAAGAACAATAGCTGGAAGGAGACCCCTGGACTGTGGAGCTGATATCAAACAAGAATAGAACAAAAATCACTTTCAGAACTTCAGTAATCATCCCTTCAGTCCTCAAACAATGGTGTTGCAGGGAACAAATTCAAATCAAATTCAAAATGGTGATAAATTATTAATATCTCAGCTTCAACATGTAATATTCTGTGTTCGTACATGTCTGTTTTTATTTACAGATTGCACAGCGTCCTTTATCGGAAATAAGGCTGGATTATAATATATGCTGTTTGTCGTTCCAGTAGTCGCTTGGTAGGTGTGATTAATCATGAGACATAACTCTGAGTCATAGATAACCAGCGACACCAGTTTTACCAGGACGGTAGGCATGTGGTCAACCAGAATAAACTTGAGTGGAATAAAATAAAATTGGAATAAATCATCACTGTTGTAGCAAAACTTTGTATCTCCATAAAAATAAAAACTATTGTCAGGAGATGTGTTATAATATATATTATATATATATAATATATTATATATAGATGTTACTGATTGGCTAAAAGGAGTGACTGCATGTGGGCGTGGCCAAAGACCATAGTGGGAAGGAAGTAGCTGAATCTGCAGGTGTATGGAAGCGTACGGTCATACAGGTCTACCAGCAGTGGCTAAAATCCCAGTCTACAGGGAATTCTAAATATCACAGCTGTCGGCACAAATATTGTATCTCCAAAATGGTAACTTCACAGGAGAAGAAAAAACATGTGGTGTTAAGTCAGTGCAACCTTTTCATTAGTGGTTGGTGTAGCTCAGTGGATAACACCACTACCCGCCAAGTAGCTACCACCACACGTGGGAGACTGGGGTTTGAATCCCAGGCTGAGTGACTCCGCTGTGCTACACCAACAAGAGTCCGTGGGCAAGACTCCTAACACTACATTGGCCCACCTGTAATATGATTAACCTTGTAAGTCGCTCTGGATAAGAGCGTTGGCTAAATACCGTAAATGTAAATTTTTTAACTGCTGTTTTTCATTTGATTCATTTTTGCCCCGTTACTGGTCACAAACAACGTAATGTATAACATAAAGGGCAACAGGATGATACAAAAACTGAAAAATAACCATATATGAGGTTTGATTTTAAAAGCAAGATCTGTTAATCTGTTGAATTCACTGATATTAATCCATCCGACCTGCACTTTAATGACAGTGTGTGTTTGAGTTGGCAATAGACTCTATACATTCGTGCAAGAGTCTCTGATGAGCAGATCAAAGAGCTGGGAGTCGCCTGAACATGCACCGCAATGAAAGAGAAGTTTTAAAAGTCTTTTTTTATACGAAGGTCTCAAAAAGTCCAGGTTTCAAGCTTCAAGTTTATTTGTGATGTACATGTCGAGACATTCATGCACTGAAATGCCTGTGGTGAGACACAGCTGATCACAGAGCAGCGTTAATATACATACTAACATACTAAAAATACGAAATAAATAGAAATACATTAAATACATAATTATTAAAGTAACAGCTCCACCTAGAAGGAAGTGTGGGGTTTCAGTTTCCGAAAACAATAAATAATGATACATTTAGACGGATATGATCAATATTTATAGAGCTACACATACAGAAGATATACAGGGGTTGGACAATGAAACTGAAACACCTGTCATTTCAGTGTGGGAGGTTTCATGGCTAAATTGGACCAGCCTGGTGGCCAATCTTCATTAATTGCACATTGCACCAGTAAGAGCAGAGTGTGAAGGTTCAGTTAGCAGGTAAGAGCACAGTTCTGCTCAAAATACTGCAATGCACACAACATTATGGGAGACATACCAGAGTTCAAAAGAGGACAAACTGTTGGTGCACGTCTTGCTGGCGCATCTGTGACCAAGACAGCAAGTCTTTGTGATGTATCAAGAGCCACGGTATCCAGGGTAATGTCAGCATACCACCAAGAAGGACGAACCTCCACCAGCATCACGTAGTGACCTGGCCACTATCCTGCAAGAAGAATGGCTTAAACTCCCTCTGACCACTGTGCAGGACTTGTATATGTCATTCCCAAGACCAACTGACGCTGTATTGGCCGCGAAAGGAGGCCCTACACCATACTAATAAATGACTGTGGTCTAAAACCAGGTGTTTCAGTTTCATTGTCCAACCCCTCTTGAATTTCCCTCTGGGATCAATAAAGTATCTATCTATCTATCTATCTATCTATCTATCTATCTATCTATCTATATATATACATATATAGACTAAGTGATAATGCCCACCCACCAACTCAGAGTAAAGTGGTATCAGTGAAAACCTCACAGGAACCTGCTTTGTTCTAGCCTGTATGCTGCGGTACCTTCAGCCGCCTGATGATTTTAAACAGTAGACTAAAACTAATGCAGAATATTAAATATTACTTCATCATTTTACTCATCATAACATTTTTTGTTGGCTTGTTTGATTCCTCTTCTGAATTATAAATTGCTGTATTGTTTATATCCCAGATGTTCCATCTCCAAAGGAGTTGACTCTAGGCTAGTCTAGTAATCCACTACAGGCTCATCGGACACATACCTCTGCAAACTCCAGGTCAGCATCGCTGGGCCGTGCTGCGGGATACGCCAGAGAGGCCAGAAACACCCCAGCTTGGACAAACAGGGTCAACCAGAGCCTCCCCATACCTGCCACGATGCTTTACTCCAGTAGAGAAGACATGTGGAAGAGGGACCACCTGGAGCACACAGCTAATTATACACACAGTCAGGCCCAGCGAGACGTCACCCAGCACTCTTTCACTCGGAGCCTTCTTCACAAAAATACATGATTAATGTGCGGTTTACTCCCATTCAGCAGCAGACAGTAATCATCAGGCTCATTTGCATGGAGAGATATGGGGCCCTGTGGTGCTTTAAGGGTTCTGCGGAAATAGTTTACAGTGGAGGCGAAGCCTAAGGCATCCTAGGACCTACAGCATTTGTATAAATACGTAGTTAAGAGTGATGATACCAAAACGAGGCTAGCAGGAGATTCCTGTGGGGAATAATCCCCGGAGAAATAAACCGCTTATTATAAATCTGACACAAACGTGTCATCGATGTTCCTAATAGGCCCGTATTGTGTACGAATCAGCGTGGGTTAAATACAGCTATAAAACTGTAGAGGGTATAAACTGTTCTGTTAAAGGGTTCCCTCGAGGGTTCCTCTGCTACTGAGATCAGTGGCTATGTAAATACACATATAGATGTTATAGAACCATGACATCTCAAATGGCCAATTCAGAAAATCGTTCTAAAGAGGTTTAGATTGTCTCAAATGGTTTTGATGGCTAGTCCATTTATGCTGAATGATATATTTTATTATTAATATTAATATTATTAATATTATTATTAGGGGCCAAATAAGCAAATAAACAGTATTAATATTAGATATGTTTTCTGATCTACTGCAGATGCTGTTTTACATAGATACACCCTATGGTTTGGTGAAATTAGCAGTTTTCCTTTTTTGGTGAGCTCATGTGAATTCATTTGAGTGAATAATTAGACAAGCTCTGCTCTGATTGGCTGGTTTACAGCGATACACTGCAAGGATCACACAGACGCAACATGTGGAAATAGACTACACAAACTGAGCCTCTGTGTAAATTAGCTCTGCTCTCGTACTGTTTAGTTAGCTATGCTAGTTACTTGGAGCTAATGCTAACGCTACCTATATTAGCTACTGGCTTTCCATCTGGACATCAACACACAGTAGATTAAAGTTGTTCTTCACTGTGGAACTCTCAGATTAAAATGAGCTTCAGCCAGTTACCATGGATACAGTTACACAGCTTGATGGGGATTAATAGGGAGTTTGTTCCAGCTCTTTGAGGAAGAGGTTGAAACATCTAGAAACATGTGCTTTAGGCTACAAGAGCATCAAGAAAGTCAGGTACTGATGTTGTAGAAATACTGACCCTGTATGTCCACTCACTGGCCACTTTATTAGAAACACTGACCCTGTACTTCCACTCACTGGCCACTTTATTAGAAACACTGACCCTGCATGTCCACTCACTGGCCACTTTATTAGAAACACTGACCCTGCATGTCCATTTACCGGCCACTTTATTAGAAACACTGACCCTGCATGTCCAGTTACTGGTCACGTTATTAGAAACACTGACCCTGCATGTCCACTCACTGGCCACTTTATTAGAAACACTGACCCTGCATGTCCAGTTACTGGCCACTTTATTAGAAACACCGACCCTGCATGTCCACTCACTGGCCACTTTATTAGAAACACCGACCCTGCATGTCCACTCACTGGACACTTTATTAGAAACACTGACCCTGTACGTCCACTCACTAGCCACGTTATTAGAAACACTGACCCTGTAGGTCCACTCACTAGCCACTTTATTAGAAACACCGACCTTGTACATCCACTCACTGGCCACTTTATTAGAAACACCGACCTTGTAAATCCACTCACTGGCCACTTTATTGGAAACAATGACCATGTACATCCACTCACTGGCCACTTTTTTAGAAACACTGACCCAGTACATCCACTCACTGGCCACTTTATTAGAAACACTGACCTTGTATATTCACTCACTGGCCACTTTATTAGAAACTTACTGAATGAAGTACTGAATGGAGCTCCATCACTCCAGAGAACAGTTTCACTGGTCCCACCATGGCCCTGATTGTAGAATGCTCCAAAAGGCCCTAACAGCGCTTAACACTGTGCCTAAATAGCCCGCAATGGTTAAGAATTGATGGGTCTACCACTGTCAACATAGCCTTTAGCAAGACAGCATAATATCAGTGGAGTTCCTCCTCACTCTGCTTTCTTTCCTGTTGAGTCAGCGAGCAGTTTTATGAGGCAACACTCCGAGCACTCCCAGCGTAACATGTAAGCTGTTACCCAAATAGCAAAGAACACTTATAATGGAAGCCATGTGGCAGATGCTAAAAACTTTTGGGTAAGATGGATTTCTTGTGGGATTTCTTTTCCCTTCAAAAACTGCATTTAATCTGAATCAGAAAACAGTCAGCAGTTACAGCTCGAAATTATAGCATATTAAAATCTGTAACGTGGGGAAAACACGAAACCTCCATAACAGCTAGTGTTAGCGACTTGTTCTTCAGATTGGGGGCTACATAATGTAGACCCACCCATCCCAAACAGTGGTGCCATCATCAGCTACATCTTCCAACACTTCCACCCTGATACAAAACTACAGCAATTAACCAAAAATTGGGATGACCACAACCAACACTGCAGCACCTTCACTGTACTTCATATGTCAGCTGCACTTCTGTCCAGAGAGGCCCATGAGCAGTCTGCGGACTTTCACAGCCAAGCTTCTCACTGTAGGCAAAGGCACAATGCCATATCCACTATGCCTCATCTTTATGATCTGTGTATGTCTTGCTCATAATGACTTGATGCACTGTCATTAAAAGTGCTGTTCCGATGTTAGCCGGCTTTGGAAGTAAAAGAGCACTGAAGGACGTTTTTTCAGCTTTGGATGAGTAGAAAACGACACACTTCGAAGGGACAGATACACTTTTAAGCATCACTAGTCACCATGTTATACCCATCTCATCTTATAACCACAGCTGGAACATCACATTCCAAAGCCAAAAAGCTGATAATGAACTGAAGGTTTGAAGTAGATGTAATAAACTCTGTAGAGCTGCCTGATGTACTCAGCCAGTGTTAAACTGGATGCTATGCTGGCCAGATTCACACAGCCATGGTATTTTTGGGCTCTTATTAAATTTTGTGTTCTGTTCTGTTCTGTTCTAAAAAATAAAGTGGCCAGTGAGTGGACCTACAGGGTTGGTGTTTCTAATAAAGTGGCCGGTGAGTGGACGTACAGGGTCTGTGTTTCTAATAAAGTGGCCGGTGAGTGGACGTACAGGGTCTGTGTTTCTAATAAAGTGGCCGGTGAGTGGACCTACAGGGTCTGTGTTTCTAATAAAGTGGCCGGTGAGTGGACCTACAGGGTTGGTGTTTCTAATAAAGTGGCCAGTGAGTGGGTGTACAAGATAAATGCCATTCTGCTTGGGTATGAGGGGGACTGTATGTCCTCAAACATCTACAGTTTTAATTCAGTGACATTTTAAACACAGCTTAATCAGCATGACAGCAACAGCAATGCAGACTTCACGTGGAGGGCAGGTTAGAACAGTTCAACCTCTGAAACCCTGAGATGACTGTCACTGCAGTTGCTGTGATAAGAGAGCTGCATTAATTATAATAAGAGTCAGAGAACACACCTGAGCCGCACCTTCTTTGCGTAATTCAGCATGCTGTCATTCAGCACAGTGTATCGCTGGAGGGACTGCACTGGAGGACCGAGCATAAACAGCAGGCAGATATCCAAATCTCAAACCTAATCTAGTTTCCATGTGTCGGCGCTTGTGTCTGGCTTACATGAGCTGGGCAATCACCAGAGTGATTCCTCTGGACAAGCCCTTTACAAAAAGTCCCTCTGCACTCACATCCTACACGCCCTCAAGACATATGAACACAAACACTGACTTCACAGTCTCTGTGGAGGTACGGCTGAGACCTGGAGCAGGTCTTGCTGTATGCTTTGCGTGTCTGGTTGAGCTTTAAGGGGAAATTCCACTGGTGTTGTAAAACACTCCACAGCCCATAAAGTGGCAAGTGAGTGGAAACACAAGGTTGATGTTTCTAATAAAGTGCCCAGTGAGTGTAAGTACAAAGTTGGCGTTTTTAATAAAGTCAGCGTAAAAACAGGATTGGTGTTTCTAATAAAGTGGCCAGTGAGTGGAAGTCCAGGGTTGGTGTTTCTAATAAAGTGGCCAGTGAGTGGAAGTCCAGGGTTGGTGTTTCTAATAAAATGGCCAGTGAGTGGAAGTCCAGGGTTGGTGTTTCTAATAAAATGGCCAGTGAGTGGAAGTCCATGGTTGGGATTTCTAATAAAGTGGCCAGTGAGTGGAGGTACAGGGTTGGTGTTTCTAATAAAGTGGCCAGTGAGTGGAAGTCCAGGGTTGGTGTTTCTAATAAAGTGGCCAGTGAGTGGAAGTCCAGGGTTGGTGTTTCTAATAAAGTGGCCAGTGAGTGGAAGTCCAGGGTTGGTGTTTCTAATAAAGTGGCCAGTGAGTGGAAGTCCATGGTTGGGATTTCTAATAAAGTGGCAAGTGAGTGGAAGTCCAGGGTTGACGTTTCTAATAAAGTGGCCAGTGAGTGGAAGTCCAGGGTTGACGTTTCTAATAAAGTGGCCAGTTAGTGGAAGTCCACGGTTGACGTTTCTAATAAAGTGCCCAGTGAGTGGAAGTCCAGGGTTGACGTTTCTAATAAAGTGGCCAGTGAGTGGAAGTCCAGGGTTGACGTTTCTAATAAAGTGGCCAGTGAGTGTAAGTACAAAGTTGGCGTTTTTAATAAAGTCAACGTAAAAACAGGTGTTGGTGTTTCTAATAAAGTGGCCAGTAAATGGAAGTCCAGGGTAGACGTTTCTAATAAAGTGGCCAGTGAGTGGAAGTCCAGGGTTGGTGTTTCTAATAAAGTGGCCAGTGAGTGGAAGTCCAGGGTTGGTGTTTCTAATAAAGTGGCCAGTGAGTGGAAGTCCAGGTTTGGTGTTTCTAATAAAGTGGCCAGTGAGTGGAAGTCCAGGGTTGGTGTTTCTAATAAAGTGGCCAGTGAGTGGAAGTCCAGGTTTGGTGTTTCTAATAAAGTGGCCAGTGAGTGGAAGTCCAGGGTTGGTGTTTCTAATAAAGTGGCCAGTGAGTGGAAGTCTGGGTTTGGCGTTTCTAATAAAGTGGCCAGTGAGTGGAAGTCCAGGGTTGGTGTTTCTAATAAAGTGGCCAGTGAGTGGAAGTCCAGGGTTGGTGTTTCTAATAAAGTGGCCAGTGAGTGGAAGTCCAGGGTTGGGATTTCTAATAAAGTGGCCAGTGAGTGGAAGTCCAGGGTTGGTGTTTCTAATAAAGTGGCCAGTGAGTGGAAGTCCAGGGTTGGTGTTTCTAATAAAGTGGCCAGTGAGTGGAAGTCCAGGGTTGGTGTTTCTAATAAAGTGGCCAGTGAGTGGAGGTAGAAGGTTGGTGTTTCTAATAAAGTGGCCAGTGAGTGGAAGTCCAGGGTTGGTGTTTCTAATAAAGTGGCCAGTGAGTGGAAGTCCAGGGTTGGTGTTTCTAATAAAGTGGCCAGTGTGTGGAAGTCCAGGGTTGGTGTTTCTAATAAAGTGGCCAGTGAGTGGAAGTCCAGGGTTGGTGTTTCTAATAAAGTGGCCAGTGAGTGGAAGTCCAGGGTTGGTGTTTCCAATAAAGTGGCCAGTGAGTGGAAGTCCAGGGTTGGTGTTTCTAATAAAGTGGCCAGTGAGTGGAAGTCCAGGGTTGGTGTTTCCAATAAAGTGGCCAGTGAGTGGAAGTCCAGGGTTGGTGTTTCCAATAAAGTGGCCAGTGAGTGGAAGTCCAGGGTTGGCGTTTCCAATAAAGTGGCCAGTGAGTGGAAGTACAGGGTTGGCTCTCTCTCTATTTTACCAACATTCAAGAGCCAATCAGATTTTGCCGTCCAGTCACTTTATTAGGTACACCTGCTTGTTTCTACACTCTGCTTTGTGTACTGCTGTGTCTGATCTTCATGTACCAGCACCACACACATTAACACACCACCATCACTGCAGTTTCAGTGTCACTGCAGTGCCAAAATGATCCACCACCCACATAATACCTGCTCTGTGGTGGTCCTATGGGGGTCCCTCTGTAATAAAGGACTACAGTCTGTAACTCCTATATGGTCAGGTGGCTGGTTGGTGTATGTGCAGTGTTTTTATTGGTTGCTCATTTAGAACATTTAAAATACTGTATCTGAAATAAATACTGAATACCTGAGATGTTTTGGTATGTCTGTTATAGTAGGTATTTATGCACAACTGCATTTTGATGTCCAGGAATGACGGACAGCAGCTAGACGAGCTGGGAGTGACTCAGTAAGGTCCTGGTAGGTTGTCACAGGTATCTGGAGCCCTGCTGACTGCAGTGCATCTCACGGTTGTTTGAACCCAGATGCTCAAATGGGTTCAAGTCTGGGAAATCAGGAGGGCCAGGGTCAGAAGTCTTGGTCATGCTCTTCCAACCAGTGTTGGATATTTCTAGCCATGTGGCACGTTGCATTGTCACACGTCCTGAGGATTTTACACTCACACAGCAGCCACACAAGAGCTCGATTTTTGAGTATCCAATTTTCCCACCCTGAAACAGTCACTCCCACACAGCTCTCCGGTCCAGTGAGACGTATATCTGGTTGTGACAGAGTTTGGAAGGGGGGAAAATGACTCACTGATTTCATTGGTGTAATTGCAGTGCAGAGTTCCCACATGTTGGCACCCTCTGCTGCTCTGATGAACAACTGCAGCCAGATTCCAGGTTCCAGAAGTGGGGTGGTCATTTGGGTTCATTGCGTTAGGAAGCAGTATGTCAAACCAGGTGGCACTTAAACAGCCGATTGCAAGAGCTTTAAGGTTGTGCCTCCAGCTGTCTGCATGTCAAAAACACCCTTGTACACTTTTGAGTTACATTCTTCGGACCAATCGTCGACATGGGGGTCCGAGGTCCCCCCAGTTCCTGCTCTCTGAACTTTTTGTTCCTACCATAGTACATTGTACACTGAACACATACATGCAAACTGAATCGTGAAAGGCCACGTGATAGCCAGCTAGGTTAGCCAGCAAGCTTTCCTGGAGCTTGTACACGCCAATGCAATGGCCTTACATGTAAAGGCATCAACCACACCCATGAGGGGGGGTGACATAAGTGACTTGTCACCTGCTTGTGTGATCACAGAGTCAGAACACCACCTGACGTCTTCGCCTACCTGCTATAAGGTAAGCCTAGTGCAGTGTGTGTGGTCTGCCATCAGTCTGAGGTGGTGCTAAAGGTGTTTCTCTCTGAAACGAATATCAATAACTTCAAGTTACAGTTATAACACGTTTGGAGTATCTGGAGACCTCTCTGGTGGAAATGTGATTGCACACAACGTGCGGAAGAATTCGAGTCTAGAGAAGTCACCGCCTCACTGGATGCCGTTGACATTGCTGACTGTATGTTACGGTATGTTTACTGACCGTGGTTTGTTAAAGTAGTCCTGAGCCAATATGGTGATATCCATCACAGGAACATGGCAGTTTTTTTAATGTGATGCCATCTGAGAGGTCAAAGGTCATGGACATTACATGCAGTATGGACTGTTTTTGGCAATGCTACTAGACTTGACCCATTCCTGTTTATAAAGAGCTCTGCCCTTCCTGGATACTCCTGTCATACCATGCTCGTGTGTGGAGGCCCCATGGTCAGCCCTGAGATGAACAGTTTGCTGTCACGCGTCACGCGTCCAGAAGGCCTGGTGCCACTCCACCTCCACCCCTACCGCACCATCTGCAGGAACTGTGTGAGGATGTTCAAGCTGCATGGGATGGATTATCACAGCATTAGGAACCTCTACAGCTCCATACCGAGACGTCTGGCATGTTGGGTTAGCCAACATGGCGGCCCGACGCCATACTGATCGACAGACTTCTGTATGTGTAGCTCAATAAATATTGATCATATCAGTCTAAATTTATCATCAGTTATTGATCCTGGTCACCTTTATCCTCCTTCCCAACAGCACCGCACTCCCACACCTCTTTCTGGGTGCAGCTGTTCGTCTGATGACGAGTGTATATGATGTATAAACCTACTTGTGATTGAAATTTTGAAGCCTGCAGATGTGACATTAATATGTGAAGGCGTATGACGTGGTTTAGAAACCTCTTGTGAAATCTGACCCGACACCTCTGACATTTAAATCACAGTGTTAGGCTGTACAGGGTGACTCACAGCACTGTATTTCAGGGGGGGTTTCCCATCTGCATCTGTATGATAGTATGTTGTGTAGCTGTAAGTATTTTCATAAAGCAACCAATAGAAGTTAAAGTTCACTAATGGCTCTAGTGTCCAAATACTAGGGGGCATTATTTGGCCTTTGGTGATATCTTGACATCAGGAACATATTCCAACATGTCAAAATTCAATTTCTGCCAATATTATAGCAAAATTAAGATTTCATATATCACTGTTATGTATTATTGGCTGTCCCCACTTCAGTACAATAGAAGTTTAACTAGTGTAAACTGCAATCTAACATGAGCTAAAGCTACTACCACAAACATAAACCCTCTTATATCATATCCCAAGGCTAAAATGGCTTTTCATGCCTTTTGAATTTCTACCTCTGTAGGAAGCCAAGTAGAATGGACTTAACATGTGTTAATGATTAGCTAAACAGACGCGATTAGCATCCTAATGACTGTTAGATAACGCATAACAGGGGTCCGGACTCCACAATAAAACGCTGTTTTCTTCTTGTTTCCAAGGTCAGGTTTGCCGTTGCATATCATCGTCCATGAGCTTGTTCCTATTGTGTATTGTTACCATGGGATACGCGTTCTAAAGACTTGGTATGATACATACAGAGAGTTTGTCAATGCACACACTTCCTTTTTTGGCACGTTTTAGGAGCCGGTGCTTATAATCAGTTCTCTTAAATATTTTTAGAGCAAGCAGATTTCCCATAACGCCTTTCCCAGCCCTTTAGACACTTGTATGATAATCATGTTGGATGATAGTGACGCCTTCCGACGCCATTTATGGTATAACCAGCACTGTTGCTTTAGTAGAAGTACTTTTAGTAAAATGAGAAATGCAAAAGTAGCATCTATACATCCAGCATCTATCAGAGCAAAGCACAAGTTCAGGCTCATCTCAGGTGTATTAGTAAAGGGGCTGAAAGTGTGGCTGCTATTCTGGAATATGCTACTAGAGGCCTTCTAATAAAAGAGCTGAAAGGGGAAGCTGCAATTCCTGAATATGCCACTAGAGGCATATTTGTAAGGGAACTGAAAACGCTGCCTGCCGTTTCGGGATATGCCACTAACAGTGTACTTCTAAAGAAACTGGAAGGCCAGTTGGAATTCTGGAATAGAGCACTGGAGACATACCTGTAAAGGAACCAAAAATGTGGCTGCAATTCCAAAATATGCCACTATATGTCTTTTCGTGATGGAACCCAAAGTGCAACCTGCAACTTCGGATTGGCACTGATGGTGTATTTGTAAAGCAGCTGCAATTCCGACATATGTCACTAGAGACATACCCATAAAGGAGCTAAAAGGGGCGATTCCAGGATATGACACTAAAGGCATGCTGGTAGTAGAGGCAAAACTGTCGCTCCAATTCCAATACACGCTACTACATGTCTTTTTTTGTAAAGGAAACCAGAGTTCAGCCTATAGTTTTGGGATGTACCACCTGTAAGGGAGCTGAAAGGGCAGCTGCTATTCCAAAATATACCACTAGAGGCGTACCTGTAAGGGAGCTGAAAGGGCAGCTGCTATTCCAAAATATACCACTAGAGGCGTACCTGTAAGGGAGCTGAAAGGGCAGCTGCTATTCCAAAATATACCACTAGAGGCGTACCTGTAAGGGAGCTGAAAGGGCAGCTGCTGTTCCAAAATATACCACTAGAGGCGTACCTGTAAGTAAGCTGAAAGGGCAGCTGCTATTCCAAAATATACCACTAGAGGCGTACCTGTAAGGGAGCTGAAAGGGCAGCTGCTATTCCAGAATAACACTATAGATGTACTGTAAAGGAGACCATGGTTCGACTGCAGTTCTGAAATATGCCCCTACATGCCTACTGGTAACCTAACTGTAATCGAAACTGTAATTCCAAAACATGCCACTACAGCTGTATTCATACACGAGCTGAAAGTGTGATTGCGGTAACAGAATACGGTACCACAGATTTACTCATTAGGCAGCCGAAAGTGCAGCCGGAATGTTGGAATGTGTCACTAGACGCATATGGGAGCGGAGTGCAGGCCAAGAAGTGTGTATCTAAAGCTGCAACGATGTGGCTCCGCAAGTGGAAGCGCCCGTGTCGCAAACGAAGGTGCTTCAAATCTAAAAACAAAAACAGGAGATCAAACGTAAAGAACAGAACGGCACACTATTCCAATTACACAAACTTTAATTTCACAGAACTGTTATGAAATGGCTGAATGTGCAGTAGTACAGAACACATGACAGAACAAAACAGGAACCTGTGGTGTGGTTTCATCACAGTCGGTAATGGCATTCAGTTCTCATACAAGCCTCTGCCTGGTATCTGCAGTGATTCCTGCCATTTCATAAAGGGGACTCGAATCAATGCAACACAGACGGGTTTGGCAGTAGTCTCACAAAGGTTTGTTCTCTTTTACAGTATATGGGCACAGAAGGGTAACAGCTTATTACTTGGCTTGTATGCTATGAGTATAATAATAAACACATAAGAAAGTGGATATTAGATGAAGGACATCAAGGCAACATGGAATACACCACCAAGGAAAAAACCCTAAGGCCCCCTTAATATCAGGAATTCATCGAACCCACTCTAAGCAGCAATTCAGTCAGAAGACGTCACATGTAGTCTGTGTGTCCTTTGTCAGCTGTCTGTGCCTGTTGTGCTTCACATATAGATACTGTACTGATCAACACTGGACATGATGCATGAAACAACTCATCGCAAGAAAAGCAAAGCCAGACACATTGGCGCATCGCAGTGCAGGTTTTCTAAAGGTCAGCGCAGTCTTTGGCAGTTCAAGTAGTACGAGATCCCAACAACAGGAGGGATGCAGAGGCTCCAAACGTTGTGCAGTGCTTCTAAAGCTTTGTGCTGTTCTCTCAAAGCGTTCTGCGATGTTCAAGGAGACATATGTACCAGGGATGCACCGATATGGGAATTCTGGGTTGATGCTGAGGGTAAACCCACCCGGATTAACATTAAAGAAAAAGAATTTTAATTTTTATAGAATTTTATAGAATTACAAGGCAGAAAAATGAAGAGGTGTTAGTGCAGAGCGCTATGCATATCGCCGCCGTCCAATGAAATACATGTACCTCCATTTCATTTGTTCACTTTTACTTCCTTGCGTGACTTGAACACAGCACTGATGAACGGGCCAACAGAATTGCCCAAACTGCTTGGTGAAAAGTCTGGTCTGATCTATATGTCATCACTTTCCAAAATGGTAACTTTACAGGAGAGACCAAAAACCTCATTTAACTTTAATGTAAGTCAATGGAACCAGACTTTGTACCCAGCAGTACTGAGACGTTTCTGTTGGTCCATTCACCATGATATTTTCACCCAATGTAAATGGAAACTCATGCGATCAAATGAAGCATGAAAGTAAAAATCCACAAAAATGGAGATGGCATGGTTTTCCATTGGACAGGGACGACATACATCAGATACAGATGAGTGCAGCCCAACAGGCTGACAAGCAGGACATACATGTTCACATTCTGTAGTCGGGCATACGGAAGATGTAAGGCCGGTTATGCTAACTGATCCTAGTCTGAGACTAAAATGAGTTTTGGATCCAGAAACCTGGCCTATAGACACAAATGCAATGCAAGGCTATTTTAACACATTCCATCATCATCATCGTGCATCCCTAATAAATATGTTACAAGAAAGAAAACAAGGAGGAATCTCCTTTATATGGGGCATACACTCAGTTGCCAGTTTATTAGAAACTGCTAGCCATCACTCAAACAATGTATGGTGAATGGTGGTCGTATGGCGGTCCTTTTTTTCATTGGTGGATGGGGTAGACAGGGACTGAGGAACAGCATGGTGTTCAGTTTGACTCCACTTGACTAGCTCCTGCTACCAGCTACTCCGTTTTCATTGGAGATAAAGGGGGCGTTTCAGTGTAGCTAGTCGTGATAGAGTCACCGCATGAGAAGGATACAAATTTCGTTCAGAAGAGGCAGATAAACACAAACCAGGAGAGCATGCTACATCGCAGTTCAGAAACGATTCTGGTTGTTCAAGGGTGGTGCAAGAGGGTATGCTAAGCTAGCATACGTGTTTATGGTGGTAAAGCAGTTTCTTGCACTTGATGTTTCTCTCCGACCAATCAGTAGTCTGCAGCTCTGTTGCATCATCTTCTGATATCGGCTCACCTGACGTAAAACCTAGATCAGGGGGGCTACACTACCTGGTATTTGGTACCAGGATTGCCCAATATAAGAACAACAAAGGTGAGTACGGTAGAGCTGGACCATTTTCACGTTCCACACTGCCGGGAGTGGGCTACATCAAGGCTAAATCATAATTAAGACCACTTCTACCTCTATCCAGTAACTGGATATACAGCATTTGAGAATGAAACTCTTTAATTGTAGAATGTAGGAAGGTGTTTCTGATAAAATGGCCAACTAGGGTGGATATTTCTAATAAACTGGCAACCATATGTGCATGTAAGGATGGAGCATTAGGTACGATACGAGATCACACAACACGAACGCAAAAGGAAACAATACCAACGATGCACCATAGCTCTGTACACCTCCTATGGATATATAACCATAATAGATAAGTGCAGCATTACAGACTGACAAGCAACACATATGTGCTCACATTTTGAAATGTTGGGTTGCTAACGAACGGTAGCAGTCAGTCATACAGAGGAAGCAAGCCTGGCTATCCAAACTGATCCTAGTCTGAGACTGAAGTAAGCTTTGGGTCCAGAAAACCAGCACATAAACGCAGGGCTGGTCTCATGGCGTGACCTCGTAACGAGAACGTTTGAGAACTTGGCCTGGAGACTTACTGAAGTGGGAACAAACCGAGTGTACAGCTTCTAAGCAAATCCACTGCTTCATGAAATCAGAGCTCAAGGTTGGGGGTGCACTCGTCAACACCGTCCTATAGTCAACAAGCCTGTCGTTAGTCCATGGCTAGGACGTCAGATTAGAGATCGCCCCGTCTGTGGTTGATTTCGCACAACCCAGCACCAAAACCTTGTTCCCGGATGAGCATTCTCGTTACGAGATCACGTCTGTCCCTACAAGACTAAAGCAAGGTTTAGCTTTCACCCCAGCGATAGTGTTACTTGATAAGGCAATCTGAATCCTCATTACTTCAGCGGCATTTAACCGAACTGTACACCGATTCCTACAGTGAATACTTTCTTACCATGCGAGAACTCACTTCAATATTTCTTCATTGCTCGTTAATAAATAAAACACACCAATTAATGCTGGTTATTACATTACAGAAATGTAAAGACGTTTTAGAGGTTAAAATAAAAGGAAAGGCCTTACATATTCACCACCAAAGTGGCTTACTGAATTTACAGTACTGTTCTGTAACATTCTTCATTCAAATCAGCACCCAAAAGGGCTAATACCATCTTTGTCAGCTAAAATATGGGATTTCATTCGTAAAATTATAATACACTTCATTCCGTCCCTTTGATTTTGATTCGTCGCCCCTTTTTGATCGCTAAAATAAAAAGTCAAGCTAAAGATCAAACCGCAAAATCATTGATGACCTTCGAGTAAACAACGTACGATATTTTAGGATGTAGTGTAGCTGAAATATGTTAATGATGAGAGTAGCGATTATGTCAAGGCTGATAATGGGTGGATATGATTAGCTAATATGCAATCAACGCCACATGTACACCACTTCTACGGTAAATCAGCCACCAAATCGTCCATTTGATCATATTCAAAACCCTATTAAGTTCCCCCATTGCTGCTGTTAATTTAGGCCTACTGAGTGCAAAACAAATAGTGTGCCGTTTCCTTACATGTCTAGCACGAAGCTCTGATCTACTCAGTAATCACAAACGAAAACAGACCCCTTCTCCACTGCAGGGACACTCTCTCCAAACTACACTTTGCAAACCGAAGCACGGGAATGTGGGGATGGGAGGACCAAACGTCCAACTGCTGGTCACTTCCTGGTTCCGCTGGAGGCGTCCGGCTGGACCTCAAGGCGTCCGAGGTCTGTGTTGCCATCGTCATCCCCTATCGTGCCCTTTCAACTCGTCTTCTGAGACTCGATGTGCAGCACAGGCCAAACGCCGCATAAAAACTGCAACCAGGATGAAACGTCATTAGAAACTTTTTCCCGGGTTTGTGGATACACATGTTGTGATAGAAGTGGGTTAATGGACTCGATGAAGACGCACCTTTACTTTAGGTCTATACTTGAGGTAGGTGGAGCGAATCTGGAGGCTGCAGACAAGAGAAAATATAAATATAATAGGAAAATAATAATTTAAAAAAAATTATGACTGGCAGATAAATGTGTACAATTATGCTAATTTACTAAAGAACATTTCTGTGTGTCCGGGATGACAATAACAACTGCATTAGATTATTAATAACACCATTACACTCATCATCAAAAAAAATGGTTGCACAAATAGCTGCACCCAGAAGGAATCAACCGACAGGAATGAAACTTCGTGTCCAGGTTTGACTTTGTGATACATGAGAATGATTTAAGTTTCAGGCTCGGCCGTGCATGTGACAGAAACTAGTACGAGCCTTATCACTGTACCTGACTGACCGCACAGCCACAACCACGGACATTCACGAGCAGTGTTACCTCCATGAGTCATCCTGTTAGTGCAGCACCATTGGCAGACGGCTGCACCACGCAGGACTACATGCACACAGACCGTTACCACGACTGTCCTTAACACCATGTCACCGTCACTAAAGACTGCAGTGGTGTCGTGTCTGACTATCATGGAGTGAGTCAGAACGGCACCAGGTCATCCTCAATAACGAGTCCCGCTTCAGCCTTGGTGGAGACGCCCAACGAATCTGTGTGTGTAGGCACCGTGGTGCAACAGGGCCTCCAGCTCTGCCACACAATCTACAGGAACTGTGTGAGTATATTCAGCTCTATAACTCCAGATGCCGAGACGTCTGGCACATTGGGTTAGCCAACATGGCGGCCTGGCGCCATACTGAGAGACAGACTTCTGTATGTGTAGCTCAATAAATATTCCCCATATCAGTCTGAATGTATCATCAGTTATTGATCCTGGTCATCTTTATCTTCCTTCCCAACAGCACCGCACTCCCACACCTCCTTCTGGGTGCAGCTGTTCTTTTAAAGATGAGTGTAGATACAAGTTATTGTTATTCAAAAATATTTTAAAGTACAGAGTAGGTAAAGAGACATGCAAACTTTTGAATGCAACATGTCAGCCATATGGAAACAACTAAGGTGGAATTAAAATACGGACACTTCAGACCGAGCAGCTCATGAGCTGCTTATACAGCAGTGTAAAGGCTGTGGGCAGATGTTGTCTTTTACATAAGCTCCATAAACTGATATACATGACTTTGCTTATTCCACGTGGGCTTTAACTAAAAAAGAGACATTGCTTTGACTCAAAGCATGTAGTCCTTTGTGTGGAGACTACAGGTGGGGTACCTGAGGAGAATGTGCAGGTAGGAGCCGAGGCCTGTTAGAATATGCCACCACGCGTGCAGCTGGGTGACTGCTCCGACTACGGGCGGCAGCCTCTGGCGCGTGGCTCTGAAAAGGAAACACATTCTTCAGTTCCACTTTATTTGACATTATGTTTACAATGAGTACGAAACAGTGACTGATTACATCCTCACCTTAAAGAGTCACAGAATATATTATCAATGTTCCATAAAACGAATCCTAACAGGAAGACGCTTAGCGACGTGTAGCACAGAGCTCTCAGCCATGGATACACCCTAGAACGAGGAGGTCAGGTTACAATCAATTAAACGACAAAGGCAATGGAGAACAAGTCACACAGTACTATGACTCAGACCCCACCCTACAGCTATTTCATCTGCAGTAAAAACAGCCATTAAATGTTGTTCATTATCAGGAGAATTTTCCGAGGAGACTAGATACAAGATAATATACATGTGTAAGAAAGGAGAAGGCTCCTAACAACCACCTGGAAGACCTGGTAGACCCACCATAGCTGTCCCCATCAGATAAAGAGCACTTAAAGCTTTCATCTTTGAGACAGAGGAGAACATCAAGCTCCACTCTGGCTTTAGATCGGAGAACGTCCACAGGTGTTCTCTCCATCCTTCCAGACACCTCAATGCTAGAGTTCTGAAAGGAGGTGTAGCTGTTCAAGAAGCTCCTCACTGAGAACAGGAGACTCACACATCTAACAAAGAAGCTGCTGCTCGTGTTCTCAGAACAATGGACTGACCACTCCAGAGTCCAGAACCTCAACACCACTGAATGTGTTTGGGGTTGTTTGGATGGCGAATAAGCAGAAAACCAGATAAACCAACTTCTAAGACTGAACTTGAGAAGTGTGAAACAATATCCCTGCAGCTTTCTAAGAGGAGGGCTCATTATTGTTGTATACATCATTGTTTGGGCTCCAGTGAATATTCGACGCCTTGCCCCAGTGGGCTGGGGGTGCTGATAAAGGTGTTCAGAAAATCTGTATCTGATGTCCGTGTTGAAAGCACGTCCAAAGCTTAATCCAGTGTGAAATCCAAATCTCCAAGCTGCTTCCTTTTCTCGCAGAGTGCTGTGGTGCTCACACCATAACTCCACCTACCAGGCCTGCTAGCCTCTCTTAGCCTGAGCTGAGATATAGATCCACATGTTATCATGGCAAATAGTACAAGTTAGGATCATTTGATCAGAGCTCATGATCTGGAATGCAGGTGGAGTGGTGAGATCAGCGTTGGCGATGAAGAGCCTCCAAATTTACATAACGTTGTTTCCACATGGACTTAGGCCCAATTCCATTTCACCCCTGGCCACTAACACTAGCCCTACCCCTCTGTTTTGGATCACGAAGCTGGCGATTAAAAAGTTTCATATCACCGGAGGAATTTTTGGTGGTGATAATAAATGATGGTCCTCCACCTCACACAGGATGTCCTAAATGTGTTTAAGCAGTGAGGAGCTGAACTGTACCCTCCTCTGCGGTCACTGTTAATGAAGTCATATCGTTTTTTGTTAGTGCTCTTTTTTAATCGGTGGATTGTTTGATGGATGTGTACTGCTTTTCATCTGTTTACATAAAAGCCGCTGACGACACCTGATGACGTCACGTATTCCTGTTCTCGAAGGGTGGTCCCATTTCATAGGGGGACGATTTCAGGCACTACCCCTTATAACTCAGTTTCAAGAGTGAGGGTTACACTAGAAAACAGGGGGAAGGTATAAAAATAAGAAATGGGATTGGGCCTTAGTAAAGTTATCCTGATGTCTCTTCCTCTGCCACATGGCCTTTCTTCAGACCTTACTGTTTCAGAACAGCTGCACTGCCCCTAGTGTTTTTAGTATGTACTGCACCGGTGCACAAAGTTAACACCAAGAATATCTCTAGCCCTAGTGCTGGAGGGGCTGTTGCTTCTCACTGTGCTTGGCAGCGTTTTCAGCAAACTGTAAAAAGAAATAATGCTGCGCCGTTGACCGTAACCTTGTGGAATCAAAGTCTTCCCTTAGGGAACCCAAAATCGACCAGTACTTTGCAGTAGGTCTTTATTTATAGCCTAGATTTAGTACATAGTAATAATAATAATAATAATAATAATAATAATAATAATAATAATAATACCATATACACATATTTAACACAAATTAGGCATGCTAATAAAGGCACTTGATGGGATATTGTGAGCTCTACCTTTTCGCATTCTCCAACTGAATTTATTACCAACTAGCAGTTTTACATAAAAACTCAAAAAACACAAAAACTCACAATCATCCATTATACATTCACTTACCACGTGACTATGAAAACGGCCCGGAAGACGAGGCAAGCCACCAGCACACCATACATGACCTGCAGAAAAGGATACGTGCCTCCCAGGTTAATGCATCGACCACTACTGTATACAATACAGTATTGTTCCAGCATCTCTTAAGAGGGAAAAGATTGTGTGGGTTGTATCTACTAACACTAAGCTGCTGTTGATGCAGGGCTGAGAAGAAAAACAAACGGCAACCTAACAAAGACACTGCGCTCAGATATCAGCCTCCCACATCAGGGCGAGCGGGGGAAGCTTCTACCCTCATGCCCTCAAACAGAACCGGCTCCACAACGTCAGCGACTCCTGCTTTGTTAGCCCTTTTCTTTTGTTTGGGCAGAGCACCCTAGTCCTTGATCGTTTTCAAAGGCTTGGTGCAACGGGAACACGTATTAAGCATTGTGTGCCTCGTGGAATGCAGTATACTATCAAATACGCTCCTATTGATTCTTAAAATCCCCATTCAGACATTTAATCTGCACTATTATAACAGCAACGGACCTCAGTCAGCCTTGCAGAGAAGGGGAGGCCAAATGAGCCACTTGTCCCTGTAGTAAAGCAGTGGATCAGACTTTTAGCACACTCTCTAATTGATCCATTTCTCACCTGATGAAACACTGGCTCCTTCCACTGCAGGTAGACCTACAGGTGAGATAAGAGAAAGACGTCCAAAACATGTAATCTGTACATCTGGAGAGGAAGCATTAACGCAAACAGCAATGACGCTTAATGGTATGGCAGATGACACTGGCAATAATTCATTCTAAATGTGCAGATATGCTTATTTTCCCTGTCTTGTTTCACCGTATGGGTACATGCATACGTAATGAGGATACTTGAATCTATATCTGGCTGCTGTTGCACAGTTCTGTTATTTATTTGCACTAATATTGCATTAGGGCATGCTTATAGGGCATATCATCACTGTCCAAAGAAAAACATGTATCTCCAAAACGACAACTTTACAGGAGAGGCCAAAAACCTCTTTTCATTATAATGGAAGTCAATGGAACCGGACTTTTTTCGAAAGTGATTTTGGACCATTTCTGTTGGTCCATTCGTCATGACATTTTCACACAACGTAAATGTCAGCTCATGTGGTCACATGATGCATAAAAATAAAAATCAAATTTACTTTTGGAGATACATGTTTTTCTCTGGGCAGCGACGATTATATTATCCGTTTCGCTAATTTATACACATGCGTATCTATATTTCCTCCCTCTGGTTTTTCTTTCTGATTTAGTACTTAGTATTTACCTTGTAATGTAGTGCAACTGCTTGTTTCTCTGTGCATATGGCAATGAAGGCTTGAATATCTTGTGGCACATAAGGCAGAGACAATATTGGAAATGGGGATGAGGTCATCCTTACCACGCTCACAATAATACTGAAGAAAAGCAGAAGTGCGATCGGGAAGTAGTTGATGGCATGTTCCTGCTTGAAGCACTCATATCTGTAATACCGGAAACACAGCAGGTCAGATTATGAATAGGTCAGAACAGTGCAGAAGTGTGAAGTCATAACTGATCAGAAGACAAGTCAATGCAGCAAGACAGCAAGATAAGGACACATCCAGCCGTGTTGCTGTTGACACAGTAATCCAGTTTGACCAGTACACACTCACATCATTCATATTTCATGTCTTGGTTTTGTTTGATGGCTGACAAAACAAAGCAAAATGCTGAATTAACTGCACGGAGAAAAATCAGCACTGATGCTGACTGGTGCACTGCATGATACAGTTGACCTAGGTGACCTTGGATCAGGATCAAAATGGCAAAAGGGGAAAAGCTGTACATGACCAAGTGTGGGTCCGGTACTGGGAGCCGTCAGCTTCAGTCACATTGTCTTCTCTTGGGTCATATTTACAAACCCAGGTAAATCATGAAATATTCATATTGTGGAGAACTTTATTAGCAACCCACAGCAACCTGCAGACCTAGTCGTTCATCTGGTTATCTAATCAGCCAATGGTGTTGCAGCAGTGAAGATACGGGTCAGCAGCTTCAGGTAAAGTTCACATCGACCATCAGAAACAGGAAAAATGTGTTAGTGGTTTCGAGCATGGCATGATTCTTGTAGCTGCTGATCTCTTGGGATTTTCACGCCCAGCCATCTCTAGAATGGTAGGATGGAAACACCTTGTTGGCGAGAGATGTCAGTGGAGAATGGCCAGACTGGCTCAAGCAGACAGAAGGGCTACGGTGACAACTCTGAATGCCCAGAACGTTATATACGAGGCAGATAGACTTTGGCAGCCCGCGATAGCTTCCACTTCTGATCCTCAGGAAAAACAGGAAGTGGGCTGCAGTAGGCACAGACTCATCAAAACTGGAGAGCTGAAGACTTGGCATCTTGGCTCCTCGGGCCATTAAAAGCAATCAACGCCGCAGCCTATTTGAGTATTGTTGCTGAGCATGTGCCACAATTTATCATCTGCTAACAGCTACTTCCAGCATGATAACGCGCCTGGTCACAAAGCAAAAGTAGTCTCAAACTGGTTACGTGATTGGGACAATGAGTTCAAAGTTCTTCAGTGGCCTTCAGAGAGCAAAGGGAGGCCCTACCCAGTATTAGTACAGTGATCCTAATAAAGCGCTTGGTGTAGATAACCGCAGCTCAGTGTGCATAAACCAGCATGGCTGTCTAAAACTGGCCCTGTGGGTCAGACGAATTTTGCTCCATGTCTGAATTTAGACAAGAATGAGGCTTTCGTTCGGATCTTCTGTTCCACCTTAAAGGAAGCAGTATATTACAGCATCCATACAGGAAACTGAAAGTAGCTGGATCACCATTTAAGGTGGAGGAATTTTAAATAAGAAATTAATTTGGGGTTTGTCAAGTTCCTTAAACCGTTTGTCCTAAACGTACATGCTGGAATGAACGCACTGGTAAAGACCTGGGGATAACGCAGGACTACATGCACCCAGATCTGCGATGGTGTCGAGCCAAACTGTTATGGAGTGAACCTGATTGTTGTCACGTGTCAGGAAGGCCTGGTGTCACTCCACCTCCGCCCCTACCACACCATCTGCAGGAACTGTGTGAGAATATTGAAGCTGCGTGGGATGGATTATCACAGGACACCATCAGGAACATCGACAACTCCATGCCGAGACATCTGGCATGTTGCGTTAGCCAGGATGACGATCCCCATCCACAGAGCAGGAGGGGTCACCGAATGGTTTCATGAGTAATGAAATTCATGCAAATCAAATGGGAGTCACCAGATCTCAACACAACTGAACACCCATGTGAGATAGACTTGTTGGACAGAGTTCTCCACCACCATTATGGTGTTCCATGCTCTTAGTTCCAGAGACCTGTGGAATCTATACCAAAGCATAGTGCAGCTGGTCTGGTGGCCTGTGATAGTTAATAACGTTCCAAGACACTTTATGGTTTTTCCTTTCATTTTCCACCCTTCTGTATATAACACACAAGTCATATTTCTCATATTCCCAAACTATTTAAGAGCTCTTATACAGAGCTACACACAGCATATCCACTTCATGTAAGGCATCTTCAATCCAGGGCTGTCAGAATTAAAAAAAAAAAAAAAAAAACTTTATGTTTAAGTTATGTTTAAAGATCTATGGGAGTTTTCTTATTTTGGAAGTTTTATAAAACTATGCATGAGTCGCTATCATTGTTAAGAGCCAGTCTCATTTTCTGGTCTTATTTTTAAATTCATTAGATTAAATGAATAGCACATTACTCAGTTACATACTGTGGGGCTGAAAAGGAGTAAGGCCACCAATGAAATTGCTTCTCCTCTCCATTCGTTTCTGCTTTACCACAAAGATTTCCATTACAAAATCTTAATGTCAGCAAACAGAATAATTCTACACTAAGGTACGTCTCGGTATGGAGCTGTAGGGGTTCCTAATGGTGACCTCTGATAACCCATCCTATGCAGCTTGAATATCCTCACACAGTTTCTAGAGATGGTGCGGCAGGGATGGAGTTGGAGGAACACCAGGTCTTCTGGACGTTTGACAACAAACCGTTCATCTCGGTGCTGACCACGGTGCCTCCACACACGGATTCGTTGGTCGTCTCCACCAAGACTAAAGCGGGACTCGTCACTGAAGATGACCCGCTGCCATATGGAGTCACTCCATGACAGTCTGGTACGACACCACTGCAGTCTTTGGTGACGGTGACGTGGTGTTAAGCGCAGTTGTCATGGCGGTCCACATGCATGTAGTCCTGTGTCATGCCAACGGTGCTGGCACCAACAGGATGACTCATGGTAGGTCTGGTAGGACCTATCAGTGGATGACCTATCAGTGCTTGCTGAATGTCCGCAATCATGGCTGTTGGGTCAGCCACCAAGGCGAAACTATTTGTGCAGCCATTTCTTTTTGACGATGAGTATAATAACGTTAAATACAATATTCAATAAATAAAACTATATTTTTATTTAAAAAATATTAAATTATTAACATTATTCATAAATATTATATTATTTTATTAAATTATTTTTATTACAGAAGAACATTTCTTTAAATCAGAGTTTCACACAATTGTATATATAATCACAAACAGCCCTACTTTAATTCAAACGGGAATCAAGAAAGAAATCCACTTACATACAGTAAACGAAGACACAGCAGCAGTAGATCATCGGCAGCTCATCTAGCAACTGGAAAGATACAAGTGAGGGTTGCGATGCTAAAGCCTCGTAAACATCTGATTAATAATTCAGTGTATTATTGTTAAAGCTTTGGGCCTACTAGACTAGAAATCAATCAGGGAATAAGAAACTCAAGATAGAGAACAAATGTGTTCTGGCCTGGAAAACAGATTCTTTGCCAATACATGAAGAAGAGTTAGAGAAGTTGTCAGTATAGGTGAAGAAGTGAACGAAAGATGGTCTCACCTGCATTTCGTACTGCAGTGTCATGTGGAAGCACCAAGAACCAATGCCAACAGCTATATCAATAACAGTAACAGCATAAAAGAACAGCACAGGTGCAACACTATTCGTACGCCATTCTCTGAAGACACATGCATATCAAGGCAGGTCTGCTTATGGAGTGTACGTAACTATCTCTGTTAGGCATCTAAGCAAGCAGCACCTCGTGGGACTTCATGCTTAAGCAGAGTAAACAACTTCCTCTGGAATTTACAATGCTTTGTTCAAGCTTACCTGCGAGTCCTAAAAACGAACACACGTAACGGACCTCAAGTCCGTCTTTAAACGTCTGCAGGGCCCCATAAATGGGAGGGAGGATCATAATCAGGTTACTGACTGTGTTCCCTACAAGGTCAAAACACAACACGCACAGCAATGTTTTAGTGACATTCGCATTCCACACCAACCAGGTACTACTCCTCCTTTCATCTACACTCACCGTTCAATTCATCAGCTCCACTGACCATATAGGACACTCTGTAGTTGTACAGGTCCAGACTGTAGTCCATCTGTTTCTCTGTATACTGTATTACCCTGTTCTTCAATGGTCAGGACCCCCACAGGACCACCACAGAGCAGGTATGATGTGGGCGGTGAATCATTCTCAGCACGGCACGTGACCCTGACATGGTGGTGGTGTGTTAGTAAGTGTGGTCACCTCAGCTGTTGGACACCTCAGTGTCACTGCTGGACTGAGAATCGTCCACCAACCAAAACTATTCAGCCAGCAGTGTCCTGTGGGCAGCGTCCTGTGGGCAGCGGCCTGTGGGCAGCAGCCTGTGGGCAGCGGCCTGTGGGCAGCGGCCTGTGACCACTGACGAAGGACTAGAGGATGACCAACACTGCACTGTGCAGCAGCAGATGAGCTATCGTCTCTGACTGTCCATCTACAAGGTGGACCAGCAAGGTAGGAGTGTCTAATAGAGTGGACAGTGAGTGGACACAGTGTCTAAACACTCCAGCAGCACTGCTGTGTCTGATCCACTCACACCAGCACCACACACACTAACACACCACCACCACTGCAGTGCTGAGAATGATCCACCACCCACATCATACCTGCTCTGTGGTGGTCCTGTGGGGGTCCTGACCATTGAAGAACAGGGTAATACAGTACACAGAGAAACAGATGGAGTACCACCAAATAGACAATGAGTGTAGAGGGTTTGGTACATAAGACCACACAAACGTTATGACACAAACAAGGCAACGCAGCGAGTGAACCCGGGCATCTCCTTTCTCCCTGTGGGTTGTGTGGTCACTTTTACTGACCACTGCAAGTTCTACCCATGGCTCCAGCTACTGGCTGAGTCAACACCCAGCACAGAGACGGTGCCAGTGGTGTGGTCACATTAAAGACGCATGCATGTGCCACTATTGTTGACTAAAGGTTGGGACTAATTGTTGTACATATTTCGTGCACCACTAACTGCACCACCATTTAACACGGAATGGAAAACTCATGAAACAAGATGGTGACCAGGAATCCAACTTCATCTCCCACATCTTCAATGACTGCTCCAACCTTGAACAATATAGAGCAGCTTCGCTCAGCGTTTGACCCTGAAGAGACTGAGGACAGGAGCAGCCCCACCTTTGTTAGCACCACAACCCCAACAGCAGCCTGTAAGTAGCAGCCATGCTGTGTGATTGTATCCGTGTTTGCCGGTTGAAGCAGATCATCTTAAACTGAGAGTTCCATAGTGAGGAACTAATTTAATCTACTGTGTTGACAACATCCAGATTGAAAGCCAGTAGCTAGTACAGCTAGCGTTAGCTACTAGCATTAGCTCCAAGTAACTAGCATAGCTAACTAAATAACATAAGGGCAGAGCTTATTTACACAGAGGCTCATTTTATTTAGTCTATAAATCGGCCAATAAGAGAAAAGCTCATCTAATTATTCATGAGTTCACCAGAAAAGCAAATACAGCTTGTTTCATTAAATCATAGCATGTAAACAGGTGTGCAAAACCACATCTGGGTTACCACATCTCATTTTTTTCCCTGAATAAAGGCACATACCTCCGACAAAGAACATTGGTACTCAATAAGTGCATTACATGGTACCTTTAAAACTTAAAACCTGCATCTGAATATTCTGATTTTGTTTTAGCAAACAATGATACATGACTTTCTCACAGTGATCACAAATATGCCATTGATTCCATAAATGTGAAGCTAGCCTCCAATAATGGATTTATTATTAAAAAGTAAATAAATAATACAAAATGAGAAACCCAGAGTGAGTGGAGTGCAGGGTGGAGTGATTACTGCTGTGTAAATGAGAACAAACAATAGAGATGCACCTGGAAGACATGATGCTCTTCATTATAGCATCTCTGAACTGTTGATTTTTGCATGATCTGTTCGCCATATCGACGTGTGGAGGCGACCTTGTGCTAGTACAGCGGTGGACGAGCTCTTACCTGTACTAAAACCCTACACTGACCCTCACTGACAGCGTCTGCACCTGTATTTATTAAAGGCATACTCGTTTCCATTCTGTTGAATCGTGGACGCGCGCCGGCGTGACGTCACCGTGTGTGAACGCGCGCCGTAGCGTGTAACGTCCTGTAAGGACAAACGCCTTAGTTCTGCACTTAGACTCTAACGTTACGAGCAAACCTAGCGAGACAAACCCGACCGGGTCAGAACAGCCCCCGTCGGCACTGGACCCCCACTTCCGGGTCATTCCTCCGCTTTGTTATGATTACCGAGCCTCTCGGTCTGGTAGCTGAAGTTCAGCCGTTAGCTGTCGGCCTCACACAACAAGCCCGCTCGCGGCTCCGAAACGGACACGAACCCGCGGCTCCCGCGGCTAGCCGGACGGTTCCGGGTGTACTTACAGAACTCGGCGATGTAAAACGAGACGACATAGTTCTCCTCGCACCAGTCCAGGGTTGAGGTCGGTCTCCCCCAGTAACCCAGCCTGTCCGCCGCAGGAGCCATGATGGGAAAGAGGGAGGAGCCCGGTCCGCTGGAAGGCGGGGCTTCGGTCTCCCTAGTAACGGACTCGCGACCCCAGCCAATCAGAACCCAACAAGCTTAGTACAGGTGAGGTTAACAGTAGCCGTAGGCTAGCAATACTGCGGGTTAGTGAAGGATGGGCTGCCGCTACAGGTCAGGGCCTAAAGGGGAAGTCCACCGGCTTTTCGAATTTTCGAGTAATCCTTTTCAGAATCAGGTTTATTGGCCAAGTCTGTTGTCACACACAAGGAATTTGGTTCAGCTTGTTGGTGTCCACAACCCCACCCACCTCTTTAGGTAAACCTCCTTGTTTTTACACCCTTTCTCCAGTGTATCAGCTCCAATGCACGCTGTAGATTTACAGTTACAGTCCATCTGTTTGCCTGTATACTTTATTACCCTGTCCTGCAATATTCAGGACCCACACAGAGCAGGTATTATGTGGGGATGGGAGTGGGGAGATGGGTAGTGGGTGATTCTCAGCACTGCAGTGGCACTCACGTCATGGAGGCGTGTTAGTGTGTGTTGCACTCGTATGTGTGGATCAGACACAGCAGTGTTGCTGGAGTCTACTCAATGTCCACTCTATTAGACACTCCCACTTTGCAACTGCCCTTCCACCCATACAGGACATCTATGACAAGAGATGTCTGAGGAAAGCATTCAACATATCCTCAGACCCCACACACCCCAGTCATCCCCTCTTCCAACCTCTGCCATCCAGGAGGTGGTACCGGAACATCCGAGCCAGAACCACCAGGTTCAGGAACAGCTTTTACCCTGGAGCTGTCAAATTGATCACACTAGCTTCTACCAGAACACGACTACAACACCAAAGACTGTACTGATAAAGCCTGGATCACCCCAGCACACACTGTGCTCCAGTACCTCACGAGACTTTACTGCACTTGACCTGTGACCTGTATACTTGAACATCTCAGCTGTGTATTTATTTATCTACTGAACATCTGTACTAAGCAATTTAGTTGTTACCAGAATAGAAGATGCTTTTACTAAATGCACTGTACACTTTATATATCTATACTGTTTACACACATACTGATACTGCACTTACACTTTGTACATGTCCTACTGTACAGTCTACACACATTGTTTTTGTCTATTTGTCTTTGCACTAAACTAATACACACACACACACACATTCCTATACTGCACTGGAGGCGGAGCCTGACTGCGTTTCGTTATACTGTACAACCCTGTATTGATATAATGACAATAAAGTTGAATTTAATTGAATAGATGTACAGTCAGACATGATATCTTACCTGCTCCTGCAGCACAGAGGTCACAGGACCCTGCCCACAGGACCCTGCTCACAAGAAACAGCCCACAGGACCCTGCTGACTCCTGTTTGTTTTGGTTGGCGGACGATTCCTAGTCCAGGCAGCGACTCTGAGGTGCTCCAGCAGCACTGCTGTATCTGATCCAATCTCACCATCACCACGTCAGTGTCACTGCAGTGCTGAGAATGATCCACCACCCACATCATACCTACTCAGTAGCGGTCCTGGGGAGTGGGGGGGCCTGACATACACATAGCTACATAACACATAAATAGTATACAATATACATATTATTTACAGATAATGCATGATAAACAGCATTAATGTGCATCATGCATATGAATGAAATTGTAGTGTACACTATGGCATGGGTGTGAAGCAGAGGTCAAGAGAAAACAGGAGTAGCTTTAAGGCCTACTGGTCAGCTATTAACGAGGGTGATTGCATGAGGGAAAAGGTGAAGTGGTTCAAACCTACAGACTTACTTGACAGTAGTGGTGATAGAACTACTCCACCAGGGGGCAACATTGTGGAACACAGTGTCGAGCCCTAAAGTTTATATGGAGAGGAAAGAAATAGGGTGAAATGCAGGAAACATTTATTACACCCTAGGAAGCCTTTACATCCGTATATATGTATATATGTGTGGGGCAGAACAACAGTATTAACTTCTAACTTAATATTAATATTAACTGATTATTTGAGCTGACAGTGAGTGCGGTTTCCTTCAGTATGAAACCCACTGCGGCACATTGTTCTTCAGTGAGGCCCCCTATTGGTATGATGGTCAAGGATCTCTTTTGACTATGTGCTTATCTTTCATCCAAAGACAAACCAAGGGGCCAAAGGAACTAAGTCGCAAGCAAAATGCCTTGAGAGACTGAAACTAATTCCGACAAAGAAAGAATTGCAGTGAAAAAAAGTGAAACAGCACATACATATCGTCGCTGTCCAATGAAAAACATGTATCTCCATTTTTGTTGATTTTTACTTTTATGCATCATTTGTACACAACAGCTGCTGTTGACACTGTGTGAAAATATCATGATGAGTGGACCAACAGAAATGGCCCAAAAGGACATGGGAAGACGTCTGGTTCCATTGACTTACATTGTCATTCAGTTTGGATTTTGGCCTCTCCTGTAAAGTTGCCATGTTGGAGATACATGTTTTTCTTTGGACAGCGACGATATATATAACATCACTTCTACCATAGTTTAACACTGTTTCTGGTATATGAGGTATATGATATTTATATTAATGAAATAAAACCCATTAGATATTAATTCATATTTTATTTAGTGTTATGTTGGAAATCCAGTGGTGGAAAGGCACGTACAAAAATGCACATACAATTCATCATACAATAAACCTGGCTCATATCTGCCTGCAGATCAGCCTTAGTCTGACTCATTAACATCCAAACTATTTATTTAAACACATTCTGAAACAAGTCACATGTTAAACTGCCAGCACAGTGGCATAGGTTCATACTTCAATGTAGGATTAATGTAAAGTCAACTAGCCTCTTGCATGTTCTGTCATGTCATGTCATATCCTACAGCACTGCATTGCATATGCCGTCCTCCTTGTGTTAACATTAATACATCAGCCATTAGGACTAAAACCTCTGAAGTGGTCCGTTATTGTGTAGTCAGCATCATGCCCATATTAAACTATAAATCATTTCTGAAGCTTAAGTTTGCACAGTGTACACACACACGCACACACACACACGCACACTTTAAAACAGGGCACATGTTATTATATGCCATAAACCAAATGTGACTTTTGTTCATCATGAACAATTTATAAAAAAATCTATCATGACCAATAGGCAAAAATTCCTCTACAAGTAGGTCACCACTGTCTTACAGAAAATAAGACAACCTAGAACGCATCTTCTCTTGGGTGATGTCATGCGCTAAACAGAAGGGCTGATTAACATATTGTAGTTAAATAAATATTCAGCATGCTGAATAAATAAAAGTATATTTGGTTGTTTTATATAGCAAATGTAAATGCAACTGGACATGCATGCAATAGTTAGGCCTCTGTCTTAACAGGCAAGCGTTCCCTTTAGAAGTAGAGGCATGCATGTTTACTGGGGTCAAAGCCATGCTGTGTTTAAGCTGGAGAACTTTTTCCCCTTTAGGCAAACTACCTTGGAGACTGAAAAGCAGAGAGATATCTTTAGGTCAATAAGCAGTCGAGATATATATGTATATAATTATTATTATTTTCCCCCTTCTGCTCTGTACACTACTGATAAATGCAGGTTTAAATGCCATTTATGCATTTTTTTTTTTTTTTTTTTTTTAAACGTTACTTCCAGTTGGTGCAAGGTGTATGGGATGGGAAGGCTGGGGGGTTTGTTTATTGTATATTGTAATCTGTAAAAATTCAATAAATAAAGTTTTCAAACAAAATTGCAGTCGAGATATTAAAATGGTACATACCTGCTACAAGTCAGCGAACACTAGCAAACTACCTCATGACAAAGCTTGCTGGTTTGTGTGGGTTATTTTGGTGAGGTTGCCAGTTTTAGGAGATCAGTACACAGTAGTGCTTGCTTGTATGCCGCAGTATTCATATTTCAACTCTCTAAATGACCTTGAGGAGAAACGTACACAGGACAAACCATACTGTGTTTGGAACATGTCCATTTATAACAGGATGCGATGGCAGAAAACGTTTTCGGCAGCCTCTCTTACGCCTTCTGTTTCTAATATGGGCATGATGCCACCTACAGAATGACAATAGGATTTCAGAGGCCTATTTAAAGCAGAGTATGCTCATAGAGCTTAATACTGAACAGCATGCTGCACTATAGCTCAGTGTTCAACATTAAATACTGAGTTTAAAAAGAAAGGCACATGTTACCAGACTGGACACATTCCAGATTTTGATATTTAATTCATTTCCAGCTGAGAAGAAGTGGGGTCACAGAACAACACCAGTCACGTTGCAGGTCAACACCTCCATGGTGTTACTCTGTCTGACATGTCTATGAAATGGCTCCGGTTTGTGGACCCTCCAGCAGTTCACTTTATCCCTCAGAACAATCCCCCTAATGCTCGGGAGGAGCTGTAGGATGTTTGTAGGTAAAGACACCACTCCGGAATCTGACAAATTGAGCTCCTGCAGCATTTTAAGGCCACTGAAAACCTCTAGGCTCAATGAATTCAGTTTGCTGTTATGTGACAGGTCAAGCACTTGGAGGTTCTGAAGATCCTGCAGACTTTGAGGTTCGATTGTGTGTAACTTGGGCATCTCACATAGAGTGAGGTGGACTAGATCCTTCAGACCAGCAAAACTCTGTTTATCAATGACAGATATGGGGTTATCGGCCAGGTTCAAGGACCTGAGCGAGAGGTCATGGAGATCTGGCACTGAACTCATCCGATTTCCTGCCAAATTCAGACTCTGTATATTGGGAAGCTGTGGTCGTGGAGTCTTCGTAACAGCCCGTATCAAATTATGAGACAGATCCACACCGAGAGGCCTTCCTTGGTGCCTGACGCTGAACACATCCAGGTTAACTTCATGAATCTGATTGTAGCTCAGATCTACCTCGGCAAGAGGTAGGCCAGTGAAACAGCCCTCCATGAGGACCTCAATGGAGTTCCGGCTCAGATCCAGACTCTCAAGGTAGCGCAACTTGGAAAACATGGTCCCGTTCACAACAGAGATTCGGTTGTTGCTCAAGTCAAGGCTGGAAAGCGTTGTGTACCCAGGTCCGGAAAGCGCAGAGTCTTCAATGGAACGGATCTCGTTAGAGGAAAGGTCCAGGGACAAGGTATCCAAGGGAATCGCAACCGGCACCATGCCTGGGCCCACTCCACTGCAGTCCACTTTGGTCAGGCTGAAACTATTGAAAAATCCAAAGCTCTCCACTTCACACTGACATCCGGGGTGGCACATTTCCACTGCAGCTACTTGGAGAATGAGCAGTAGGGCCAGCTTCCCTCCCAGGTGGCTGCCCATTGTTCTGTCTTAAAGAAAGAGATAGCTTTTAGTGGAATGTAAATAAACAACAAGACAATAGACCATCTAGAAGTAGTCTGGACCATTTGGCCATTTTAGCACTTTAGCTCCAACACCTACAGCTTCTTAACATGGCGTGAAGTACACTACAAAAGGCAGCTCTGATGTGGATTGGCAGTTACTCAGCATAGGCTGTCTCGCGCCTCATTTCATCCTGTGCAAACAACTTTTGGGATTATTAGCATATAGTTGTTACCACAGCATCTTACAAAACAACTTTTGGGATTATTAGCATATAGTTGTTACCACAGCATCTTACTGGGTCTGAAGCTTTGTGTTTTGTTTAACCCAGTGGTTCTAAAACCCAGTATTCAGATGGTCTGGATTGCTGCTCCAACCTATGGCGGAACAGCTGGAGATCCCTGACTTACTGATTCAAAGTAAGTACACAGTTTAGACCACTTCATACCATAGCCTTGATAAAACATCAGCAATTTCCATCCAATTAAAGCTATGAACTGTAATTTAAGGCCGCCTGAAATGATTTAATGTGAAACATGATTTAGAGGTCCTTACCTGAATCACAACGGTTCACAGTGGTGGTGATGAGAACCAGACATCCAAACAAGGCTACCAGACAGGCCTTGTTTCAGACCTGCCAGCCCAGATCAGATTTCTGGCTTATCCAGATTGCATTCAGACCTCAAATCGGACTTTAGTGTGTTTTACATCACTTGCAACACCAACATCATTACCCCAGTACCCCCATCCAATTAGACTGGTGAGGTCAGGACGCACCAATCAAATCAGGTGACAATTAACACTTGTCTTATAGGATCTGATATAAGAAACAAATCCGATCTGAGGTGGTTACAAATACTCTGCCTGATGCAGGGGATATTCCTATATGGTAGCTTTGGTCTAAAATCTAGTTTTAAAGCCCATTCAGGCAAACGTTCCCAGAGAAAATGATTCATATAAGACATGTAGGTTCACTGGTTCCCATCACCACCACTGTACAAATAGAGTAACAGGGTTCTCACCTTCCTTCCTGCAGACTTCAGCTCCAACTCTAATCGACCTGAGCCATCTGATTACTGAAATAAGAAGTCCCTGATTAGCTGAAGCAGGTGTGAATGATTTCAGTGAAACCTGGCAGGAGGGTAGATCCCCAAAAGGAGGAGGGTTATTGATAACTGCTCTACAATCCACCAGTTCATGTAAAAGCTCTCTGAAACAGAGCTGAGCGATCTGACAGTGTTGATAAGAGCAAAGTTAGTCAGGTTTAACCGAATTCAGTCCAACACTGAATAAATATTCTGTGTTCACAGTTTGATAGCACTCTTTAAATGCTAGAGCTTAACGACTCTGTTCCAGCTGATCTGGGGGACAAAATATCGCGATATTATGTTATTGGCATATCACCCACCTCCACCGGGACTTTGTTTATATTCCAACGTCTGAAACGTACAGCAATCCTATAGGTGGCGCTTCTCTTTAATTTAAGGCTAAGGCTAAGGCTAATGCTAGCGTTCAGTAGGACTCTTTTTCAATAAGTAGTAAAACTGACTTCCTATTCGCCAGCTTCTTGCTCGTAGTGTGCCGTTCCACCTTAAGGAGAATGTAACTCCTGGACCGTTTAAGGTGGAGCAAGGAAATTTAGTCTAGAATTTAGTCTTGTCGACTTCACTCAGTTTCTCCTCGCTGTTTCACTCCTATGAGGGTAAACAACGACCGTGGAACCGAACCAAACCGAGCTCACTCCGTTCACCTACCGTTTGAAGACCCCGCGAGCACATTCCGTTACGTTTCTCCTGGCATCCTTACGCGCTCGTGCCTTAACTCAGGTTCGTTTTCATTGGTTAGAAGGACGCGAGGTTTGGCCAATCGCAGGCGAGACCTTAGCCAACACCGCCACGAGAATGACCCCTCCCACTTCCGTGCACCAACTTGGCACGTAGACATCCAATAACTTTTTAATTCATATTAAATAACAACGTATTAATTTAACACTGTTTATAACGACACAGCCTTTTAAAATGATTTATAAAGCTCAAGTTCACCATAAAGGAGAGACAATAAGCTACTAATAAACCTAATCTTATTTGTGTTATTGAAACTGATTCAGCATGTAAACATGTAAACAAATAAGGACATTAATGCAATAATAATCTGCTGCATGGTTGAATGTGTATATACCATCACTTTATTAGGAACATTTTTCATTTGTACTTTTACACAAATGGAAACTGCAAAATAGCTAATTTTTAATTCTCTGTTTTTGTGACGTCACAAAACACAAACACATCTAAATATGCATCCACCTTTTCAGCCTACAGCAGTTTATCGCCGTTTATGAGTATGAAGTGAAATTGTAAGGAATTATTTAATAGTCCGTGTACTAATTGTTCATGAAGGTAAAGTAAGGACATGTCCACTAGATGTCCTCAGAGGTCTACACCACTGGACCTCTACCTGGCACATAAGACATGAGGGCTTATTGTTATATGCACAGAGAAACAAGCAGGTGCATCTATCTATACACACACATACACACACACACACACACGCACATATATATATATATCCCTTGCACATTTGTGCACATTTATTTATTACTATTGCAATTATTACTATTTCTACAGGTCTCCAGTTATATCTGTATTTTTATATTTCTTGTATATATTTCTACCCTTATTATGAAGTGAGATATATATTTATCTACAGTTAATAATATTGCTGAGCCGGTACCTACCCACTTAGCTGTTCATACTGCACAGCCCTGTTTTATTTGTTTTACTGTGCTTTTTTGTGAAAATACTACTGACTGCTAAATTTCCTTCAGGATCAAAAAAGTGTCTATCTATCTGTCTATCTATATAGATAGATAGATAGATAGATAGATAGATAGATAGATAGATAGATAGATACACACACATTTATATATATAAAATTACAAAATTATATACAAAAATACAAAATTAAAAAACATAAACAATGCAGTCTGTACCTAATTTAAAAGGCACAGGAGCAGAATATGTGTACAGTATGCAGTATCAGAGTACATGACAGAACTGTGCAATAGCAGCCATAGACTCAAGTATCCAGATTAAGAACGCATGTCTCATACACCCAGTGTACATAACACTAGGTGTTATCATCATCATCATCATAACCTAATAAATCATTGCTGAAAATATGGGCATTAAAACAATAGTCTGCTGCAAGTTTGCATGCGCGTGACACACTCCCTGAGCACCACATTTATATTTACAGTTTTAGGTTTAAAATAAACTTTCAGACTAAAAGTTAAAACAACGTTCAGACTGGCTTTGTTTTTATTTACTTAGGGAAAACTGTTAGAACACTGAAGGCGCGTGCGCATTACGTCACGCACGCTTCCAAGGCAAAATGTCTGAAGTGGCTCAAAGGCGTGACGTCATAACACCAAGAACCCAAATGGCCACTGTGACGTCACGCGGGGAGAAGGTTTTATATATATAGGTGTCAGACGATCAAAAGCTCATTTCGTCACTGACAGTGAAGAAGAACACCGCTATGAATCTGAACGGACGATCGATGGAGTGGGACAGCGTGGACAGTGTGAGGAGGACCATTCATTTAATCAATCTGAACACGCTCCATCTCCGGACTGAGGAAGATGGAGTTGAGGAGACCGTCCAGGAGGCCCTGGAGAAGCTCGAGAGGGTACAGGTACACATGTGCAGCCTGAGCTCGGAGCTGGAAGCCGGGGTCCGGGACCGGTGTGAGGAAGGAACGCAGTGTAAGAGAACTGCATCCCTCACAAAGCGGCACCAGGAGTCCACAGAGAGAAGCCTGGTGTCCATCATAGACACTCTGAGGAGTAAGGTGAGGGACACACATGAGGACACATGCCGGTTCAGAGAGAACAAGGAACCGTGCATGGAGAACCCTCTGATGCAACGTCTCCGAGAACTCAAGGAGGTAAACCAGCAGCTGAGAGAGTGGCTGGAGCTCAAGGACACGGCTATGGAGGAGATCATTCGAACTCGAGTTCTGGAGAAGAAGGATCTCGAGGAGATGACCCAGCGGTCCTTGGAGCTCCGTTCGGGGATGATAAGCGAGATCGCCGTCTGCAAGGCCGTCATGAGACGCCGGGCCAGTGAGATGGCGCGCATGAAGGAGCAGCTGTATGAGCTCTCGGAGATGAGGCAGGTGAAAGAAGAGCTGGGGGTTTCTCTGGTTCCTGCAGTGGCTGCGTTAAGACATGGAGCCCTGCAGAAGAAAGAGGAGGGCGAAGAAGAGTATAGGGACAGGAGGCCACAGGAAGTGATCGATCGAGAGCGAGAGATGATGCTCGAGCTCATCCAGCGTGACAGAGAGGATGAGGAGTTTCGGCGGATGCTGGAAAAGAAGCATCTGAAAGAACTCCTCCAGAAGATGTCCACAAAAGAGAAGAAGGAGTGGAAGAAGGAGCAGAAGAGAAAGGAGAAAGAAATGAGGAGGAGAGAAAAGATAGAGGAGGAACGCTCCAAGATGGTCACGCTGGAGATGGATGAGAAGGAAAAGACGATGGAAGAGACCAGAGAGAGGAGCCCACAGAGGAGAAGCTTCTGGGAGAGGCTCTCTCGCTGGTTCAGGAGATAAGAGAGAGAGAAGAGAGAGGGAAGAAGAAGAGAGAGAGAGAAGAAGAAAGAGAAAGAGGCCTAATAAAAACATCCGATATTTTCTTCAGCACGCGCTCCATTTCACCTGCCTAAACCCCAACATGCAAGATACCATCAGAGTCCTCACATCAATCCTCACACCCTCAGAGTGATCACACCATCAGTCTCCTCACACCATCAGTCCCCTCACACCATCAGTCTCCTCACACCATCAGTCCCCTCACACTATCAGTCTCCTCACACTATCAGTCTCCACACCATTACCTGCTTCATTCGTTCATTTATTATTTGTTTATTGAAGTTTATTCCATTTACTGAAGTGTAGATAAATGGAGTAAACTGATTTGTGCTGTCTGTGTGTGTTTATTTCTTTAATGGTCTTTTAGTCAGTCAGTTCAGATTAGATTGGTGTTTATTAATTTTCAGATTGATTAATTTCTTGTTTCCTTTATTGTTTAAAGTGGAATAAGTTATATATATATAAAAATAAATAAACAGATAATAATAATAACAGCAATAATAATAAGAAGAAGAAGAAGAAGAACAGTAATAGACAATATATTAAAATAGTGGGGCAGGGAAATAAATTATTTTAAGTAATTAATATAATAATTAATATAATATTTATTAATTAATTTGATAAATTATCATTATAGATAATAATAATAATAATAATATATTAAAATATATTGTTGCAATTTCTTTTGTTTTCGCTATTATTATTATTATTATTATTATTATAAGAAGGTCATATATTAATAATGACAATACCAGAATAATAAATCATGTCAGTGTAAAATTATATTGAGTGGAATTATATAGAATTATATAGAGTCCGGTCACATCACAGTCCTAATGACAGCCCTTGTTTCTAGTCTGGAGCTCCCAAAGCTCATTTACAGCAGTGCGGCTCCACCATTAACCACAGAGCACTAGACTCACTCGGTACTAGGTAGGCCGGTGGGGAACAGAGCACTGAGAGGGGAATAAAACTAACAGCACATAACTGAAGTCCTGCTCCCAGAATTCCATATAACTGTACTAGTAAACTTCGGAGTTTGAGCAGAATAATTCAGGAACAAATGTAAAATAATTATCATAAACATTTAATTTAAATTTGGTGATTTTATTCTTATTTTGATTTAGAACATTCAGCTTTCAGTTTAGGGTTATTGATCAGGCTGTGAGAGAGGAGGAGGCGAGTGGAGAGAACGGAGAGAGGAGGCAGCCGGAGAGGAGAGAGGAGAGAGAGGAGGCAGCCGGAGAGGAGAGAGGAGAGAGGAGGAGGCGAGTGGAGAGAACGGAGAGAGGAGGCAGCCGGAGAGGAGAGAGGAGGAGGCGAGTGGAGAGAACGGAGAGAGGAGGCAGCCGGAGAGGAGAGAGGAGGAGGCGAGTGGAGAGAACAGAGAGAGGAGGCAGCCGGAGAGGAGAGAGCAGAGAGAGGAGGCAGCCGAGGAGAGAGGAGAGAGGAGGGGGCGAGTGGAGAGAACGGAGAGAGGAGGCAGCCGGAGAGGAGAGAGAGGAGGCAGCCGGAGAGGAGAGAGAGGAGGCAGCCGGAGAGGAGAGGGAAGAGGCAGCCGGAGAGGAGAGAGGAGAGGGAGGAGGCAGCCGGAGAGGAGAGAGGAGAGGGAGGAGGCAGCCGGAGAGGAGAGAGGAGAGGGAGGAGGCAGCCAGAGAGGAGAGAGAGGAGGCAGCCGAGACAGTTAGAAAAGAAACAGGAAAGAAACAGTTAAAGGATGAAAATGACACAGTGATTAAATAACTCATCATTAAATACAAAAAAATACATATACATGTCAGAAACAAAGACTCCGAACCGACATGAGCAGAGCTAAAAGTCAGGTTGCTTTATTACACAATAGGACAGTCAAACACAGCAGCAACACACGACTGATCATGCAAGAGGAGATACGAGGTCGCAGCCAGGGACAGGTAAGGGTCAGAAACCAGGAAGAGCTATCAGCGAGGTAGTAGCACACACAGGACAGAAACTCTCAGAGTTACAAGACAAGGTCGGCACAACTTCACACAACGGGGAGGGAGGGAGGGGGAGAGAGAGAGAGAGAGAGAGAGAGAGAGAGAGAGAGAGAGAGAGAGAGAGAGAGAGAGAGAGAGAGAGAGAGAGAGAGAGAGAGAGAAATACGGCGCTCTTCTGCAGCAAGGATATGGAACGCCAAACGGTCCTAAATTACGCCTAGCAACGACGCGTCTTGTTTTAAAAGCGCCGTAAAATACGCCGCTCTAGTGGCTTTTTACGCCGTAAAATACGCCGCTTTTTTGGCTTTCGACGCGTATCCTCGAAATGGCGAAAAAAACGGCGTTTTTTGCGCCCCAAAACGCCGTATTTTACGCCGCTCTTCTGCAGCTAGGACGCCGTAAAAAGCGGCGTTTTAAAATATGGTAATGAGCTCCGCCCGTCGGCTTACAGAGCCAATAGATTTAATCTCCTTCCAACCAATCGCTGGCTGAGAGAGTCAGACCGGACTAGTTCAGCACAGATCAGACCTGTCTGTAGTAGTGATGGGCACAGCAGCTCCTTTAGATGAACTGAATTATTAGAATCAATTCACTAAAAACATATGTTTAAAAGATTCGTTCACCGAATCGTTCAGTGCTTGGCAGGAGGAGCCTGCGACTCCAACCCACCTAACTGATACACGGCTGAACGGTTCATGTTTCAGTTTAGTTCACGGCTTCCGGGACCAGGAGACGAGAGTGTTGTAAATATTAATAAATAAAAAATATTCAAGTATGCAACTAAAAGTTGGGTTTATTATAGGAAATATAAATTAAATTATAAATAACATAATACAAAAAATAAGTATGAACTAACCTACAACTTTGAGTGCAAAATAAATATTAAATTAAGAGCAAATTACAAACTGTACATTCAGAAGAAAATATCAACTTAAATGTGCGAATGTGAATCACAGTGTCAGTACGTTCAGTGAACGAATCGCAATGAGAGTCTCCGCCACCAGATTCGCGGGTGATATATATATATATTGATTAATATATTAATATATTTCTGTGTCCTGATGTACACAAACGTTTACATAACCTATGGATTATACCCATGTTTTTCTCTGTTGCTATATGCACAACTGTGTCTTCACATACACTACCTCATGTTCTTACATGTACTTGTTTCTACCTCTTTGATGAAGTCGTAACCTGCTTGTCATTACATGTGTGCTTGCACATTCTTAATGACAATAAATTTAATTTAATTTACATTTTATAAAATCCAAAACAACTCTTATTACTTTAGGCATTGTTATCTAAAACAACACGAAGGTTAGATACACGAGAGGCCCGAGCCCCGCTCTCGGAGTGTATAACTGTGTAGAAGTGTAAGTCTGGAGTAATGAACTAGCCAGAGAGCTGCAGGATCTGTGCTGAACTAGTCCGGTCTGACTCTCTCAGCCAGCGATTGGTTGGAAGGAGATTAAATCTATTGGCTCTGTAAGCCGACGGGCGGAGCTCATTACCATATTTTAAAACGCCGCTTTTTACGGCGTCCTAGCTGCAGAAGAGCGGCGTAAAATACGGCGTTTTGGGGCGCAAAAAACGCCGTTTTTTTCGCCATTTCGAGGATACGCGTCGAAAGCCAAAAAAGCGGCGTATTTTACGGCGTAAAAAGCCACTAGAGCGGCGTATTTTACGGCGCTTTTAAAACAAGACGCGTCGTTGCTAGGCGTAATTTAGGACCGTTTGGCGTTCCATACAAGGACGCCGTAAAAAGCGGCGTTTTAAAATATGGTAATGAGCTCCGCCCATCGGCTTACAGAGCCAATAGATTAATCTCCTTCCATCCAATCGCTGGCTGAGACAGTCAGACCGGACTAGTTCAGCACCGATCAGACCTGTCTGTAGTCCTGCAGCTCTCTGGCTAGTTTATTACTCCAGACTTACACTTTTACACCTGTATACACTCCGAGAGCGGGGCTCGGGCCTCTCGTGTATCTAACACCTCCTTTTCTGTGGTGCGGTGTGTTACTGTACTCGATAAAACTACACCGGATTATTCAGACCAGTTCACAGCAGGAGCGGGAAACCGCAGCATGACGAGACTTCAGTACGGGTAGAGAGAAAGATCAAACCCTGTTCATACACTAGTGACTGCTTTAGTTTATTTTTATTTTTAATATTAACATCACTACTAAATTTTAAAACAATAAACAGTTAGAACTATGCCATTGTTTGTTTGTAATCAACATTTTATTTTAAAAAATAATTTAAAATTTTAGTATTTAAGTTTAAAGAACAGATTTAACCTCACATACTCCAGCTAAAGGTACCACAGTCAAAAAAAATTGAATATTTGCCCTTATAGCTTTAATCATAGCAAGATTCTTTCTTCTGCTCTTGGTCCCGTATTCATAACAGGCTCAATACTGTAAGCACTAGCATTAGGTCATACAGACTACTTCAGTGTAGGGTAGCATGCAGACACTGAGACAGGTGACCAAAACTGATCACCCACCATTGGCACATTACTATGCTCTTGTGGCTGAAGGCAATTAAATCCTCACAGCAATGTTCCAACATCGGGTATAAAGCCTGCCTGTCAGACAAGAGAGCCAAAGTCTCTGTTAATACCTTTGATTTCAGAAGAAGTGCTGGAGGAGTGTCCGTGGGCTGTTGTACATACTCTACATAATCTCGTGCACTTGGTGTGGAGGTTGACTGAACACCTTTGGGATGAACTGGAACGTCAACTATGAGTCTGACCTTGTCTAACCTCAGTGTCTGAACTCGCTAATGCTCTTTTGACTAAATGGACCCGAATTTCCACATTCACACTCCAAAATCTTATGGAATGTCTGTCCAGCAATGGGATGACCCGGAGACCCGGGACAGCACTGGCCCAGATCTCTAGTTTTTCGTGCTCCTAAACTCTAAATACAGATCGGACTTGGTCAGGGCTGGACTGGTAATCTGGCGTACCGGGCATTTGCCCGGTAGGCCGACAGTCATCTTCCCTTTTTTTTCTAAAAGACCAGCCCACAATTTAGAAGGGGCGGCCCATTGGCCCATCTTCAGTATAGACAGTGGACTGAACCAATCAGGATATAGGGTGAGAGCGGCCCCACCCTTTCTCTGTGTATGGCCCGCTGTAACTCCCGCTACGCTCAGTGTTGAGCGCGTATGTTAAAGGAGAGGCAGCGTGGAGAAGCAGAAGCGGCAGAAAGGCGGTGCGGAGAAGTTACGCGCAAAGAAACCGAAGAGTCTCACTGAAGATGCTTCAAAATGTGTTAAAATCACAGACATGTTCGCTGCTGCAGCCTCCGCGTCCTCTGTAGATGAAGACAGCGGGCAGCAGTAAGACAGGGAGTAAGTTAGCAGACAGGGACATGCATGGGCTTGTGACAGCGCTACTGAGAATGGACAGACTGATTAGTATCGGGAAATTGTAATCCATACTTCCCAAAAGCAGGTACACCCCCTTAACGTTAAAATAGCAAATCAAACACAGGGACAGCAACCTTAACTATCATAGCTCTAGATATTTGAGTTAATGATGAAAGGCAATGGCGATTTGTAGCCTCTGTGCTGTGGTATCAATATTAATGAAATAACAGATTTGCATACTAAAAGCTTTGCAATTTAAGCATAGCTAAAGTAAGTGATAAAATGTATAAAAGTAATATTAGTAAAAGGTATGCCCACACTGAATAAGACTAAAACAGTGTCAAATGCTTTTAAAACATAGTTGCGTTGCATGAATACATAAAGCAGCCCTGTCTCTAGTCTGATACAAATACATGTTATAGCTGTTTTTTAAGTTGCCATGATTAAAAAAATATTTTGTATTCAGTGTGTTGGATATTGACATGGTAAGAATATTAGTTGTGATTGTGATATAATAAAGCTAAGATTGAATCCAATGACTTTAACCAGTAATTTTTGAATGACTTTTTTTCCCCCATGTCGCACTTCTCTGTAACCCCACATACATAAATTACAAGTTGGTTGTGCTCCGCTAATTATGAGGGGCCAATCTAAACCAAAAATGCCAGGGCCGATTTTTTGTCCCAGTCCAGCCCTGGACTTGGTTACCGTCACCCACCTCTGGAACGGCTCTGGTTCAGTTGTGGTCTCCACACTTTCACCTTGTATCGACACACATTGTCCATTTCATCAGCTCCACTGACCATATAGGAGCACTCTGTAGTTCTACAGTTACGGACGGGCGTCCATCTGTTTCTCGGTTCTTTGTTACCCAGTGCTGCTGCATGCAGCAAATCAGGTGGGCTGCAGTCTGTACCTGTAGATCTACAAAGGGCTCCTATATGGCCAGTGGAGCTAAAACATGGACAGTGACTGTAGATGAGCACATACATGTACATACATACCCACAGACACATGCAGACTTGGACACAAACCAATTTATTTTATAAAATAGTAACAAATGTGCTGATTTAAACATATTAAAGAATGTATAATTTTAACCATTGTATTATACCAATTCGGTATGGAACAAATGAACGACCTTGCATAGCTAGGTCATTATTGCTGCCTCTGGTTCGGTGGGAGCGCCACAGGATACACCATTCTTTTTAACAGCACCTGTGAAAGTAAGGAAATCATTATGATTAGTAACCAGGCAGGAAATTCAACTACTTACCATTTTTCTTGATAATCTGAGTTCCATATAATGTGCATCAGAAATAGCAAAGACGTGATATTTAATGTTGTCAACGTTTGTAAATTTACACTCATTCTGAAACTGAGGAAGCAACATGTTTTAAAACAGTTACTATTTAAGACGTAGGACATTATGCAATGTCCAAGACCATCTTGAAACAGCTCATGTAAAAAGATATTAAGGACACATCCAGGTGTCCAGTATGTCCAGGAATGGGGCAAGACAGTACATTAGTAAGACCGTTTAGAAGTTTTATAGACGTATATTTGATTGGATGCATTGGATTTCACAGATTTGAATCGTGTACCTAATTCACATATAGTGAAATACCATGTTCTCAGACTTTCAATTAGGAAATGTATTTAAATATAAATATATGTAAACCATTTAAAAGTACAGCAATTTGTTTTTTCTACATCATACCAAAGACATGTTCAGTGGTATACACAGCCGGTGGCTGGCTTGGTCAGTCAGGAATTTCCCTTTTCAGTTTTAAAAAACTCTTTGTCGGGATGGTATTCAGTTTGGGATAATTATCTTGCTGTAGGATTAAGCACTGTAAGCACTTTAACAAACAGTAACTGGGCCACTGTGTGTTTATGGTTAGTGTACGAGTGTACATGTATCACTATTTCTTAGCAAGCTGTTATTAATTAAACTAATCATCATCTAGTTCTGCATCAGTTCCTTTCACAGCAGGCTATGAGGACATGGGGAGACAGGGGTAAGAATATTCTCAGGTTGAGGTTGTTTCTGAATCCTTGGCTTCGTTTTTCAAACCACTTCCTCCTCACTGCCACAGTCTCCAAAAATGGCTATGGTGTAGGTGAAAACAAAATTACTCAGGTGTAATAATGATTTTAATAGTATCTTATTAATGTAATATTTATTGATCTTAACACATAGCAGAAATATATAGAAAGAAGTACTATTTGTTGGAAAAAAAAACTATTATAAGTTTTACACAAATATTGTTTTAGAGTTACACAAGGGTATGTTTGGTTTTGTATGCAGTCGTACATGTGGAGTTCTTAACCACCTGGACCTCATGCTCTGTTAGAACTGTATATGTAACGTTTGATGCCTCAGAGTCTCTAGTTCATAATACACCAATCAGCCATAACATTACAACCACCTCAAAGTATCTTCACTCCTTATCCATGTTATCAGCTCCACTGACCATATAGGTGCACCATCTACAAGGTGGAGCAGCTAGGTTGGAGTGTCTAATAGAGTGGACAGTGAGTGGACACAGTGTCTAAACAGTCCAGCAGCACTGCTGTGTCTGATTCACTCACACCAGCACCACGTCAGTGTCACTGCAGAGAATGATCCACCACCCTCATAACACCTCATTTAGGGCCTTGAATTAATAACACTGATTGTTTTTATAACCTGTCGAAATCATACAGCTAATAGAATATAACTTAGCTTTAGCGCAGATACAATTGGGGGCGGCTACGCAAGTTAGCTATCTAGCTAGCCATATTACCTGAGGAAACAGTGGGCAAACTAGTTTTTCTCATTTTTCTTTGGCAAAGTGAGTTAGCAGCAGCTGCATTAAGTTGGTCAGTTACCGAACCGGGAGCGATGCTGATTGGACGAGCGGGAACATGTGGATGCGACGTCGTCGAGCGCAGCTCTCTGGGAAACTGAGTCCGGGAGAGCGGAGGAGCCGGGCAAACCCGGAAGCCTGACAATATATATATTTAAAAACAAACAATGATCAGTTTCCTCATTCATTCAGGCACCATTGTGGGTTAAACAGGGTCTGAAGTATTTCTTTTCCAGTCCGCTTGTTAACACATCCGGGTCTGAGACTCTACTCTGCTGCCTGAGGTTCTGGCCTTCCAACTTTTTGTGGTCCTTGTGGTTTGAGTCCAGCAAACTACTCAGTTGTGGTACTTTTCTGGTGATGAGAAAGAGAAGCGGAGATGTCTACACTTACACAGATATGTGGGTTCTAAGCCAAACCACTCCATAAATCCAAAGTCTGTTGCAGGGGTCTCCACAGAAATGCCAGTCTGTTGTCAGAGTGTGCTTCTGTTTGTTAAGTAAGAAGCTGGGACACCACATGTGGTGGTGGCTCCCAGGTAGGTAGTGGTGTTATCTGCTGACATATTATTTCAGTTATTATTTATAATAAATATTATTTCTGAAATATCATTAGCACTGAAGGTGTTGAGTATGTATAATATTAGCAGGATTTTTTATGAATATGCGATAATTCAGTGTAGTTAGTTTAGTGTAACAGTGTTAAGCTATAACATCAGATGAAGCAAGCATACATGTTTAGTCAAAAAAAAAAACAATAAATTATTAAATGAATAAGAATTAATAGCGAATGAACAGCTGCCTATACCTTAGTATAGTTTTAACACACTAATCTTTATTTTAGTATTTAATATTATTTTACCAAATGGTAACTGTTAGTCATTTTACCCTTAAAAATGCTTAGGTTGCTAATGGTATGTAATTCTAATGATATTTCACTTGAAAGTTATAATAAAGTTGTGGCTTTTCCAATCTCCACGGAAATTTTAGTCATATTAGCTTCTGTGCTAACCTGTGCTATTCTCTCATTTTTCACGTGAGGGTCTCCATAGTTACTGTTGCTAAGGTAATACTAGCTACTATTTCATTGGTTCTTGGGCTAGCCAACCACAAGACCTCTGCCTAATGGCGTTATGCCCATATTAGGAATCCTGAAGCTGTGCTAGCATAGCTACTACTTCAACCTCCCAATGGCGTTATGCCCATATTAGGAATCCTGAAGCTGTGCTAACCTCCCAAGTTCAACGAGTCTCACAGTTTTCGTGCGAGGGTCTCCATAGCTGCTGTTGTTAAGGTAGCACTAGCTACCATTTCATTGGTTATTGGGCTATTTGTGTGTTGTTTGTTTTTTAGAATGTCTTCCCAGACACTCTACAGTAAACTGGCTCCCATCCGGCTAAAATGTATTGCCAAATATATGGCCACCCGGGCTGAGAGCCGAGGTGGTGGACGGCGTCGTGACCATAAAGTCCACAAAGCTCATTGCTAACTGCGCCCTGGCCGATGGACAGACGTACATGGTGGCGCACTTAAAAAACGAAGACTGTCACCTTGTTGAAGAGGGACAGACTCATTTTATTAAAAACTATCATTTGACTGGCCGGTGTGGGGACAGTAATTTTTTTTTTCAGGCCATCGACTAATGTATTCAAAACGGCAAACCTACCGGTGGGTCGCCACGCCATCTGCCCAAATGAACAGCCCTGCAGTCCTCATCAATACTATACGCTGGAGGGAATCGTGATCAAGGTAAGTGTAGTGAAGAATAAAGTTTTGGTACATTTTGTTTAAGACGTGATATTGTAAGTAGTGATGCTCATCACCAATCGACTGAACGGTTAGAGCGAAATAATTCACTTTGTCGAATCTGATTTAAAGTTTACAACCCCGGGTTTTACACGGTGACCTGCGGATCCGGCGTATGATAGAACCGCTTAGGAACGTGTTAGCCAGTGTGGTTCAGTGTGTTACTGAGCTGTACTGGAACGTTTCTGTATATTCAGATTAAACTAGGCGAAATGTTCATCGCAGTCGCGGCACACAAGGCTTTAGTATGGGACTTGAACAGCTGAAAAGCCTGCTAAAACGCTGCTCCGTGGATCCGCGCAGTGCAGACCCGCTACTAGCGGGATCCACTGGTCAGTGCGGTGACGACTAGACAGCACGGCGCACATCAGCTGGGACTAAGTGGGCCACGCAGCATGGACCAGTACCGACTGGCCTAAAGTAAACTAAATACACCAGTGATTGTTTTAGATATGGCCATCCACACAGGTAACAATAATAATAATCCTAATACTACTACTATTATAATAATAATCTGTGCGGATGTCGGTATTTACTGAATCTTATATAATAATAATAAGAATAACAACAATAATAATGATGGTGATGATAATATTATTACAACATTATCATCATTATTATTATTATTATTATTATTATTGTTGTAGTAATTGCTTTCTTTTCATTATTATGGGCGCATTGGAAAGCAACTATACTGTAAATCGATTTATATTATTCTTATTGTTCTGCCGTTTCATCGCCGACTAACTCCTCCCGCAGTTTGAGACATCAACTCCGTTCCAACCCCAGATTGTTCGACATCACTATGTCATAAAAACATTTTTTCTATATTTTCTCGTACTTGAGATGCTAAGAAGATTTATTTTTAATTATGCGTGGCAGCAATATGCCACCGTACATACTGATTAATGTATGTGATAAGTTCTCTCTTGAAACAAGATATCCAAGTTACTTTAAACACCACTATTGTTTATTATGGCTTAGATGAGTACTACGCAGCTAAAAACGACAACAGGGGAACCAGTGCCCGTCCTGGATCTGTCCCTCCAGTGCCAGGACCAAAAGATGGACGTCACCCTCTGGAGGGAGGCCGCAGTGGTGCAAATCGCACTGTGGGATCCTGCTTCGATTTCGCATTCGCGGCAGAAGCCCAAAGGCAGTTTTCAGTTTAATTCTACAGTGTACACTGTAGTCAAGGTAATTCATTATTTGTTAATTATTTAACAATAACACATAAATAACAAAAACTAACAACTTGGAGGATTTATAGCAAAAAGCAATACATTCATAAAGATCTTGCAATTAAAATTTACCCATATAATAATTTACCCTGATAATGTTATTTTGGGGTCTACTAGAATAGGTTTACATGCTTATTATTTTTTAAATTTTTCTTTATATTTCTTTATCTGTACTCACCACCTGGTAATAGTGGTTTCTACAGAGTTTCTCTTTGTCTTTGTACTTCTCAGATTGTTTACATGCACAAAAACCTACAACATGTTGAAGGAAAGAAAAAAAAAGAATCCTATGCTTTTGGATAATAAAAAGATTGTGCTACGGTGAAGTGGTACTATGTAGAACGTAATTCTCAAAGAATTCTTAGCATGATTAACAGATTCATTGCGCATGAAATGTTCTTTAGGTTGACAGAGAATGTGCTACAGGTAGTTTTACATGGAACTCTTATTGTACACCACCATATAAAGCAGGTTTTTCATCTGTCTGAAGGACACTTTCATGATGCAAATAGCTTTGATCATGCTAAGGGTTCTTTGAGATTCTGTATTAACAAACCCCTTAGAGAAAATGTTTTTTAAGTTTCCTCTTTAGTCACTAACATGTCCTGTGTTTCTTTTTTTTCAGAAATCAGAGATCTCAAAGAAGAAAGCCGAAATTGAGACTGTGGACATTTCTTCCAAAGGAAATGACACAGTGCTCCATTGCGCCTCAATGGAGGAGCTTGTGGTCACGGCCTCTGTATGGACGGGAGACATCAATGAAGTTGTTGCTGCTTTGCCGCTGAAGTTGTCTGTGGTGATGGAAGGAAACAATATCTGTTCGCTGGACTGTCTTGTTTTTTCTGAGGTTTAAGATGGGGAGTTTTTTCCATTTGACATTTGTATTAAATACAGTTTTTCTTGGTTTAAATATGCATGTGTTGAATCCTTTTACTGGCAGACCTCTTACTCTAAATTAAGTGATTAGTTCCAGCTATCCTAAAAACGTTACCCATGAAAGGTTTCTCTTAATTTCTCGTGTTTTGCATGGTTTACCAGGCGAGTTTTTATAGATAGTGGTATCTGAAGGAATTAAGGTATTCCCATTCCTTTCATTACCTGACGAGTTTTACCTCATAGAGATGCTTTTTTCTACTCAAGAGCTATGGTTAAAGTGCTTTGGTAACAAATGTGTGCATTTTAAAATTAAAGGTATGCTAGTCTACAAAGCTAGACTTAAGCATTAATGAGGTAAATAAAGGTCAGTGCCTGTGCTACGTGGTGTAGATAAAACAATATAATTAATAAACTGTAAATTAGGTGTAATGTAAGTCTAATGTAAATACTCAGATACTACATTAACCTTAGTTCGCCACGCCCACTTCCAATAGTTTGTTTGTGTTAATGTTTGAAAGCAGTTCAAAGTCCAAAGTGAATAACGCAGGTAGGGTCTGAAGGAGGCTACTGCTGTGGACACTGATCATAAAGTAGCTATTTAAGGTTGGCTAGCTGGTATGATCCCGTCTTCCCGGACGGCCCCACAAAGCATACAGAATGTGACTGATCTGGAGTTTTTGGTGTTGAAATTGGAGACCCCTAAAAAGGCACTTATTGCAGTTGTCTACAGACCACCAAACTATAAACTGACAGATTTTTGACTTTAATGAAGACCAGCTGACTGCATCAAATAAACCCATTTTGAATTTGTTTGTGTCAAAAGGATACACACAAGTTATATACAGGCCTACAACAGAGAAAAATACACTTTTGGACCCAGTTTTCATTTCTAGTCCCCACACCAATATAGCAGCAGGACTTTTACAAACATATTACAGCTACCACAATCCTGTTTATCGTGTTCTCTAAGACTAAAACTCAAATTAATTAATTGTCAGATTAACAAAACTGTACCAAAATGTATTTCCTGACACTTTTCTGAATAACAAAGTATGTGTGTGCGCATGTCTGTGTGTGTTAAAGGGTCATCCCAGGACACGTTAAAGACTCCACCTGCCCTCTACATTATTACTGTTAATTGTAGGGAGTACCTTTTTAGTACTGGCTGTACGGTTGGTATGGTTACTTTAACCTTGCTCTGGGCCAGTCAAACAGCATGCTAACTTTTTATCTTAAATTTAGTTACTGTCTAATTTTATTCAGGATCAACACAAAATAATAGAAAGAAGTGGACGGAGGAAGAAATCCAGGCTGTGGAGAAAACTCTTCTGAACTGCATCAACACTGGGAAGGTTCCTGGGAAAGCCCTGTATCTCAAGTGCATTAAGACTTTACCTGTAGCATTTAAAGAGAGGAGCTGGGAGGGAGTGAAATTTTACGTAAAAAAACGCATTTGTGCATTGTTGCTGGATCAGATCGAGGACTGTATGTGTCCAGCTATTGCTGGAATTTTAAAACTTCAATATTCTACCACTCATTCTAAACAATGCTTGGCACCCTTTTTTTATGAATTGGTAATTATTTGCATAATAATAAATAGTGTTCGAAATGGCCTGAATTCATCTTTATATCAAGAGCCAGCCAGAATTATGCATGGTTATGAATAAAAAGCCATTGTGCAGGACATTTGTTTAATAAAGCTCTTTTACTAGTGGAGTCCCATACGCATGCATCATTTTTTTATACCGTATATAAAAGAGGTTATTAGTAACTGTAGAAACGTAGTATAAAAATAAGTAACCAAAAACACACCAGAGCATGCATCATTATCTTAAATAAAGCATATTTAATCACTGCTTATTTTAAACAGGCTTGTAAGTAAATAAAAATTAATAAGACATACAAATGTAAAACACTGACCCCTGCCGGTGGCTTGTGATGAGCCGCAATAGGAGTGTCCCCATGGAAAAAGAAAAACGTGACAAAAAGTAGGATTTTTGGATTTGAGAAATTCTGATATTAAAGTGTATTTTTGGTGACCCCTGACCTTCCCAGATTTTTCTGAGTTGGAGTATTGTCTTTGTTACTTGAAACACTGCCTTTTTTTCTTATGTAAAATACTGTCCCCACATTTAACCTTATAGTCAGGAGTTCACATCGGTTACCAAAAACGTGTGTGTGTGTGTGTGTGTGTGTGTGTGTGTGTGTGTGTGTTGGTTTTTGTGAAATGTCAGTACAATCGTCAGAATACACACCTTCAAAGTTAGGACACAGGTGCAAAACCATGTACCAAAAACCATGTCCTAACTTTTCTGACTACGCCATCATGTTCAGCATGCTCTAAAACATCTCTGGTGTGAAAATTATGAAAGTCCTAATTTTGACCCTAATGAGGGAAAATGTGGGTTGAAGTGTGTCAATTTTGGCTGAAAAAGTGTCAACGCCCCCAGTGGCCACTTGAGGAGCTACAGAAAATGCCACGCACTTTCGGAAGTGACGTCAGGACGATGCGGCTTTCCGTGATCTTCAAGGCGTCATTCCGCAGCACAAATAGGGAAGTATTATTTGTATATCAGAGCCTAAATTACTAACGTATAAACTACAAGCATGATATGGGCTTGCTGACTCGATGAGTAGTCTAAACAGTGCCTGCTGGGAAAGGGAAAATTGAGTTGGTAGGCTTCGCAGGAAAATTGCGTAACTGTTTTCTCCCGGGAAATCCCGGGCTGCAATCCGCTTGTAATGGTAAGTAAATGAGTTTTAATGTGTTTAAGTTTTGTGTAGCATTTAGTTTGCGATATAGTTATATAGTTTTAGCCTGTTGTGGTGATGTATTTAATGCGTTTAGGCTAAATGAAGTGCTAATAATGGACTGTGTTAAGCAGTTGGTTTAGCAAATGCATGTGTGCTTGTACGTTTAACCAGGGGATGGGCGCTAGGTACGGCACGGAGAGCGGGCTGGTATGGGCTCGATGGAGGAATGAAGAGATATTCAAAGTTAGGACGTATAAATAGTAAACAGGACTGTTTTATGAGAGTTTATAATAAAACCCTAACCCTAAAGTTTTTTAATCTCATCAGCCATAATTCCTCATTTACCTCATTCAACATAGTGTCTGTTTAAACCTAGCCATGGTTAGTTTAGGTACACTCAAAAGACCCGCTCCCCTCCCCCACCTAAACTAACCCTAACCCTAACAGGTTTTAATATGTGTTTCCAAAAAGAAAGCTAGCATTGTTAAATACCATAAAACTGTTTTTTTGTTTGTTTGTTTTTTGTGGCCATGCCAGAACAAATCAACACTGCTAGTTAACACTCTTAGAAGGCATGACTGGATTACTATCAAGTACTATGTGAAGAACAGAGAAGAAAACAGATGTAGAATATGTTGGCTTTGTTTCCCCTTTTTTGTAGCATTTTGGTTATTCTGCCTCCCTCACATTGCTCAGTGCTTTAAAACAGGACAGTGCTTAACAGCTTCTTTTTCAACACAGCTGTTCATACAGCACTATTCCTTCAACCCACTGTCCGACCCATGGTCTGTCCCTTCCAATATATAGCACTCAGTTTTGGTATACAGCCCATTGCTCTGTCAGTCGACCCTCATCACCCTTGACAGTCTGCCTCGGTTGTGTGTTATTTTTGTACGGCATTTTGTTGAACTTTGGTTTCCTTTGTCACACTGAGAACTGTTCTATATGTATGTTATCTTCATGGCCACTTTGTCATCTTTACTAAGAAGGACTGCTTGTAAGACACACCAACGTCCTGGTAAGAAAGTGTCTCATGCTTGCTTAGTTATCAATTAGTTACACTGGTCCCTCATTTAAAGAAATATGTTGGTAACACTCCATATTGAATCCTGTGTGTATATATACAGGGGTTGGACAATGAAATTGAAACACCTGTCATTTTAGTGTGGGAGGTCTCATGGCTAAATTGGACCAGCCTGGTGGCCAATCTTCATTAATTGCACATTGCACCAGTAAGAGCAGAGTGTGAAGGTTCAGTTAGCAGGTAAGAGCACAGTTCTGCTCAAAATACTGCAATGCACACAACATTATGGGTGACATACCAGAGTTCAAAAGAGGACAAATTGTTGGTGCACGTCTTGCTGGCGCCTCTGTGACCAAGACAGCAAGTCTTTGTGATGTATCAAGAGCCACGGTATCCAGGGTAATGTCAGCATACCACCAAGAAGGACGAACCTCCACCAGCATCACGTAGTGACCTGGCCACTATCCTGCAAGAAGAATGGCTTAAAATCCCTCTGACCACTGTGCAGGACTTGTATATGTCATTCCCAAGACCAACTGACGCTGTATTAGCCGCAAAAGGAGGCCCTACACCATACTAATAAATGATTGTGGTCTAAAACCAGGTGTTTCAGTTTCATTGTCCAACCCCTGTCTGTGTGTGTGTGTGTGTCTGTGTGTGTGTACATATATATATATATATATATAAAATGTGTCAGACGATCAAAAGCTCATTTCGTCACTGATAGTGAAGAACACTTAACTATGAAGCTCAACGCACGAACGAAGATGGAGTGGGACAGCGTGGACAGTGTGAGGACTATTTATAAATCTGAACATGCTCCATCTCCGAACTGAGGAAGATAGAGTTGAGGAGGCCGTCCAGGAGGCCCTGGAGAAGCTCGAGAGGGTACAGGTACACATGTGCAGCCTGAGCTCGGAGCTGGAGGCCGGGGTCCGGGACCGGTGTGAGGAAGGAACGCAGTGTAAGGGAACTGCATCCCTCACAAAGCGGCACCAGGAGTCCACGGAGAGAAGCCTGGTGTCCATCATAGACACTCTGAGGAGCAAGGTGAGGGACACATAAGGACACATGCTGGTTCAGAGAGAACAAGGAACCGTGCATGGAGAACCCTCTGATGCAACGTCTCCGAGAACTCAAGGAGGTAAACCAGCAGCTGAGAGAGTGGCTGGAGCTCAAGGACACGGCTATGGAGAAGGTCACTCGAACTCGAGTTCTGGAGAAGAAGGATCTCGAGGAGATGACCCAGCGGTCCTTGGAGCTCCGTTCGGGGATGATAAGCGAGATCGCCGTCTGCAAGGCCGTCATGAGACGCCGGGCCAGTGAGATGGCGCGCATGAGGGGCAGCTGTATGAGTTCTCGGAGATGAGGCAGGTGAAAGAAGAGCTGGGGGTTTCTCTGGTTCCTGCAGTGGCTGCATTAAGACATGGAGCCCTGCAGAAGAAAGAGGAGGGCGAAGAGTATAGGGATAGGAGGCCACAGGAGGTGATCGAGCTAGGGGTAATGCTCGAGCTCATCCAGAACGCTTACAAACCAGGCTGGGCCCTGTTTTCTTAGCACAGTTAGCTAACTAAAGAGTTCCAAACACCCCAGTACAGGTTTGATTCGACCTACTGGAGCTCTGCCATTACAACCATTTAAATAAAAAACACTTATCACCGCAGTAAAGTCAGTAAAACCAACTAATCAGTGTTGGTGTCAAAAAGCAGAAACATGTTCTGTGTTTTAAGCAGTAACCTTCTAGGCTAAGCTTACATGACCTTAGCCTCCTACCCAAGTACGGGGTAGATTTTATGGGATGGAACTGATGTTTAAAAACACCCATTTAAAAGATGAAAGGTCATATCTTAGATCACGTCTCTGGTACTGAAGTGACACAATGATAGAACATAGAAATGTCCCGTGGGGCTTTGAGCTGTGCCCTGCTGGGATACACTAATGCTAACATAGTTAGCCGGCTACATGTACAGCCCACTGCTATACTCAGTAACTGGTTTTAAACAGCACCCGCTCAGAGGATTAATAATCTCAGGGGAAAGCGGGTGTTTGGGTGACAGAGGAAATCACACGCATTTTCCTGGTGGGTGCTGTACGTGTAGCGATTAGCCAGTTAGAAGTTAGCAAGCCCTTTGTCTTGGTCTGTTCTGGTATTTTCTGGTTCTGGTTTATCCAGTTACACCCGCACAGGACGGCACGAGGCGGTTCTAAGAGCCGTTTGACTGGACAGTGAAAAAGAGGCCACTGTGACTTCCCATTGGCTCCTGGTAACATCTATTTGCATATTGTCTTCCTCACCCTCTTCGTGTTAAACTACTTAACTCATGGAACAGCACCAAGCCTGAGAGGTTATCTATCTGGTGTCCATCGAAGACACTCTGAGGACGTGTTCCGTTTTATGATGAGCTCGGTGATAGAGTATGTCCCAGATCTCTAGGGTGTGAACCACCCGCTGAAAGAGTGTCTAGAGCTCAAAGACACGTGTATAGGAAAGTGTCGGATCCACTCGAGTTCTGGGGGAAGAATGAATTCGAGGAGACAGCCCAGAGGTCATTAAACGTGACCTCTACCCTCACTTCGGTCAAAGCACGGGGGGGAAGGAGCTGGGCTTTACAGTGGTTCCTGCGGTGGCTGCATTAAGACGTGGAGCTCTGCAGGAGGGGAACAGCGCGGAGGAGAAGCAGGAAGGCCTGAGAGGGGAGAAGACGATACCAGAGATCTTCTACCTCAGAGTGAGGGAACAGATGATGGTGAGGAACCGAGAGATTCTGGAAAGACGCTATATGGACGGTTCCAGATGAGAAGACAAGAGAGTAAGCAAGAGAGTTTATCTCTTTAAAATTTCCATTATTTATTTATTAACCTGTGTGTTATTTATGTATTAATCTATTTATTAGTTCTGTTAAATTAATATTTTGTATTTATGTTTTAGGGGTTTACTCTATGATGTATTATTCGTTTCTGTTAAGTGATTGTTTTATTTATTTTAGTTTATGTATTGTTTATTTAGTGGTCCATTATTAATTTTGTGGTTTTTTTTTTTTTACATTATTTTTTTAATGTCTTTATTCGGTGTTTTTGTGTTTATCTGTATGTATTGTGTTATGTTATGTTTTAAGTTTAAATACAGGTAGTTATTTATTTACGCCAGCATGTTTATTTATTTAATCTTTTCATCAGTGTACTTGTTCATTTTTACTGATTTTGGCCTTTATTCATCATTTATTTTAGTTATATAATATAACCCGTTAGTGATTTATTAAATTAGTGATGTATTTATTTATTTATTCGATTATTTATTCAGTTATATTGGTGCTCTTATATCACCTGCTTCGTCATTGATTCGAATAAGATGCTGCACAGTGATTAACTGGTTACAGCGGAGCCCCTCTTATCCTGGACATCACCTCCTCCAGTCATTATACACTTTCTGCTGTTTTAGTGTTGACTGTTTTATATCACCTATCACATTTGAATTATATAATTACACGTAATATATGTGTGTGTGTCAGACGATCAAAAGCTCATTTTGTCACTGACAGTGAACACCACCTCTATGAATCTGAACGCACGAACGAGGATGGAGTGGGACAGCATGGACAGTGTGAGGTGGACCATTCATTTGATGAATCTGAACACACTCCATCTCCGGACTGAGGAAGATGGAGTCCAGGAGGCCCTGGAGAAGCTCGAGAGGGTTAGCTACACATGTGCAGCCTGTGCTCGGAGCTGGAGGCCGGGGTCCGGGACCGGTGTAATGAAGGAACGCAGTGTAAGAGAACTGCATCCCTCACAAAGTGGCACCAGGAGTCCACAGAGACACTCTGAGGAACAAGGTGAGGGACACATGAGGACACATGCCGGTTCAGAGAGAAAAAGGAACCGTGCATGGAGAGCCCTCTGATGGAACGTCTCCGAGAACTCAAGGAGGTAAACCAGCAGCTGAGAGAGTGGCTGGAGCTCAAAGTCAGGGCTATGGAGAAGGTCATTCGAACTCGAGTTCTGGAGAAGAATGATCTCGAGGAGATGACCCAGCGGTCCTTGGAGCTCCGCCCAGAGATGTTAGGAGAGAGCGCCGTCATAAGACGCCAGTGAGGCCAGTGAGATGGCGCGCATGAAGGAGCAGCTGTATGAGCTCTCGGAGATGAGGCAGGTGAAAGAGGAGCTGGGGGTTTATCTGGTTCCTGCAGTGGCTGCATTAAGAAATGGAGCCGTGCAGAAGAAAGAGGAGGGCGAAGAAGAGTATAGAGATAGGAGGCCACAGGAGGTGATCGAGCGAGAGCGAGAGATGATGCTAGAACTCATCCAGTGTGACAGAGATGTGTTTCGGCTGATGCTGGAAAAGAAGCATCAGGAAGAACTCCTCCAGAAGATGTCCACGAAAGAAAAGAAGGAGTGGAAAAAGGACCAGAAGAGGAAGGAGAAAGAAATGAGAAGGAGAGAAAAGGAAGAGGGGGAACGCTCCAAGATGGTCACGCTGGAGGTGGACGAGAAGGAGAAAACGGTTGAACAGACCAGAGAGAGGAGCCCACAGAGGAGAAGCTTCTGGGAGAGGCTCTCTCGCTGGTTCAGAAGGAGATGAGAGAGAAAAAGAAAAAAAGAGAGAGAAGAAGAAAAAGGGGTCTAATAAAAACATCCGATATTCTCTTCAGCACGTGCTCCATTTCACCTGCCTAAACTCCATCATGCAAGATACCATCAGAGTCCTCACACCATCAGTCTCCACACCATTGTGCTGCTTCATTTGTTCATTTATTATTTGTTTATTGAAGTTTATTCCATTTACTGAAGTGTAAATAAATGGAGTAAACTGATTTTTGCTGTCTGTGTGTGTTTGTTATTTATTTTATTATTTTAGTCAGTTTACATTTATTAAAGGTCTTGTTTCCTTTATTGCTTATTTACATTTAATATTAATTTAATTATTTCTGTGTGTCCTATATGAAATTTTTGGAATGGGCTCTAGCTGGCACCAAAAGTGGCTCGGCTATAGTCACAAGGTGTGCTATGAATACCAGACAGCAAGAGACAGCTAGCACAGAACCAATAGAAACTAGACAAGCTTTTATAATTATGTGCAGAATCGAATAGAGAACATCGATGACTAAGAGTTCTATGAAAGTAGCAATGAGGACTTAGTTTGCCAAAGGACATTGTTAACTAGTACTTAAAATTGGTAGTTAATTAAGGAGTGTTTTTCAAAGGCTTCTGGAACTAAAATACAGCGAAAAACTCTCTTGCAAATGGAACGAATAACCGGACCGGAGGTGGGTTTTACCGGCAGTTTATCACCTAAAAACCAGAGAGCCCCATGATGGGGAGGGGATGGGAAGTATGTTAAGAAAAAAAATAAATAATAATAATAACTATAATTACAATAATAAAAAATGTAATGACAACATTATTAAGAATAAAAATAAGATTAAAAAATGATAAAAAAACTATAATAAATAATATCTGTGCAGAATTAATATATACTCATCAGTTCATTTTACCCTCATTACAGTCTTAATGACAGTACTTGTTTCTAGTCTTTAGATCAACTGGACACATTTAACCAATTAAACACGTGCCTAAACCATCACTAAAGAAGAAATTACAAGAAATTACATTATTTCAACTACTACTCAAATGCACTTTTTACAGTGTACAGAATAGCGCTTCTTCTACACCAGTCAGTTCTGACCACTCAGTCTAAACGGTGAAAAATCTTTTTCCCAATGCCCATTTCATTCCAGCGACCACCTACATAACAACAGGGGGCACACTGCGGAAGTGAGCTACAGTTTTTAGGTCTACTAAAACATCCAGCCTGAATTGGAGCTAGAAGCCGGGGTCCAGAAAGGTTTAAAGAGTGTGTTATGGCAGCAGATACAAGATCTGTGTCATTCAGGAAGGCACTCTGGAAAGTAATGGACTCGTGCAAGACTGTGCGTTCAACAAAAATAGTCTATATATAATGGGTTTCCTTTTATAACATTTCCGTTCAAATAATTTCTAAACACAGCAAGCACGGTCACAAAACTGTGTGCATCCGTGCTCCCCAAATCCTTCCATCTTTCCTTCACAGCTCGTCAAGTCCTGCCACATCAAGTATCCTTTCACATGCTATCAAATTAAAAGTCCCAATTTTCCAAATTACTATTAGCTTAAACTGACATGGTTACTTACATAAAATAGAGAAATTACAAAAAAAAATACTCATACCCAAATAAACAATATGAAACCTTATGTATGGCTCTAACAGAGAGAATGAATTTAAACAGAACTGCATCTCTCTCTGGCGGTTCAGAAAAAACAAGGAACCATATATAGAGCTGGGAATTTTTCTGGTTCTTGCAGTGGCCATGTCAAGACATGGAGCGCTGCAGAAGGAGGAGGAAGAGGGCGAAGAAGAATATAAGGACTGGAGGAGACAGGAGGGGATGGAGAGCGAAAGAAACATGATGCTCAGACTTAACCAGCTCCTATACAAAATGGCCAAGAAAGAAAGGAAGAATGGAGTGCGACTACATGGACAATGTAAGAAGGACTATTCATTTACTCAACTTGAAGACGCTCCATTTCTGGATTGAGGGAGATGTAGTTCAGGGGGCCGTCCAGGAGGCCCTGGAGAAGCTCGAGAGGCTTCAGCTGCACATGAGCAGTCTGAACTTGGAGCTGGAATCCGGGGTCCGGGACCAGTTTGAGGAAAGAATGCAATTAAAAGGAACTGCATCCCTCACAAAGCGGCACCAAGTCCACAGAAAGAAGCCTGGTGTCTGTCATAGACACTCTGAGAAACATACTGAGGGAGGAGTTTCTTCTTCTGGAGGAGTTCTTCCAGATGCTTCTATTCCTGCATCAAATTGCAACTTTGCAATTAGAATACATTTAAAAACTTGGTCAGGAAAATTATGATATTTGTTCCTTGTGCTTTATTATTTAATTATTAAAACCGCAAAATTTAACACACAAAATGTGTTATTATGAACAAGATAAACACACGCATTCACTGTTGAATGTCTCTGGTAGTAACCCATGATTTTGGAATAAGAGCAAATCCAGTTCCCTACCTAGTCAGATTAGCTAACTAACCCTCACTAGTCTTCGGAGGCCTACCAGGCTCGAGGCGACTTTAAACGCTTAACTCAAAGCACTCAGTCCACTGATTCAAGGCCAAGTGCTTGAACGCGTACCCCCTACGGAGAATTCATCTCCACCTGGATTTACCTCTAAAAACAAGAAAGGCAAAATAACAAAGCAAAATAACAAACAGTGTCCCGATGGAAGGATTGAGACCAAGCAACAACCCAGCAAGGACACTCTAACTCACTGGAAATGCTCCAATCTACACAGTGACCTCCAGGTGAATTGGGAGAAAACGGTCTCTTTAAAAAGTCATTGATAAGAACTCAATCTTCATGGTCTGTCCAGCACCTTTCAAAAGAAAAAAAAAAAAGGGGGAGAAACCATGAATTACCAAAGACCAACACAGTGCTTGAACGCGTACTGGAGGCCAGTCCTACGGAGAGATTAAAGCACTTTTAGTTCTCCACTTCAGGATTTACCTCTTAAATTCAACAATTTGAAGCTCCAACATTGTCGCTGTTAGGCTTTAATTCAAGGCTAATATAAACAGTACAATATGATACAGATTTTTAATTTGTTAAATAACTTGGATAAACACTGTGCAAATGCTGCATTTGTTTCTGTCTTTTTGAAGGATTTTGACAGGCCATGGACCAGATGGTGATGAGCAACTTAAAAACCCAGACAACAAACACAGTGACTAGCTTGTCTCTAAGCTAATAGTGGCTTTTGGGCAAATGCTAGCTATAAAATCGAGTGACACAGTGACCTTTAGAAAAGCTCTGGTATCTTAATATTTTTCAAAAATATTTGTTCACTGCTATTTGTGTGAGACAGAAAAGGCTGCTTTACGTTAGCTAGCTGCTAAAAACAGTAAAACAGTCTTGTTCGGTAGTAGCGTTAGCAAGGGTTTCACCTAAAGTAGCTACACAGTATAAAGTACATCAATTTCAAACTGCTTGTAAAAAAAAATCTACTTTCAATTTAAGATATATAAGAATATTAGAAACATTCCTGGAATGTGTGTGACAGAAAGATCATAATATCTCCGCTGATAGAGACAGTCAAAGCTTGAGTAAATCTAGCTGAGGTTAGCAATGTTAGCACAGCTAGCTGATTATAAACATTAAACTACACCGCGGGGTGCCGGTGTACACCTACATCAATACTGTAAATCAGACTAAGACGGTCATTAGTATGAGATAAAAGGAAACCCTGCTTCTCATCCTCAGTGTGTCCGTCATGTTATGTCCCAGCACCCAAAGAGAGGTTGTCTCGACCAAGGAGAAGTGCTGTCGGCGTTGCTACGGTACGCCTAACAATGGCGGGAGATTTACAAAATGGCGACCTCCGAGCGCAGTCCTTAGTAAAGAAAAAAAAAACAACACAATAAAAGATGAGAGAAGAAGAGAATGTGAAAAGGACTGCCAGTAGTGATAGACGAACCTTCACGAGCCTGTAGCTCGTATTAAAAGCCTGAAGTTGGCTTTGTATTCGCCAGCTTCCTTTACTGACTATTCGAGTCCACCTTAAGTGATGCAGCAGACACAAAGCGCGCTGGCCCCAGAACCGCAGCTGAGAAGAGCTAATCTCCCATCCCCTATTTCACAACTTCCTGTGAAAAACATTGTTTATATTCGAGCTCGTACCGTCGCTAATGATCGTTTAATGAGCCCCAAACTGTGTAGAAAATGTCGAGCCGTCAGCTGCAGTTCAGACCGTATAGGAACCGTCTTCAGAGGTGAGATACAGCGGCTGGTGAACGGCGCCGACATTGCTTAAAACTGCTGAACAGACTCCCCCCTCTCCCCGCAACCCTAGTTACTTATATTCTATCAAACTAACTGTGTTTAAAATATCTGCTTTCTTTTTAACCCGTATTGATGTAACCCCTATCCGGTTTGAATATTAGAGATAGGAGCCCCTGAGGTCTTTTTATGACTTTACCAGTACTGATTACCGTCTTTACCAAAAACCTATACGCTACCTTTAAAAGAATAATACCAGCTCACACGGATATAGAAACGAATAAAATTAGTTTACTGTATATTTGAGTTTGTTTCACTCTAAAGAAGCCTAAACGTTCACTGTTTTCTTAAGTTTATACACCAATAAGACCTAAATTGGAAATTTCTAAATATAATAAACCCCACAGTCTGTAAAGACAATCTTCAAAATACCTCTTTGTGTTTAGTATTCCTTAGCAGCAAATACTACAAAAGTATAGCAGTAGCCCATACTGAGGAATGGGATGTTGCTCATGCATAATACCCCAAAACGGGAGGAAAGGGAAAACAAAACGTTGCAGGCCTGGTTCGGTGCTCGGGAACGGAGAGACCAAAAACAAACGGCCGCTTCACTCCGAAGAGCTAACTAAATGGGAGAAATCAGAGTACCTTTTCTCTGCAGAGGTGTTGAACAAAGAAAGGGATGAATCCAGTACTGGCAGGACGCAGCTGGAGCGTAGAAATGGCGGCGCGGAGAGTCCGTCTTCTGCCGAAGGAGGGGGGTGGGTGAGGTGATCGTCCCTCGTCGCCAGAGGAGCTCTGAGCCACGAGGGAACCTAGAGCGCTGTCTGGGTTGGAAGTGAAACCTTCTCCGGACCGAACGAGGAGAGCAATCAAACTGTCTTTGTATCGCTGGATCCTGGTGTTTTTCTTTACTGTCAAACGACTGAAGAGTTCAAAATGGCGGAGCTGCCGAAGTGCTAGCTAGCATACAGTCAGGCTACTTAGCAAGGCCGGCTACGTCCGCTTCACCAAAGCTTTCGTTGGGAAAACACTTGAAACGTATACACAAGCACATTCTCGGCATATCTGCGGTCTTCAACAAGGACTCTTATTTTAATAATCTGAACTGTAGCTTATCCTAGTTTAAGCTTCGTTTACCTTGTAGGTAAACTTTGAGCTTGTCTCCACCACCCAGTTCGTTTTCCCGCGTTACTCTTCCTCCTCCTTTCACCCCCTACCAATAACGGAAGCCCCATGCTACGTTATGTTAGATTGACTTTTACCAAAAACAGTCATATACAGTTTTTTAAAAACTATATACACAAGCTTCTTTCATGAATTCCACTGAACACACTTTTTAAATGATTCCAGGAATTTATACATTTTAATTTTAACCAAGACTACATTGATTTACGGTCTTATACTTTTCCATTGTCTGATTAATCATATTTGATTCATACTATATTCATTTATTTCTGTTATTATTAACTGTTTAATTCTTTATATTGTTAGTTGGTAAAAAATATACATGACCGTTTAATGAAACACCTTTCTATGTAGCTCGTTAGCGGTATTAAAGGGGAATGCCACCCATTTTTTTTAAATTTCTGTATAATTTAATCAGTGAACTGTAAACAAGGTCACAGAGTGAACTGATGTGAAATGATCTGTTCTGGAAAACTTACAGAATCTGATTAACTATCTTGAACCACTAGTGAACCTGCATGTCTTCAGAGTTTTATATGTGATGCTTATGGTTGTAAAATAGTGGAAAGTCTGAAAATGTTTTTTTCCTTGCATGTAACCCTCCACCATGCATAGATTATAAAATCACATTTTAGTCTATAACCATGCTCTCATATATACCTTACAACGTTTCAGATATTAGGAAATACATTCATAACAGTTTAATAATAACTTCCTGTGAGGGAAGTTTTAGATGTGGACCACTGGTTTTTATTGCCACCACTATGAACAATTCTGACTCAGTAAGTTTCTCTATGGGGCATTTCACATCAAACCACTCCGAATGACTGCGTGTTTATCTTAAAGAGCTTGTAAACTTTTTTTGTGTGTGTTTACTTGTTTCTTGCGGAGGTCAAAGGAGAGACATTTGTAGTGTAATGTATTAAAAGCAGTCATAATGAATTTTTAGAGGACCAGGCCTCAGTGCCTTTTTAAACTCTGGCTGTTCAGGGTAAATACCAGCAGTAGGAGAACATTTCTACACCATTCTCATGACACTATTATTATCATCACAATATTATTATTATTATTATTATTATTATTATTATTATTATTATTATCATCAGTACTATTATCATTATTAGACACTGTGAAATATTTTCTCATCACTGTTGTTAATTGCATTTGTTATCAACAGGTGTTTCAAGACCTCTGGCTGTACTGGAAAACAGCACAACCTCTCTGCTGACGTCCTGTGATGAGAGGAAAAGGGTTTTTGAGAGAAGAGAAGGTTTATACAGTATATAGAGGTGACAGAAGACAAACTGTCAGTAGTACAAGGGAACAATCTCCTCTTCAAATGAAGATGGAGTGGACTACATAGAGAACACCAGTCTCACCACCATTTCCTTATCCTGGAGACCCTTCATCTCTGGACTTAGAACATTGGATGGGCCGAAAAAAATCTGGAGAGGCTTCAGCAGCACTAAAGTTGGACCTGGACACCAAATTCATGTTCAAAAGTCAAGAATGATTTTTAAAAAGCCCACCTAAAAAATGTCAATATTTTATATATATTATATATATATATATATATATATATATATATATGTATGTCACATCTTTTGTTTTTGGATCTTGGTTTTGGGCTGCTTTCTTGTTTGATTATATATATTGGACGGATTGTCTGGTATTGAAACTGGACTGTTTTTGGACTTTGGATTTCTACTTTTTAAACCTGCACTTGACTCCTCACTCTGGTTGTGAATCCGGTTCATGACAAATATATATATATATATATATATACACACACACACATATGTTTATGCATGTCTGTATGCATAAAGCACACTCGTCTCAAACCAGATCAATAAGGACATTTTGTAGATGTTGTATATAGAATAACTTTGAATTCTCTGTGCCACCTTAAAAAGAACAGCTAAACCCTTTAAAGTGGAAGTCATAATTGGGGTCAGACGGTTTGAGCCTTGTGGGGTTAAGGATATGTGATAAGCTTTATTAGCTGGTGTTTAGTTACTTCATATCAAGACACTTCTATGGACAAGGCCATTTGCATAGGAGTGCTGGCGAAGAACGAACTCCAGCGGATGATCCAGAAGTCCTTAGAGCTCCGCTCAATGAACACTGATGAAATCGTCTTCTACAAGGCTGTCATGAGACCAAAGGTAAGTGAGATGGTGGGACTCCACTCCAATAAAGCAGTAATTGATACAGTGGAGGCAAAAAAAACCTTTTTATACAATGAGTCATAAATCATAAAAAAATCATACTAAAATATACATTTGAGAGTTTCATCATTCATAATATGTTTTTATTTTATTTGTTTATTTTGTTTCTCTTTACATTATTGCACTTTAAGAAATATTTAGAGTTTTTTAGAGTTTTTAATTCGTTCACCTCAGAAATAAATTACTTTAATGAAGTTGAAAATTAAAGGAGTCAAATAAACTCGACATCGTGAGTACTACTTGTTGGTGCGAGTTTAAAGTACATTTGATGTATTATCTTTTTTTGCCGCTTGTCTCTGTTATTGATTTCAATTTATTTAAGTTAAAAGGATTGTTGACAGATTGACCTCTTTAACACTTCAGGGCTGAATGGACTAACCATTTTGTTGGCTTTCCACTCGGACACGGTTTGGCACAGAAGGCTGACAAACCGGGCTGGGCCCTGTTTTCTTAGCACAGTTAGCTAACTAACAGTTCCAAACACCCCAATACAGGTTTGATTCAACCTACTGGTGCTCTGCCATTACAACCATTTAAATAAAAAACACTTATCACCGCAGTAAAGTCAGTAAAAACCGACTAATCAGTGTTGGTGTGTCAAAAAGCAGAAACATGTTCTGTGGTGTTTTCAGCAGTAGCCTGCTAGGCTAAGCTTACACGAAATTAGCCTCCTACCCAAGTACGGGGTAGATCTGATGTCTAAAAACACCGTTTAAAGGATGAAAGGTCATGTTTTAGATCACGTCTTCGAACATCTGGTACTGAAGTGACAGAAAGACAGAACATAGAATTGTCCCGTGGGGCTTTGAGCTGTGCCCTGCTGGGAAAACACTAATGGTAACATAGTTAGCCGGCTACATGTGCAGCCCACTGCTAACTCAGTAACTTTTTAAACAGCACCCGCTCAGAGGATTAATAATCTCAGGGGAAGGCGGGTGTTTGGGTGACAGAGGAAATCAGACGCGTTTTCCTGGTTGGTGCTGTACGTGTAGCGATTTGCCAGTTAGAAGTTAGCGAGCCCTTTGTGTTGTTCTGTTCGGGTATTTCCTGGTTCTGGTTTATCCAGTTACACCCGCGCTGGACAGCACAAGGCGGTTCTGAGAGCCGTTTGGCTGGACAGTGAAAAAGAGGCCACTGTGACTTCCCATTGGCTCCTGGTAACATCTATTTGCATATTGCCCCCCTCACCCTCTTCGAGTTAAAGAGAACTACTCAACTCATGAAACAGCATCAAGCCTGGAAGGTTATCTATCCGGTGTCCATCGTAGACACTCTGAGGAACAAGGTAGTGGGGGGACACATGTCGGTTCAGAGAGAACAAGGAACCGTGCATGGAGAACTCTCTGATGCAACGTCTCCGAGAACTTAAGGTGATAAACCAGCAGCTGAGAGAGTGGCTGGAGCTCAAGGACACGGCTACGGAGGAGATCATTCGAACTCGAGTCCTGGAGAAGAAGGATCTCGAGGAGATGACCCAGCGGTCCTTGGAGCTCCGCTCAGGGATGATCAGAGAGATCGCCGTCATGAGACGCCGGGCCGATGAGATGACGCGGATGAAGGAGCAGCTGTATGAGCCCTCAGAGATGAGTGCTTTCACATCATCAGTCTCCTCACACTATCAGTCTCCTCACACTATCAGTCCCCACACCATTACGCCGCTTCACTCGTTCATTTATTATTTGTTTATTGAAGTTTATTCCATTTACTGAAGTGTAAATAAATGGAGTAAACTGATTTGTGCTGTCTGTGTGTGTTTATTTCTTTAATGGTCTTTTAGTCAGTCAGTTCAGATTAGATTGGTGTTTATTAATATTTTTAGATTAATTAAATTCTTATTTCCTTTATTGTTTACAGTGGGGGAGGGAAATAATATTAATAACAATAATAATAATAACAACAACAGACAGTATATTAAAATAAACTTATTTGAAACAATGTTCCGATGGACTTGTTCTTATTTACCTGATTTTTTAATTATTAAATATATATTGTCTTTATTACTTTTGTTGTTATTACAGTTATTATTATTATAAGAAGGTACTATATTAATAATGACAAAACCAAAATAATAAATCATGTCAGTGTAAAATTATATTGAGTGGCATTATATAGAATTATATAGAGGAGAGGGCAGAGAAAGGAGGCAGCCGGAGAGGAGAGAGGAGAGGAGGAGTCAGGAATCAATAGGAGTCGAAACCAGAGTAGCAGACACAGGACAGAAACGCTCAGAGTTACAAGACAGGGGACCTTGCGGGCACTGCAGGATTTTAATCCAGTACGGCGTAATGTGTTACCAATGGTTTTCTTGGTGACTGTGGTCCCAGCTGCCTTAAGATCATTAACAAGGTCCCCCGTGTAGCTTTAGGCTGATTTCTCGCCTTCCTCATGATCAAAGATACCCCACAAGGTGAGATTTTGCATGGACCCCCAGATCGAGGTTGATTGACAGTCATTTCGTATTTCTTCCATTTTTTTTTACAATGGCACCAACAGCTGTCTCCTCCTCACCCAGCGGCTTACTGAAGGTGCTGTAGTCCATTCCAGTCTTGTGCACGTCTAGGATCTTTTCCCTGACATCAGGTGTCCTTTATACAGGTGACAATTAGCCAGCCCTTTGTGTTGTTCTGTTCCGGTATTTCCTGGTTCTGGCTCATCCAGTTACACCCCCGTGGGACGGCACAAGGCGGTTCTGAGAGCCGTTTGGCTGGACAGTGACTTCCCATTGGCTCCTGGTAACATCTATTTGCATATTGCCTCCCTCACCGTCTTCGTGTTAAAGAGAACTACTCAAGTCATGGAACAGCACCAAGCCTGAGAGGTTATCTGTCCGGTGTCCATCCTAAACACTCTGAGGATGTGATCCGGCTCAGGAAGGGCTCGGTAATCAAGCAGTTACAAGAGCCGAGTACTGACAGAGTGTCTGGAGCTCAAAGACACGTGTATGGAGAAGGTGGTTCAGAAATCTGTGGCCATGATCTCCACCCACACTTCGGGGGGCTTTATAGTGGTTCCTGCGGTGGCTGCATTAAGACATGGAGCTCTGCAGGAGGGGAACAGCGCGGAGGAGAAGCAGGAAGGCCTGAGAGGGGAGAAGACGATACCGGAGATCTTCTACCTCAGAGTGAGGGAACAGATGAAGGTGAGGAGCCCAGAGATTCCGGAAAGACGCTATATGGACGGTTCCAGATGAGAAGACAAGAGAGTAAGCAAAAAGAAAGAGGGGCCAGTTCTAGACATTCCCTTCATCGCGCGCTCAATTTTATCTCCTTAAAACCTCCATTATTTATTTATTAACCTGTGTTATTTATGTATTAATCTATTTATTAGTTCTGTTAAATTAATATTCAGTGTATTTGTTTTAGGGGTTTACTCTATGATGTGTTATTTGTTTCTGTTAAGTGTGTTTTATTTGTTTAAGTTTATGTTTTGTTTATTTATCCGTTATGTATTTATTATTTGTGTTTTTGTTTCATTTTTTTTACATTAATGATTTGTTTTTATGTCTTTATTAATTAAGTGATTATTTATTTAGCATTTTTCTCATTCAGTGTTTTTGTGTTTATCTGTATGTATTGTGTTATGTAATGTTTTAAGTTTAAATACAGGTAGTTATTTATTTACGCCAGCGTGTTTATTTATTTAATGATCTGTTCATCAGTGTACTTGTTCATTTTTACTGATTTTGGCCTTTATTATTCATATATTTTAGTTATATAATATAACCCGTTAGTGATTTATTAAATTAGTGATGTATTTATTTATTTATTAGATTATTTATTCAGTTATGTTGGTGCTTTATATCTTTGTCATTGATTCGATTATTAACTGGTTACAGCGGAGCCCTCTTATCCTGGACATCACCTCCTCCAGACACTTTCTGCTGTGTGTGTGTGTGTGTGTGTGTGTGTGTGTGTGTTGCTTATTATAATATGAAGATGCTGCACAGTGATGTCACATAAACTGACTTCCTGTTAACCAGTTACAGACAAACAGTTGTTTGCCTCTGTGTTTCTTTGCCATGGGGGTTGTTGCATCAGAGAGCTGCTAACTGAGCCCAATCTGACTGGGTCCCGTCATCTACAGAATAGCAGTCATTATACACCAGTTAGTTCTGACCACTAAATGTAAATGGGGTTAAATCATAAATTAGACTGCTTCCGAAGTGAGTGGAAGAACACTGTCCTGCAATAATATTGTTTAGCTTGATATCTAAACTAACTAGTAACATTAAACAGTCTGAGGACTGTATTCAAACTACATACAGCTGTGATGACTTTAGCAGGTTCTTCAGTGACAAAACAGAACATATTAGAACACAAACCCAACATACATCTGTAAATCTAGTAACACAGTATGACGTATATCCAGTCAGCTCAAAAGGTGAACTGGTATCCTTTAGCTCCATCACACAGGATAAATTCATTAAGCCAATTAGCTCTTCCAAATCCTCTACCTGCATCCTAGACCCAATACCAACAAAACCTCTCAAACAGATCATGCCTTGCGTGGTTAAACCTCTGCTCTCGATCATTAACTCGTCCCTCAGTCTTGGACTTTTACCGAGATCTTTAAACTCGCAGTAGTTAAACCCCTAATTAAAAAACCTGAGCTCGATCCCAATGAGCTCGCCAACTACAGACCAATCTCCAATCTCCCTTTATAACCAAAGATCTTACAACAACTTTGCTCCCACCTACATGAGAACTCTCTTCATGAGATGTTCCAGTCTGGCTTTAGACCCTACCACAGTACCGAGACAGCTTTAACTAGAGTAGTGAATGATCGCTTGATGAGGGTCAGGTATCTATATTAGTTCTTTTAGATCTCAGTGCTGCTTTCGATACCATTGACCACACGATCCTCCTTGACAGACTAGAACATCAGTTTGGCGTTAAAGGACAGGCTTTATCCTGGTTCAGATCGTATCTCACTGACCGCTATCAGTTTATTAGTCTCAACAATAAGCACTCTAGTCATACACTAGTAAGATATGGTGTCCCTCAAGGGTCAGTGCTCGGGCCACTTCTTTTTTCTCTTTACATGCAGCCTCTTGGCAACATAATCCGTAGTTTCGATGCCAGCTTTCACTGTTATGCTGACGACACACAGTTATATATATCGGCCAAACCAAACGAGGCTCTAAACCCAAATAAACTAGAAGAGTGTGTTACTAATATCAGAAACTGGATGGCCAAGAATTTCCTTCAGCTTAATCCAAGCAAGACTGAGGTCCTGCTACGTGATCTTCGACACCAGCTTGTCTTTTGATGTACATATCAGTAACATAGTTAGGACGGCATTCTTCCATCTGTGCAATATCGCTAAATTACAGAATATCCTATCTTTAAAAGACACGGAAAAGCTGGTCCATGCCTTTATAACTTCTAGGCTGGATTATTGCCACACCCTTTTAGCCAGATGCACAAATAAGGCTCTACATAAGCTCCAGCTCATTCAGCTGCTAGAGGCCTTACTAGAACACAAAAATTCAATCACATTTCCCCGATACTGTCGTCACTACACTGGCTACCGGTTAAATTTCGTGTGGACTACAAGATTCTACTCTTAACATACAGATCAGTGAACGGTCTGGCCCCACAGTATCTCAGTGAACCACTTCACGAACCCACGCGTGCGCTCTGCTTACAAAATAGCAGCTTGCTGACAGTACCTAGGTTCAGAAGAACCACAGCAGGTGGCCGAGGCTTTTCTTGCGTAGCCCCGAAACTCTGGAACCTTCTCCCTTTATCCGGAGTGATCACATCAGAACCCCCTGAACAGCTAGAGGCACCTGAGCATCTGCTCCACTGTGGGTCTCCTGCCCTGTTTCATCACCCGGCATGACCATAACCTTTACACTGACCAGCGTCTGGCTCTGATCATACTCTTTCTATGGGTCGACTCCATCGTCTCCCTCCTGGACTAATCAGACTGGATCTAATCAGACTGGATCTAATAGATGTTCATCTAATGTTAGTTCTGTCTTTCTCGTCTCATCCGGGTTTGAGCCTGGTTCCTCTAGAGGGTTCTTCCTTACTCAAGGGAGTTTTTCCTCGCCACTGTTGCCTCTGGCTTGCTCCCCACCCCCCACCCTCAAATGTCTGTGCATTAACTTTGTGTTTTTCTTTTCTTTTCTTTTATATAACAAACTGATTTTCTGTGAAGCTGCTTTGATAAATTGATTGATTTATAATTTAGCATCGTTCTCCCAGTGACTATTTTATTCCACTGGTCACCTAGGTAACAACAGTGGGCACATTGCTGAAGTGAGGTCTATTAAAAACACGTATTTGAAACAATGTTCAGATGGACTTGTTCTTATTTACCTGAGGAAAACTGTAAGAACGCAGGAGGCCGGGCGCTAATGACGTCACGAACGCTCACGCTGCTAATTCTTGGGGCCTCAATGCGTGACGTCACCAGGCCAGGACGCCAGCGTCCACTGTGACGTCACGCGGGAGAAGGTTATATATATAGGTGTCAGACGATCAAAAGCTCATTTCGTCACTGACAGCGAAGAAGAACACTCACCTATGAAGCTCAACGAACGAACGACGATGGAGTGGGACAGCGTGGACAGCGTGAGGAGGACCATTCACTTAATCAATCTGAACACGCTCCATCTCCGAACTGAGGAAGATGGAGTTGAGGAGACCGTCCAGGAGGCCCTGGAGAAGCTCGAGAGGGTTCAGCTACACATGTGCAGCCTGAGCTCGGAGCTGGAGGCCGGGGTCCGGGACCGGTGTGAGGAAGGAAAGCAGTGTAAGAGAACTGCATCCCTCACAAAGCGGCACCAGGAGTCCACGGAGAGAAGCCTGGTGTCCATCATAGACACTCTGAGGAGTAAGGTGAGGGACACACATGAGGACACATGCCGGTTCAGAGAGAACAAGGAACCGTGCATGGAGAACCCTCTGATGCAACGTCTCAGAGAACTCAAGGAGGTAAACCAGCAGCTGAGAGAGTGGCTGGAGCTCAAGGACACGGCTATGGAGGAGATCATTCGAACTCGAGTTCTGGAGAAGAAGGATCTCGAGGAGATGACCCAGCGGTCCTTGGAGCTCCGCTCAGGGATGATAAGCGAGATCGCCGTCTGCAAGGCCGTCATGAGACGCCGGGCCAGTGAGATGGCGCGCATGAAGGAGCAGCTGTATGAGCTCTCGGAGATGAGGCAGGTGAAAGAAGAGCTGGGGGTTTCTCTGGTTCCTGCAGTGGCTGCGTTAAGACATGGAGCCCTGCAGAAGAAAGAGGAGGGCGAAGAAGAGTATAGGGATAGGAGGCCACAGGAGGTGATCGAGCGAGAGCGAGAGATGATGCTCGAGCTCATCCAGCGTGACAGAGAGGATGAGGAGTTTCGGCGGATGCTGGAAAAGAAGCATCTGAAAGAACTCCTCCAGAAGATGTCCACAAAAGAGAAGAAGGAGTGGAAGAAGGAGCAGAAGAGGAAGGAGAAAGAAATGAGGAGGAGAGAAAAGATAGAGGAGGAACGCTCCAAGATGGTCACGCTGGAGATGGATGAGAAGGAAAAGACGATGGAAGAGACCAGAGAGAGGAGCCCACAGAGGAGAAGCTTCTGGGAGAGGCTCTCTCGCTGGTTCAGAAGGAGATGAGAGAGAAAGAGAGAGAAGAAGAAGAGAGAGGGA
>JAMWET010006517.1:0-15000 GCA_024036415.1 Prochilodus magdalenae
ATAAGGAGACAGAAGAAGATGTTGTCGAAGGAAATCTCTGACTGGGTCTTAGTCGTGGGCTGAACGAGATAAAAATGGAGGACGTTCTCACGGCTCTATGGGAAAACAGGGAAAATCTGAGAGCAGAGTGTTCATCCCTGCTAATGTTATTTATGGAAGATGGAATCTGTAACCTTATCTGTGTCATCCCTGACAAAGATATGACATCTGTGTAGAGTTTCATAGTTTTTTCCGGATGCGAGAAGAAGTCTAGCCTCGTTTCAGGCTGCATACAAAAGACTAAATTCACCTGGCGCCAAAACGTTTGGTCAGTCTTTGTCCATCTTGCCAAAACCACCAGTATTGAAGTCCTGAAAGGTCACTCGACCTTGTAAGGTCACATGGTGCTTTCTCTTCTGATGATGTCATTGCATTCTGGTGTTGTGAAACCGAGGAGGAGCTGGGGTCTTTATCTTTAGCTCTATCGTAGCATGATTTTGATTTCTGACGGTAGTGTAAAAGTGAAATACACTCCTCAGCTGTAGGGGGAGCCCAAGAGCAAAACGTTCTTTCATACTGCTGCTTTAAGACGTAGCCATGTAACCTACAGCTCTGGAAAAAAATCTGAGCCCACTCCAGTTCCTTCTTAAACCAGCATCTCCACATGTACAGCAGGTTCTTAGTGAGGAACCGAAGGTTGGGTTCTAGCTTAACTGGCAGATACAGTGAGCGTCTGGTTCATAAGAACAAGGTCCAGCAGCAAACACACAGGACAACACAGCTACAGACTGGCAGAGGGCCAAACCCCCTCTCTACTGACCGTGATGAGCGCCGCCTCATTCCAATGTCCCTTACCCACCGTAAGATGACCTCGAGTGACCTACAGAGAGACTGGCGAGCGGTGGCTGGGGTGAGACGCACAGCGAGCATGGTTCTAAAAACAGGCTTCTGGAGGTCATTAGTGATTTTCTAAATACACAGATCTAATACAATATCTGATCTGGAGTTTGGGAGACATGCTTCCAGTAGTGTAGAGAATCAAACAGAACTGAGGGATTCTGGTCCAACACAAACCCAGAACCTGAACACCTAGAGACACTGACCGAAAGTAAACGACAAGTAAACCCTGATTGTGTCCCGTTTTGTCTTCCTGCAGGTGAGGACTTTGCAGTGGTCCAGCAGGAGATCACCATGATGAAAGACTGTAAACACTCCAACATCGTGGCCTACTTTGGCAGTTACCTAAGGTACAGTGACAAGCTAGTGTTTACTCCCGTCCCTTTCCCAGGTTGGGACTGGTGTTGAGGGTCTGCTTGTTGTCTCCCGTGTCTGGTTTGTGTGTTGTATGTCTCTTGCTGTGGTTCCTCCGTATCCAGTTCTCCTCTGGTCTGCCCAAACGAGCCGCACTGACGGCCGCTTGTCTTCCTTTCTTGTTTTTAGGAGAGATAAGTTGTGGATATGTATGGAGTACTGCGGAGGGGGTTCACTACAGGACATTTATCATGGTAGGATATAAAACACACACGCAGTAAACATCTGAAGCATCTCTGAGACCATGCGTCACATCAGATCCAACAGACCAGATCAGACAAACCAGATCTGACAGATCAAATACAACACGCCAGGCCCGGCAGACCAGATCTGAAAGACCCAGATCCGACAGACCAGATTCGACAGATCCGATCTGACGGACCAGATTTAACAAATCAGAGCCAAAACAGACCGTATCCGACAGACCATTGCCTATAGACTAGATTTAACATATCAGATCCGACAGACCAGATTTGACAAATCTGATCAGAAAGACCATGTCCAACAGACTAGACCTAACAGACCAGATTAAACACACAAGATCTTACAAATCAGATCAGACAGACCATGTCCAACAGACCAGATTCAACACACATGATCTTACAAACCAGATCTGAAAGCCCAAGATCCGACAGACCAGATTCGACAGATCCGATCTGACGGACCAGATTTAACATATCAGATCCGACAGATCAGATTTGACAAATCAGATCAGACAGACCATGTCCAACAGACTAGATCTAACAGACCAGATCCAACACATAAGATCTTACAAATCAGATCAGATAGACCATGTCCCACAGACCAGATCCAACACACAAGATCTGACAAATCAGATCAGATAGACCATGTCCCACAGACCAGATCCAACACACAAGATCTGACAAATCAGATCAGATAAACCATGTCCAACAGACTAGATCTAACAGACCAGATCCAACACATTAGATCTTACAAATCAGATCAGATAGACCATGTCCAACAGACCAGATCCAACACACAAGATCTGACAAATCAGATCTGATAGACCAGATCCAACATACTAGATGTAACAGACTTGATTTGACAAACCAGACTACACACTCAGGATTCAACAGACGAGATCTGACAGACTGGACCCATAATGTCAGATCTAATAGACCGGATCCAAGAATCTAGGTCTGATACACCAGATCCAACAAACCACATCTGATTAACTAGATCAGACACCCCAGATCCAACAGATTTAAATGCTAGCTAGCAGGTATGTGGAGCAGTGGGTGATTGTACCAACCTGTAATTGTCAGATTGTCAGTTTGGTACCCTGATATTAATAAAGGCTGCCTATAAGAGAAGCAAATACACCATGATGAGGTCTCTGAGCTGAAGACTGTCCACCTGCTGACGTGTGTATTGTCTGTTTGTAGTTACAGGTCCACTGACGGAATCACAGATAGCATACGTGTCCAGAGAAACTCTCCAGGTGAGTCTGACCCTGACTGCGTCCATCACTACACTGCTCAGAAGGACATTACATGACTATGTGTAGCATGAGTTAGCTTCTGCGTGCTAACAGGAGTGACTCCTCCTTTATTGAACACACGTGATGTAATTGAAAGTTGGATTTCTGACCGTTCTCTTCTTCCTGTGAATGCCGCAGGGTTTATACTACCTCCACAGTAAAGGAAAGATGCATCGAGACATAAAGGTAAAGTCTGTTTTCATCTCCTGATGCCACTGATAGGACAGGTTCTCATTATATAAAGTATCATCATGGAAATGGCTGCTGCTCAGTGGCTCCACTTTAACCTGCAGAAGCTTCTGGAATGTGTGTGTGTGTGTGTGTGCAGTTCCTGTCACTGATTTAGCTCCGTTAGCTCCGCTAGCTCAGATCACAGATGAAAGGACACACGGAGAAGGAGTCTCTTTAAAGTCGAAAGATGAAAGATCCATTTATTTATTTTTTTCATATCCATTTTGCCCGAGAAGTGGTGCAGCATGTAAAGTCCCGAATTCGAAATTCACCTTCTTATTTGTATTAGTCCCTGTATTATTTATCGTCATTATTCATAATTTATTTCTTTCAGGGAGCCAACATCTTACTGACAGACAACGGCTACGTCAAGCTAGGTAAGAGCACGCTCCATTAATACAAGCTGTTCAGTTATTGTCAGATGTAATGTGCTGTGCAAAAGTCAGCAAGCGACCTTTTATATATTTTATTTGATTTTAAATTTAAGGTCCTCAGGGCTCGCTTTCTCAAGGAAATGTGCAGCCACTGAGTGCAGTCTTAGAAAAGTTCAGGCTTACAAATAAGTGTGATGGTAATACAGTGCACTATCCTCTAAACAGTGCACTATCCTCTAAACAGTGCACTATCCTCTAAACAGTGCACTATCCTCTAAACAGTGCACTATCCTCTAAACAGTGCACTATCCTCTACACAGTGCACTATCCTCTACACAGTGCACTATCCTCTAAACAGTGCACTATCCTCTAAACAGTGCACTATCCTCTACACAGTGCACTATCCTCTACACAGTGTACTATCCTCTAAACAGCGCACTATCCTCTAAACAGTGCACTATCCTCTAAACAGTGTCCTATCCTCTAAACAGTGCACTATCCTCTAAACAGTGTACTATCCTCTAAACAGTGTCCTATCCTCTAAACAGTGCACTATCCTCTAAACAGTGCACTATCCTCTACACAGTGTACTATCCTCTAAACAGCGCACTATCCTCTAAACAGTGCACTATCCTCTAAACAGTGTCCTATCCTCTAAACAGTGCACTATCCTCTACACAGTGTACTATCCTCTAAACAGCGCACTATCCTCTAAACAGTGCACTATCCTCTAAACAGTGCACTATCCTCTAAACAGTGCACTATCCTCTAAACAGTGCACTATCCTCTACACAGTGTACTATCCTCTAAACAGCGCACTATCCTCTAAACAGTGCACTATCCTCTAAACAGTGTCCTATCCTCTAAACAGTGCACTATCCTCTAAACAGTGCACTATCCTCTACACAGTGTACTATCCTCTAAACAGCGCACTATCCTCTAAACAGTGCACTATCCTCTAAACAGTGTCCTATCCTCTAAACAGTGCACTATCCTCTAAACAGTGCACTATCCTCTACACAGTGCACTATCCTCTAAACAGTGCACTATCCTCTAAACAGTGCACTATCCTCTAAACAGTGCACTATCCTCTAAACAGTGCACTATCCTCTAAACAGTGCACTATCCTCTAAACAGTGTCCTATCCTCTAAACAGTGCACTATCCTCTAAACAGTGCACTATCCTCTACACAGTGCACTATCCTCTAAACAGTGTCCTATCCTCTAAACAGTGCACTATCCTCTACACAGTGTACTATCCTCTAAACAGTGCACTATCCTCTAAACAGTGCACTATCCTCTAAACAGTGTCCTATCCTCTAAACAGTGCACTATCCTCTACACAGTGCACTATCTTCTAAACAGTGCACTATCCTCTACACAGTGCACTATCCTCTAAACAGTGTCCTATCCTCTAAACAGTGCACTATCCTCTAAACAGTGTACTATCCTCTAAACAGTGCACTATCCTCTAAACAGTGCACTATCCTCTAAACAGTGCACTATCCTCTAAACAGTGTCCTATCCTCTAAACAGTGCACTATCCTCTAAACAGTGCACTATCCTCTACACAGTGCACTATCCTCTAAACAGTGTCCTATCCTCTAAACAGTGCACTATCCTCTACACAGTGTACTATCCTCTAAACAGTGCACTATCCTCTAAACAGTGCACTATCCTCTAAACAGTGTCCTATCCTCTAAACAGTGCACTATCCTCTACACAGTGCACTATCCTCTAAACAGTGCACTATCCTCTACACAGTGCACTATCCTCTAAACAGTGTACTATCCTCTAAACAGTGCACTATCCTCTAAACAGTGCACTATCCTCTAAACAGTGTCCTATCCTCTAAACAGTGCACTATCCTCTAAACAGTGCACTATCCTCTAAACAGTGCACTATCCTCTAAACAGTGCACTATCCTCTACACAGTGTACTATCCTCTAAACAGTGCACTATCCTCTAAACAGTGTACTATCCTCTAAACAGTGCACTATCCTCTAAACAGTGCACTATCCTCTACACAGTGCACTATCCTCTAAACAGTGCACTATCCTCTAAACAGTGTACTATCCTCTACACAGTGTCCTATCCTCTAAACAGTGCACTATCCTTTAAACAGTGCACTATCCTCTAAACAGTGCACTATCCTCTAAACAGTGCACTATCCTCTAAACAGTACACTATCCTCTACACAGTGCACTATCCTCTACACAGTGCACTATCCTCTAAACAGTGCACTATCCTCTACACAGTGTACTATCATCTACACAGTGCACTATCCTCTAAACAGTGTACTATCCTCTACACAGTGCACTATCCTCTACACAGTGCACTATCCTCTAAACAGTGCACTATCCTCTACACAGTGCACTATCCTCTAAACAGTGCACTATCCTCTAAACAGTACACTATCCTCTACACAGTGCACTATCCTCTACACAGTGCACTATCCTCTACACAGTGCACTATCCTCTAAACAGTGCACTATCCTCTACACAGTGTACTATCATCTACACAGTGCACTATCCTCTAAACAGTGTACTATCCTCTACACAGTGCACTATCCTCTACACAGTGCACTATCCTCTAAACAGTGCACTATCCTCTACACAGTGCACTATCCTCTACACAGTGCACTATCCTCTAAACAGTGCACTATCCTCTACACAGTGCACTATCCTCTACACAGTGCACTATCCTCTACACAGTGCACTATCCTCTAAACAGTGCACTATCCTCTAAACAGTGCACTATCCTCTAAACAGTGCACAATTCTCTAAACAGTGCACTATCCTCTAAACAGTGTACTATCCTCTAAACAGTGCACTATCCTCTACACAGTGTACTATCCTCTACACAGTGTACTATCCTCTACACAGTGCACTATCCTCTACACAGTGTACTGTCCTCTAAACAGTGCACTATCCTCTAAACAGTGCACTATCCTCTAAACAGTGCACTATCCTCTAAACAGTGTCCTATCCTCTAAACAGGTGTACTACCCTCTAAACAGTGCACTATCCTCTAAACAGTGCACTATCCTCTAAACAGTGCACTATCCTCTAAAGAGTAGACTATCCTCTAAACAGTGCACTATCCTCTAAACAGTGTCCTATCCTCTAAACAGGTGTACTACCCTCTAAACAGTGCACTATCCTCTAAACAGTGCACTATCCTCTAAAGAGTAGACTATCCTCTAAACAGTGCACTATCCTTTACACAGTGCACTATCCTCTAAACAGTGCACTATCCTCTAAACAGTGCACTATCCTCTAAACAGTGCACTATCCTGTACACAGTGTACTATCCTCTAAACAGTGCACTATCCTCTAAACAGTGCACTATCCTCTAAACAGTGCACTATCCTCTACACAGTGCACTATCCTCTACACAGTGCACTATCCTCTAAACAGTGCACTATCCTCTAAACAGTGCACTATCCTCTACACAGTGCACTATCCTCTACACAGTGTACTATCCTCTAAACAGTGTACTATCCTCTAAACAGTGTACTATCCTCTAAACAGTGTACTATCCTCTAAACAGTGCACTATCCTCTAAACAGTGCACTATCCTCTAAACAGTGCACTATCCTCTAAACAGTGCACTATCCTCTAAAGAGTAGACTATCCTCTAAACAGTGCACTATCCTTTACACAGTGCACTATCCTCTAAACAGGTGTACTACCCTCTAAACAGTGCACTATCCTCTAAACAGTGCACTATCCTCTACACAGTGCACTATCCTCTAAACAGTGCACTATCCTCTACACAGTGCACTATCCTCTACACAGTGCACTATCCTCTACACAGTGCACTATCCTCTACACAGTGCACTATCCTCTAAACAGTGCACTATCCTCTAAAGAGTAGACTATCCTCTAAACAGTGCACTATCCTTTACACAGTGCACTATCCTCTAAACAGGTGTACTACCCTCTAAACAGTGCACTATCCTCTAAACAGTGCACTATCCTCTACACAGTGCACTATCCTCTAAACAGTGCACTATCCTCTAAACAGTGCACTATCCTCTAAAGAGTAGACTATCCTCTAAACAGTGCACTATCCTTTACACAGTGCACTATCCTCTAAACAGTGCACTATCCTCTAAACAGTGTACTATCCTCTACACAGTGTACTATCCTCTACACAGTGTACTATCCTCTACACAGTGTACTTACCTCTACACAGTGCACTGTCCTCTACACAGTGCACTGTCCTCTACACAGTGTACTGTCCTCTAAACAGTGTACTATCCTCTACACAGTGCACTATCCTCTAAACAGTGCACTATCCTCTACACAGTGCACTATCCTCTAAACAGTGTACTATCCTCTAAACAGTGCACTATCCTCTAAACAGTGCACTATCCTCTAAACAGTGCACTATCCTCTAAACAGTGCACTATCCTCTACACAGTGCACTATCCTCTAAACAGTGCACTACCCTCTAAACAGTGTACTATCCTCTAAACAGTGCACTATCCTCTAAACAGTGCACTACCCTCTAAACAGTGCACTATCCTCTAAACAGTGCACTATCCTCTAAACAGTGCACTATCCTCTACACAGTGCACTATCCTCTACACAGTGCACTATCCTCTAAACAGTGCACTATTCTCTAAACAGTGTACTATCCTCTAAACAGTGCACTATCCTCTAAACAGTGCACTATCCTCTAAACAGTGCACTATCCTCTAAACAGTGTCCTATCCTCTAAACAGGTGTACTACCCTCTAAACTGTGCACTATCCTCTAAACAGTGCACTATCCTCTAAAGAGTAGACTATCCTCTAAACAGTGCACTATCCTCTAAACAGTGTCCTATCCTCTAAACAGGTGTACTACCCTCTAAACAGTGCACTATCCTCTAAACAGTGCACTATCCTCTAAACAGTGTCCTATCCTCTAAACAGTGTCCTATCCTCTAAACAGTGCACTATCCTCTAAACAGTGTCCTATCCTCTAAACAGTGTCCTATCCTCTAAACAGTGCACTATCCTCTAAACAGTGCACTATCCTCTAAACAGTGCACTATCCTCTAAAGAGTAGACTATCCTCTAAACAGTGCACTATCCTCTAAAGAGTAGACTATCCTCTAAACAGTGCACTATCCTTTACACAGTGCACTATCCTCTAAACAGGTGTACTATCCTCTACACAGTGTACTATCCTCTAAACAGGTGTACTATCCTCTACACAGTGTACTATCCTCTAAACAGTGCACTATCCTCTAAACAGTGCACTATTCTCTAAACAGTGCACTATCCTCTAAACAGTGCACTATCCTCTAAAGAGTAGACTATCCTCTAAACAGTGCACTATCCTTTACACAGTGCACTATCCTCTAAACAGTGCACTATCCTCTAAACAGTGCACTATCCTCTAAACAGTGTACTATCCTCTACACAGTGTACTATCCTCTACACAGTGCACTATCCTCTAAACAGTGTACTATTCTTTATACGGCTGTCATTGTACCATCAGTTAGCTGCAGCCAATCCTGTCATGGTGTCCCACATTTGGGCTGCTAATTAAGCTCCCTCTGAAACACCACAGATCAGGTTGGATCTTGCCTAATAGTCGTTCTACTTTGAATCATTACTCACCAAATTTCATCTAAACTCAACAGATTTTCCTGTTGGTCATTCAGTCAGCTGAGTAGCAAGCTGCTGACGCTGCAGAGTCGAGGATGTGGTGGAATTGAGCGTTTGGAGTCACTTCCTGTTACGAGCAGATACTCACACTGTCTACTTTCTGATTTTCTTCTAGCTGATTTTGGAGTTTCAGCCCAGATCACAGCGACTCTGGCTAAGAGGAAATCCTTCATCGGAACTCCATACTGGTAAACGTTCATCACTTACTACCCAACACTAATCAACTACGTTAATCACACACGCACAGCGATACTGAACGCTTCACTGAAGACAACAGCTTATAATAACAGGCACCTTAACCATCATCTACAACCCCAATACCATGAACAGAACATCCTGAAAAGCCCGAGGCCTCTGTACCTCGTGGATGTTTCTGGATGTAGCCACATCAGTGTTCAGACACTCCTACACCGACACATTCTGTAGTTGGACCAGATTTGGTGGATGCCTTCCCTGGCACACTTCCGAGGACAGTTCCCTGTAGACTGGGATTTTCCCACTGCTGGTAGACCCGTAAGACCGTACGCTTCCATACACCTGCAGATTCAGCTACTTCCTCACACTATGGTCTTTGGCCACGCCCACATGCAGTCACTCCTTGTAGCCAACCATTAACATCTGCTCTGGAGCGTTTACCACACATGGAATAAGACATTCCCTGAAGTAATTTAGAAAGACATTGGGTCGTCTTCATCAGCGATTCCCTCTTTTGTCGTGGTGGAGACGACCAACGCATCCGTGTGTGGAGGCACCGTGGTCAGTGCCAAGATGAACGGTTTGTTGCCATGGGTCATGTGTCCAGAAGGTCTGGTTTCACTCCACCTCCACCCCTACCGCACCATCTGCAGGAACTGTGTGAGGATGTTCAAGCTGCATGGGATGGATTATCACAGGACACCATTAGGAACCTCTATAGCTCCATACCAGATTGATTAGCATGGCTAAACCCTGTAGCCACCTTTGGAAACATGAATTAGATTGGCCCCTCAGACACTAAACTTCCTGAGTGGGAGCGTTTGTGGAATATCTGACGTTATCCGGTCATAACGACTGTCACTGACTGTGTTTGTTTTCCTGATGTATGTGTTAGGATGGCCCCGGAAGTGGCGGCTGTGGAGCGCAAAGGAGGATACAATCACCTGTGTGACATCTGGGCCGTTGGCATCACCGCCATAGAGCTGGCGGAGCTCCAGCCGCCCATGTTCGAACTGCACCCGATGAGGTACAGACACAAACTCAGCTAAGCTTCTGTTCACTGGCCTCTTATGTGAGTTTCAGTTCCACCTTAAACAGAGGTGCAGTTGCATTCTGGTGCTTTAGGCGCCATTTAAGGTGGACATGAAAGCCAGTTTCGGACTTGTGGTTCAGTAACTGTGAGCTTGAGTAGATGTGTTCTCCCTGCAGAGCGCTGTTCCTGATGACTAAGAGTAACTTCCAGCCCCCCAAACTGAAGGACAAAGTGAAATGGTGAGATATCGTTTCATACTCCTGGTGGATGGGTGTTCTGAATGATGACTGAGGGTGTTATGATGGTCGTCTGTTTGATGATGTCATAATTCTGTTTGCTGGTGACATTACTGATGGTGTTTTAACTGAGGGTGTTATGATGGTCGCCTGATTGATGATGTCATAATTGAAGGTGTTTTGACTGAGGGTGTTATGATGGTCTTCTGTTTGATAATGTCATAATTATGTTTGATGATGTCATGTTTGGTGTTTTGACTGAGGGAGTCATGATGGTCTTCTGTTTTATGATGTCATAATTATGTTTGATGATGTCATGATTGAAGGTGTTTTGACTGAGGGTGTTATGATGGTCTTCTGTTTGATGATGTCATGATTGAAGGTGTTTTGACTGAGGGTGTTATGATGGTCTTCTGTTTGATGATGTCATGATTGAAGGTGTTTTGACTGAGGGTGTTATGATGGCCTTCTGTTTGATGATGTCATGATTGAAGGTGTTTTGTCTGAGAGTGTTATGATGGTCTTCTGTTTGATGATGTCATGATTGAAGGTGTTTTGACAGAGGGTGTTATGATGGTTGTCTGTTTGATGATGTCATAATTATGTTTGATGATGTCATGATTGAAGGTGTTTTGACAGAGGGTGTTATGATGGTTGTCTGTTTGATGATGTCATAATTATGTTTGATGATGTCATGATTGAAGGTGTTTTAACTGAGGGTGTTATGATGGTCTTCTGTTTGATGATGTCATGATTGAAGGTGTTTTAACTGAGGGTGTTATGATGGTCTTCTGTTTGATGATGTCATGATTGAAGGTGTTTTAACTGAGGGTGTTATGATGGTCTTCTGTTTGATGATGTCATGATTGAAGGTGTTTTAACTGAGGGTGTTATGATGGTCTTCTGTTTGATGATGTCATGATTGATGGAGTTTTGACTGAGGGTGTTATGATGCTCTCCTGACTGATGATGTTCTAACGGATGGTGTAATGGTGTTGTGATCCATGGTGTTATAATGGTGTTCTGACTGGAGATGCAACAAATGTTCGGGAACCGAAATTATTTGGCCGAAAAATACACTTTAAGTATTCGGCTAAGTGAACAAGTGAAAAGATAAAGAATTATTTATCCCAATCAACAAGGTCTTTAATGACACTGTTACCTTTTTCTGGTACCCGGACGTAGACGGCAACCAGTCTTGTTTAGTGTTAATCATTTGAGTCAAATGGATCTCTAGAAATAACATTACTGTAACATTATAATAAAATTACTGTTGATGTTCTAGCTAATGGTGTTATGATTGTGTTCTGATTGATGTTATGATTGAAGGTCTTCTTACTATTGATGTTCAAGATGTTCTTATTGATGATGTTCTGACTGATGTTGTTCTTTCTGTTGATGTTCTGGCTAATGGTGCTATGATTGATGGTGTTCTGGTTAAAGGTGTTATGATTCTGATCTGACTGATGGTGTACCGAGATGTTCTCACTGGTGATGCTCTGACTGACTGTGGTTTTTTACTTCAGCTTGTTGTTAAAGTGTGAAATGATGAACGTTGCATTAATCTCCGTCTTTTGTTTTTAAGGTCCAATAACTTCCACAATTTCGTTAAACTGTCGCTGACGAAAAACCCGAAGAAACGGCCGTCATCTGAGAAGCTGTTGCAGGTGAGGCGGGTGGGAGTTTTAGGGGACGCAGTGTGAAGGTAGACAGCAAGTTATGGAAGTGAGCTGTTTCCCCATTTAGCCCAGCAGAACATGTCTACTTCGGGAGTGCTCGTGAAATGAAACTGAAATATATAATAGAAAATAATAAAGTATATGTATTTGTGGTTTTCCCTGGTTTTGGCCCTCAGCACCCGTTTGTTTCCCAACCTCTGAGCCGGACGCTGGCCATCGAGCTGCTGGATAAGGCCAGTAACCCTGACCATGCCCACTACAGTGAGTTTGAGGATGATGACACCGAGTCTGAGGTCAGTAACTGGCTTTCTCTTCACCAGCTAATTTCCCCGTCCACCTTAAATGGTGCCGCAGTTACACTGTGGCACTTGAGGCCAGAGTCACTAACATGGTGAGTGTAGGAATTAGGCATGCGGTTAGCACCATGCTAATTGGTGAAATGTGTCCCTCCATTACTTGCTAGCTACGTTAGCCTCATTGCTCCAGCGCTAACAGTAAAGGAGCACACCTCAGGGACCGAACACGTCTTCACCGATTGACTGCATTTGGTGTGAGGGGTGATTTGCCGAACTGTCGCTTTATGGGAGCAGTAAAGCAGGTCTATTGCGTCACTCACCGGCGCTGTAGTCGGCTGTTTGATCTGCGGCTTTAAGTCCAGTCTCTTTGCAGAGGGCAGATGGTGTTAGCCGCCTGAGTCAACAGAGAAGAGTTCACTGACCGAAACGGTCAGCACACAGCTGCTTTATCAACAGCACAGACAAGTGCAAGCAAACAGCCAGGCCTCCTGATTATAAACAGTTTATTCCACATCAACTGGAGTTCTAGATTCCTGCATAATTAAACATTTACGATGTAAACAGAGTCATTTAGAGTGGTCTGGGGTGGAATACCATGTTCTAGGGACAGAACTGTTTATAGTGACGATGAAAGGAACCAGACGTCCGAGATTATGAGGTTTATTGTAAAGTGTATTATAAACTTTATAATGAGGTATACTGTAAAGTAGATTATAAGGTGTACTGTAAAGGTTTTAAGAGATTTATAGTAAAGTTTATTATGAAGTTTATTATAAACTTTATAATAAGGTAAACTGTAAAGTGCATTATAAGGTGTACTGTAGCTTTTAAGAGATTTATTGTAAAGTTTATTATGAGGTTTATTTTAAACTTTATAATGAGGTATACTGTAAAGTGGATTATAAGGTGTACTGTAAAGTTTTTAAGAGATTTATTGTAAAGTTTATTTTGTTAGGCTGTATGTCACTGTAGTCCTCAGTTCAATGCTCCATCCACTCATTCCTCCACCCTTCTGTCTGTCCATCTTCTTTTCTTCCTGTGTGTTGTGTTGTGTGTTTGTGTAGTTTAAATTCAGGGCTTTGTTTTCCGCTGTTTCTCTCTCACTCAGAGGTCTTCGGTTCTCACCTCTCTGTAGACAGGTACCCCCGAGACAACCAGGGCACATCACATGTTACACAGTTCACCAACGTCACACACACACACACACACATTAGACTGCTGAGAGTGTAAGAGGCTGGTTAGACTCTGATATTCTGATTGTGTCTGATCAACTGTTGGACTTTTCTCTAACATGTGGTCAGTGGAAACAGGCCAGATCTGATTCACTGTACTGCTGAACCTGATCTCTAAAGAACGGTGTAAACAGACTCTCAGACTCTCAGCAGGGAGGAGCCATGGTTTCGAGTGTGAGTGTGTTAAAGGTGATGCAGGTGTTTGTGGAGCATGTTTGCAGTGCGCTTGGTGTCATTACTTTTGGTTTATTCCAGACTTAAACCAGGCTTGATCCAGGCTTGTTTCTGATTTAAGATGTTTATTATGAAACTTATCGTGAAATAGGAAGTCTACTGCAACGGGTATTACAAGGCTTATGGTAGTTTATGAGGGGTTTTATTGTAGTTTATTTTGAGGTTTACTGTAAAGTTTATAATGAAGTTTATTGTGAGAAAGTAAAGTTCGTTATGTGATTTATTGTAAAGTATTATATCAGTTTTAAATGTAAAGTTTCATGTGAGGTTTACTGTAAAGTGTATTATGGGATTTTTTGGTGAGTTTAAAATTATATTTACTGTAAATTTCGTTATATGATTTATTGTAAAGTATTATAAAAGTTTTAATTGTAAAGTTTCATGTGAGGTTTACTGTAAAGTGTATTATGGGATTTTTTGGAAAGTTTAAAATTAGATTTACTGTGAAGTTTGTTATGGGATTTATTGTAAAGTGTTTTCATTGAAGTTTATTATGAGGTTTTGCTAAAAATGACTATGAGGTTGTTTTATTGTGAAGTTAATGTTGAGGTTTATTGTAGATTTTTTGAGATTTCTTCTATAGTTGAGTGTAAGGTTAATTCTAGTTTATTGGGAGATTTATAATGATTTATTGCGAGGTTTATTAAAGTTGATTGCAAAATGTATTTGTAGAATGTAGTTTTTTGCGTTTTTTTATGGTTTATTAGTTTCTTGTAAAGTTTATTATAATTTATTATAATCGTAAAGTAGCTTGAGGTTTATTGTTAAGTTCCTTTTTTACAGTTGGTTGTGATGTTTATTACTGTTATTATGAGGATTATTATAGTTTATTGTGAAGTATATTGTGAAGCTAATTTTTAGGTTTATCGTAATTTATTATTTGTAGTTTTATGTAGGTTTATTATATGTGTGGGTCGCCTAGTGTGGTGTGATCTAATTGTTGTGAAGAGTTGTGACACTAATCCTCCTAATTTATTCTCTCTTTTTCTGCTTTATTAATGTCTAAATTGTTCTTTTTAAATCTCTTTTCTAGT
>JAMWET010006517.1:22500-55000 GCA_024036415.1 Prochilodus magdalenae
AACCTGATTCAAGAACCTGATTCAAGAACCTGATTCAAGAACCTGATTCAAGAACCTGATTCAAGAGCCTGATTCTAGAGCCTGATTCTAGAGCCTGATTCAAGAACCTGATTCAAGAACCTGATTCAAGAACCTGATTCTAGAGCCTGATTCTAGAGCCTGATTCAAGAACCTGATTCAAGAACCTGATTCAAGATCCTAATTAAGTGTTCTTGAGGAGCTGGACCTTCATTACTGTGGCTCTCCTGCATTTCTCTGCTTGGGTCTCTTTTCAGGACAATAGTGTGTAGTGTGTTGACCTTTGACCCCTCCTCTGTTTCTATAGGAGCTGCAGATGGACTTTGGGCCGGACTCTCCCACCGGCTCCCTGCTGGGGGGCAATAAGTAAGTTCATTAATCTTAATAATCTCTAAAGACTTTATAACGCTGAGATGCTTTATATAGGCTGTGATTAAAATCAGTTCCGTTGTTTTAGGGTTTGGAATTTGAGTCAGCGTTCATCCCAACACTAGGATTAATGTCTGTCACTGCAAGACTATGAAAAAGTATTCGTATTAGAATCCGAATTGGCATTTCCCATAAAGCTTTGCCCATAGATATTACTATTCACATTACATCTAGCGCTTAACATTTACAAATTAGCATAGCTGGGAAACTTTCTGTAGGTTTTAGGATTAATGTTTCCCCCAAGAATCTCTTTATGGATTAGGATTAGTGTGTCCCCTAACACTTTCTTTATGGATTAGGATTGGTGTTTCCCCTAACACTTTCTTTATGGATTAGGGTTAGTGTTTCCCCTAACACTTTCTTTATGGATTAGGATTGGTGTTTCCCCTAACACTTTCTTTATGGATTAGGGTTAGTGTTTCCCCTAATACTTTCTTTAAAGATTAAGATTAGTGTTTCCCTTAACACTTTCTTTATGGATTAGAATTAGTGTGTCCCCTAACACTCTCTTAATGGATTAGGATTAGTGTGTCCCCTAACACTTTCTTAATGGATTAGGATTAGTGTTTCCCCCAAGAATCTCTTTATGGATTAGGATTAGTGTGTCCCCTAACACTTTCTTTATGGATTAGGATTAGTGTGTCCCCTAATACTTTCTTTAAAGATTAAGATTAGTGTTTCCCTTAACACTTTCTTTATGGATTAGAATTAGTGTGTCCCCTAACACTTTCTTTAAAGATTAAGATTAGTGTTTCCCTTAACATTCTCTTAATGGATTAGGATTAGTGTGTCCCCTAACACGTTCTTTATGGATTAGGATTAGTGTGTCCAATAAAACTTTCTTTATGGATTAGTGTTTCCCCTAACACTTTCTTTATGGATTAGGATTAGTGTTTCCCATAACACTTTCTTTATGGATTAGTGTTTCCCCTAACACTTTCTTTATGGATTAGGATTAGTGTTTCCCATAACACTTTCTTTATGGATTAGGATTAGTGTTTCCCCTAACACTTTCTTTATGGATTAGAATTAGTGTTTCCCTCAACACTGTTATTATGGATTAGGATTAGTGTGTCCCCTAACACTCTCTTTATGGATTAGGATTAGTGTTTCCCCTAACACTTTCTTAATGGATTAGGATTAGTGTTTCCCCTAACACTTTCTTAATGGATTAGGATTAGTGTTTCCCATAACACTTCCTTTATGGATTAGGATTGGTGTTTCCCTTAACACTTCCTTTATGGATTAGGATTTGTGTTTCCCCTAACACTTCCTTTATGGATTAGGATTGGTGTTTCCCCTAACACTTTCTTTATGGATTAGGATTAGTGTTTCCCCTAACACTTCCTTTATGGATTAGGATTGGTGTTTCCCCTAACACTTTCTTTATGGATTAGGGTTAGTGTTTCCCCTAACACTTCCTTTATGGATTAGGATTGGTGTTTCCCCTAACACTTTCTTTATGGATTAGGATTGGTGTTTCCCCTAACACTTTCTTAATGGATTAGGATTAGTGTTTCTCTTAACACTTTCTTTATGGATTAGAATTAGTGTTTCCCTCAACACTGTCTTTATGGATTAGGATTAGTGTTTCCCCTAACACTTTCTTTATGGATTAGGGTTAGTGTTTCCCCTAACACTTTCTTAATGGATTAGGATTAGTGTTTCCCCTAACACTTTCTTTATGGATTAGGATTATTGTTTCCCTTAACACTTTCTTTATGGATTAGAATTGGTGTTTCCCTCAACACTGTTATTATGGATTAGGATTAGTGTGTCCCCTAACACTTTCTTAATGGATTAGGATTAGTGTTTCCCCTAACACTTTCTTAATGGATTAGGATTAGTGTTTCCCCTAACACTCTCTTAATGGATTAGGATTAGTGTGTCCCCTAACACTTTCTTTATGGATTAGGATTAGTGTTTCCCCCAAGAATCTCTTTATGGATTAGGATTAGTGTGTCCCCTAACACTTTCTTTATGGATTAGGATTAGTGTGTCCCCTAATACTTTCTTTAAAGATTAAGATTAGTGTTTCCCTTAACACTTTCTTTATGGATTAGAATTAGTGTGTCCCCTAACACTCTCTTAATGGATTAGGATTAGTGTGTCCCCTAACACTCTCTTAATGGATTAGGATTAGTGTGTCCCCTAACACGTTCTTTATGGATTAGGATTAGTGTGTCCAATAAAACTTTCTTTATGGATTAGTGTTTCCCCTAACACTTTCTTTATGGATTAGGATTAGTGTTTCCCATAACACTTTCTTTATGGATTAGTGTTTCCCCTAACACTTTCTTTATGGATTAGGATTAGTGTTTCCCATAACACTTTCTTTATGGATTAGGATTAGTGTTTCCCCTAACACTTTCTTTATGGATTAGAATTGGTGTTTCCCTCAACACTGTTATTATGGATTAGGATTAGTGTGTCCCCTAACACTTTCTTAATGGATTAGGATTAGTGTTTCCCCTAACACTTTCTTAATGGATTAGGATTAGTGTTTCCCCTAACACTCTCTTAATGGATTAGGATTAGTGTGTCCCCTAACACTTTCTTTATGGATTAGGGTTAGTGTTTCCCCTAACACTTTCTTAATGGATTAGGATTAGTGTTTCCCTTAACACTTTCTTTATGGATTAGGATTAGTGTTTCCCCTAACACTTTCTTTAAAGATTAGGATTCGTGTTTCCCCTAACACTTCCTTTATGGATTAGGATTCGTGTTTCCCCTAACACTTCCTTTATGGATTAGGATTGGTGTTTCCCCTAACACTTTCTTTATGGATTAGGGTTAGTGTTTCCCCTAACACTTCCTTTATGGATTAGGATTAGTGTTTCCCCTAACACTTTCTTTATGGATTAGGATTAGTGTTTCCCCTAACACTTTCTTTATGTATTAGAATTAGTGTTTCCCTCAACACTGTCTTTATGGATTAGGATTAGTGTTTCCCCTAACACTTTCTTTATGGATTAGGGTTAGTGTTTCCCCTAACACTTTCTTAATGGATTAGGATTAGTGTTTCCCCTAACACTTTCTTTATGGATTAGGATTATTGTTTCCCTTAACACTTTCTTTATGGATTAAAATTGGTGTTTCCCTCAACACTGTTATTATGGATTAGGATTAGTGTGTCCCCTAACACTTTCTTAATGGATTAGGATTAGTGTTTCCCCTAACACTTTCTTAATGGATTAGGATTAGTGTTTCCCCTAACACTCTCTTAATGGATTAGGATTAGTGTTTCCCTTAACACTTTCTTTATGGATTAGGATTGGTGTTTCTCCTAACACTTTCTTTATGGATTAGGGTTAGTGTTTCCCCTAACACTTTCTTAATGGATTAGGATTAGTGTTTCCCCTAACACTTTCTTTATGGATTAGGATTAGTGTTTCCCCTAACACTTTCTTTATGTATTAGAATTAGTGTTTCCCTCAACACTGTCTTTTTTGGATTAGGGTTAGTGTTTCCCCTAACACGTTCTTTATGGATTAGGGTTAGTGTTTCCCCTAACACTTTCTTAATGGATTAGGATTAGTGTTTCCCCTAACACTCTCTTAATGGATTAGGATTAGTGTTTCTCTTAACACTTTCTTTATGGATTAGAATTAGTGTTTCCCTCAACACTGTCTTTATGGATTAGGATTAGTGTTTCCCGTAACACTTCCTTTATGGATTAGGATTGGTGTTTCCCCTAACACTTTCTTTATGGATTAGGGTTAGTGTTTCCCCTAACACTTCCTTTATGGATTAGGATTGGTGTTTCCCCTAACACTTTCTTTATGGATTAGGATTAGTGTTTCCCCTAACACTTTCTTAATGGATTAGGATTAGTGTTTCCCCTAACACTCTCTTAATGGATTAGGATTAGTGTTTCTCTTAACACTTTCTTTATGGATTAGAATTAGTGTTTCCCTCAACACTGTCTTTATGGATTAGGATTGGTGTTTCCCCTAACACTTTCTTAATGGATTAGGATTAGTGTTTCTCTTAACACTTTCTTTATGGATTAGAATTAGTGTTTCCCTCAACACTTTCTTTATGTTAGTGTTTCCCCTAACACTTTCTTAATGGATTAGGATTAGTGTTTCCCTTAACACTTTCTTTATGGATTAGGATTAGTGTTTCCCATAACACTTTCTTTATGGATTAGTGTTTCCCCTAACACTTTCTTTATGGATTAGGATTAGTGTGTCCCCTAACACTTTCTTTATGGATTAGGGTTAGTGTTTCCCCTAACACTCTCTTAATGGATTAGAATTAGTGTTTCCCTCAACACTGTTATTATGGATTAGGATTAGTGTGTCCCCTAACACTTTCTTTATGGATTAGGATTAGTGTTTCCCCTAACACTTACTTAATGGATTAGGATTAGTGTTTCCCCTAACACTCTCTTAATGGATTAGGATTAGTGTGTCCCCTAAAACTTTCTTTATGGATTAGTGTTTCCCCTAACACTTTCTTAATGGATTAGGATTACTGTTTCCCAAAACACATTCTTTATGGATTAGGATTAGTGTTTCCCTTAACACTTTCTTTAAAGATTAAGATTAGTGTTTCCCCTAACACTCTCTTAATGGATTAGGATTAGTGTTTCCCCTAACACTTTCTTTATGGATTAGGATTAGTGTTTCCCCTAACACTTTCTTTATGGATTAGGATTAGTGTTTCCCCTAACACTTTCTTTATGGATTAGGATTAGTGTTTCCCCTAACACTCTCTTAATGGATTAGGATTAGTGTGTCCCCTAACACTTTCTTTATGGATTAGAGTTAGTATTTCCCCTAACACTTTCTTAATGGATTAGGATTAGTGTGTCCCCTAACACTTTCTTAATGGATTAGGATTAGTGTTTCCCCTAACACTTTCTTTAAAGATTAGGATTCGTGTTTCCCCTAACACTTCCTTTATGGATTAGGATTGGTGTTTCCCCTAACACTTCCTTTATGGATTAGGGTTAGTGTTTCCCCTAACACTTTCTTTATGGATTAGGATTGGTGTTTCCCCTAACACTTTCTTTATGGATTAGGATTAGTGTTTCCCCTAACACTTTCTTTATGGATTAGGATTAGTGTTTCCCCTAACACTTTCTTTATGGATTAGGATTAGTGTTTCCCCTAACACTTTCTTTATGTATTAGAATTAGTGTTTCCCTCAACACTGTCTTTTTTGGATTAGGGTTAGTGTTTCCCCTAACACGTTCTTTATGGATTAGGGTTAGTGTTTCCCCTAACACTTTCTTAATGGATTAGGATTAGTGTTTCCCCTAACACTCTCTTAATGGATTAGGATTAGTGTTTCTCTTAACACTTTCTTTATGGATTAGAATTAGTGTTTCCCTCAACACTGTCTTTATGGATTAGGATTAGTGTTTCCCGTAACACTTTCTTTATGGATTAGGATTAGTGTTTCCCTCAACACTGTCTTTTTTGGATTAGGGTTAGTGTTTCCCCTAACACGTTCTTTATGGATTAGGATTAGTGTTTCCCCTAACACTCTCTTAATGGATTAGGATTAGTGTGTCCCCTAACACTTTCTTTATGGATTAGGATTAGTGCTATCATAGACCTAAGCGTAAGGTCAGAGGTCATAGTATTTGTTCACTCAACTCTACGCAAAAACACACACACACTGCAGCTGTAGGCTGAGTGTGTGTGTGTGTGTGTGTGAGAAAGATGAGCAGAAGGTTGAGAGAGACAGATGGAGAGCAGTGTGTGTGAGAGAGAGAGAGATCACAGATGAGAATGAGTGTGTGAGTGTGTTGCCCGAGGCCATCTGTTACACACACACTCATTCTCATCGTGTGATTCTGATTATTTATTTATTTATTTATTTGTTTGTTTGTTTGTAGTGGTGTGTAATTGATGTAGAGTTATTTCAGAGCGCTGGTCAGTGAAGCTCAGTGTCCGCTCTCTGCACACCGGGCAGAATTAATCAGACTTGTAAAGAGCAGCTGTAGAGTTATAAATGGCTGTGCAAAAGTTTTAGTACCCCGAGAAAGTTGCTTATCTGCTACCACTACGGTCTTGCCACACTACGGGCTGCTCTTATGGCACTGTGTCAGTACTTCTCATCCAATACCTGCTTTATCAATCAGCGCTTCATTACGTTAAGTCAGGGGTTGATGATGGTGCTCAGTAAATATTGATGCGATGGTCGGAGGCGCTCCAGGAGAAACATGGAGCCAGGTTTTCTTCCTCAGTCTAGTTATGTTTGCTTGTTTTAATGACGATGTAAGATGATGCGGCCCATATCCGCACCAGATTAGGGCCAGTCGTCAGTTTGGAACATGTGGACCACATGAGCCATTTTTGGCTCACATGCAGGTAGCCGCTAGCACTTCTGTAGCTGTGCTGGAAGTGAACCAGATCTGTTTTGGAACATGTGGGCCATATAAGTGCTAATATATGTAGGCCACTTTTGGCTCACATGCAGTTAGCCACTAGGCAGCATCTCTCTATGTCTTCTAGAAGTGGACCCGGTCTGTTTTTGAAATCATGTGGGCCATATGAGTTTATATATACATGGGCCACTTTTGGCCCGTATGAAGTTAGCCGGTAAGCACCATTGCTATATTTGGCCAAAAGTGGACCAGGTCTGTTTTGAAACATGTGGGCCATATGAGTTTATATATACATGGGCCACTTTTGGCCCGTATGAAGTTAGCCGGTAAGCACCATTGCTATATTTGGCCAAAAGTGGACCAGGTCTTTTTTGGAACATGTGGGCCATATGAGTTTATATATACATGGGCCACTTTTGGCCCGTATGAAGTTAGCCGGTAAGCACCACTTCTATATTTGGCCAAAAGTGGACCAGGTCTGTTTTGGAACATGTGGGCCATATGAGTTTATATATACATGGGCCACTTTTGGCCCGTATGAGGTTAGCCGGTAAGCAGCACTGCTGTATCTGTGCCGAAAGTGGACCAGGTCTGTTTTGGAACATGTGGGCCATATGAGTTTATATATACATGGGCCACTTTTGGCCCGTATGAGGTTAGCCGGTAAGCACCACTGCTATATTTGGCCAAAAGTGGACCAGGTCTGTTTTGGAACATGTGGGCCATATGAGTTTATATATACATGGGCCACTTTTGGCCCGTATGAGGTTAGCCGGTAAGCAGCACTGCTGTATCTGTGCCGAAAGTGGACCAGGTCTGTTTTGGAACATGTGGGCCATATGAGTTTATATATACATGGGCCACTTTTGGCCCGTATGAAGTTAGCCGGTAAGCACCACTGCTATATTTGGCCAAAAGTGGACTAGGTCTGTTTTGGAACATGTGGGCCATATGAGTTTATATATACATGGGCCACTTTTGGCCCGTATGAAGTTAGCCGGTTAGCAGCACTGCTGTATCTGTGCCGAAAGTGGACCAGGTCTGTTTTGGAACATGTGGGCCACATGAGTTTATATATACATGGGCCACTTTTGGCTCACATGCAGTTAGCGGCTAGGCAGCATCTCTCTATGCCTTCTAGAAGTGGACTAGGTCTGTTTTGGAACATGTGGGCCATATGAGTTTTAATATATCTGGGCCACTCTTGGCCTACGTCCAGTTTGCCACTAGGCAGCACTGTCACATCTGTGGCTAGGTGGACCATACCTGTTTTGGAACATGTGGGCCAAATGCATGTTTCAAGTATGAGGCCACCTTTGGCTCACTCTAGATTGCCAGGGCCGACAGTGAGCCAGCAGTGCCATGTCTTTGCCAGATGTGGCCTACATCCGCAAGCTGTCCGGGATGGGTAGCACAGCAGGGCATCCAGGGAGTTTTAGCGTACTGCTTGATGAACACTTCATATTCGGGACTTGCTAGCCGTTCTCGTTTACTGCTTACTGTGTAGTATGGATGTAGCCGATTTTGGAGGGAGCCTTCGTCTGTTAGCAGCAGACTGTGGTTCCACATCCTAGGATCGTAGAAGATTGCAGTTAGCAAAACCAGCTAACCAGCTGCTTTTATTTTCAGGAGTCTGTTGAAGTCTGTGGAGGAAGAGCTGCATCAGAGGTATTCTCTCTTCTCTCCTTCTTCCTTCTGAACGTCCTTCACTCTCTCCTACCGCCACCCCCCTCTCTCCAACCCTCCCCAACCCCCCGCCATCACTCTGGCCTTCCTCTGATCAATATTTGATGTACCCTAACCTTGGCCCTGCCTGTTTTCCGGGCTGAAACGCTGAGCTGATTTTCTGCTCTGTAAAGCTCCTCCAACGTCCAAGAGAAGATACGGGGTCAAACGAGCATAATCTGGGTAGCTCTGAAAACCGGGCATGGTAGAATCTGTCCAAGACGAGGCTGAGTGTGCTTCTGAGTTTTCCGTTCCACCTTAAATGGTGTCTGTATGTAAAGGCTGTACTGTTTAAGGTGGAATGGGAAATTCCAGTAGGAATGGTTTGGTCTGAACCTGAGTAACTGTTCCCCCTCTCTTTCAGGGGCCACGAGGCTCATTTAGAAGATGACGAGGAGGATGACGATGATAAAGGACATCAGTGAGTTTCTCTTCCGACATAGTGTTTTTGCTCAGTTCGCTTGTGCAGCTGCTGTAGTTAGCGGATGGATTTCGAATGCAGGTGTTTGCACTGGAGTTTGGCCAGTCCATTCCTCCTTGTCAGGACCCGACCCGATCTTGTGACCTGCTTGAGCATCTGGGATCGTCACCAGTACCTGGGTAGCTTCGCAAGTCTGATGTGGTTTGTCTCATAAAAAACTATAATGAGCTAACCACCTAGTGAAAGCTAATCTCCAAGAGAAAGATAGCCAGCAAGCTAAAGCTAGCAACCAAGGTGATGCTAGCCAGCAAAAGTAAAACATAGCCGCCGGGCGAAAGCTTACCACCAAGTGAAAGGTAATCATGAAGCAAAAACCAAGCACACATAAAAAGCTAACCACCAAGCGAAAGCTAACCACCAAGCGGATGCTAACCACCAAGAGAAACATAGCCGCCAGGCAAAAGCTTACCACCAAGGAAAGCTAACCACCAAAGAAAGCTAACCACCAAGCGAAAGAAAACCACCAAGCGGATGCAAAACATAGCCGACAGGTCAAAGCTAACCACCAAGCAAAAGCTAGTGACCAAGCGAAAGCTAACAACCAAACGAAAGATAACCACATATGCGAGGGCCGAGCTCAGATTGGGCTTGAAAGTAGAGGAACCACAGAGTTTACACAAGTTCAGTGCAGGTTTTTTGCCAGACCGTTAGAACCTCAAACCACAGGGGGCAGCACTAAGCATGGATTATACATCTTGTGTACAACTACAAGTCACCTTGTTCACCGTGTTCAATGTGGTAGTACCTTTAGGCTCCTGCAGATGGCGCAGAGGATGATGCAGCTATATATACCTGCGCGTGTGAGCAACTGGGTAGATTGGGAAGAGGTGGTACAGATGCTACAGGGAATGACCGTAATGTGAAGGAAGTAGCTGAATCTGCAGGTGTATGGAAGCGTACGGTCATACGGGTCTACCAGCAGTGGCTAAAATCCTAGTCTACAGGGAATTCTCCTCGGAGTGGTGCCAGGGAAGGCATCCACCAAATCTGGCGCCCAACTGCCCAATTCTTTGACGCCAGAGTGTCTAAACACTGATGTGGCTACATCCAGAAATCCCCCCATAAGTGCTCATTTGGTGTAATGTGTTGCATTAGCGTTAGCTCTGCGTTTGTTTTCTAATGATTGCGTCTCTGTTTTGTCTCAGCACAAAAAGCTCCACCATCAGGCCTAAATTCCCCCCACCGCCGCCCCCCAAGGTAAGGATACTACTGTATAAGCGAAACAGAACTAAATAAATCCCGCTGTTATTCCAGTATATCAAACTGAACCCGAGCACCGGCGCTGCACCCAGCGCTCCTGTACACAGTGCGGAAGCTTGTTGTTGATGTTTACTGAGGGTTTGCTCATTTTACAGCCTAAGCCCAGCGTAGGCCCTTCTGCAGACCATGACGACCCCAACGGCACCATAAAGCGCTGTCCGGAGGGCGAGAGTCCGACACGATCGACCAATAACGTGCCCCCACGACCCCCACCACCACGGCTACCGCAGCACAGCTCCAGCGCCGTAGGTAATGAAGCTAATCAGGAAGAACATGGTGGCTACGACGCCCCAGGGGATCATGGGAATTGTAGTCTGTACGGAGAATCACTACAGCTCGAGGATGAGGATGAGGCGGAGGAACGAGATGAGGAGGGCGACAGTAAGACTCCAAAAATTAAGTCACCCCCACCCTCCATTTAACCTCCCATGCCCCCATGAACACCTAATTGTCACCACCTTAATCAACTCCACACCCCATTAATTCCTTGTTAGTATCTCCCCATGTCCTGTCAACCCCACCCCAAACCTCATACTGGCCCTATAACCCCACCCCACACCCCATTAACACCCTTCCCGTAATTTCTGTCTAGACTTTTGTCTTTTGTATAGAAAACTCAGTAAACTGAGTGGTCATTGATGCAGTAATACATACACCAAGCGAAAGATAATGGCCAAACAAAAGCTAGCGACCAAACGAAAGCCAACCACCAAGCCAAAGCTACAGACCAAGTGAAAGCTAACCACCAAGCAAAAGCTAAACACCAAGGTAAAGCTAGCGACCCAGTGAAAGATAATAACCAAAAAAAAAATCTAGTGACCAAGTGAAAGCTAATCTCCAAGCAAGCCCACTACCAAGTAAAACTAGTGACCTTTGGAAGCCCACCACCAAACAAAAACTAGCGACCCAGTAAAAGATAATGACCAAACAAAAGCTAGAGACTAAGCAAAAGCCAATTACCAACCCAAAGCTAGTAACAAGCGAAAGCCAACCACCTAGCCAAAGTTATCGACCAAGTGAAAGCTAACCACCAAGCAAAGCCCACTACCAAGCAAAAGCTAGCAGCCAAGCAAAAGCTATCCACCCAGCAAAAGCTAGCGACCCAGTGAAAGATAATGACCAAGCAAAAGCTAATCACCAAGCAAAGCCCACTATCAAGCAAAAACTAGTGACCTTTGGAAGCCCACCACCAAGCGAAAGCTAACCACCAAGCAAAAGCCAATCACCAAGCCAAAGCTTAGCGACCAAGCCAAAGCTAGTAACAAGCGAAAGCCAACCACCTAGCCAAAGTTATCGACCAAGTAAAAGCTAACCACCAAGCAAAGCCCACTACCAAGCAAAAGCTAGCGACCAAGCGAAAGCCAACCACCAAGCCAAAGCTAGCGGCCAAGCGAAAGCTAATCACCAAGCAAAAGCTGTCCACCCAGCAAAAGCTAGCGACCCAGTGAAAGATAATGACCAAACAAAAGCTAGTGACCAAGCAAAAGCTAATCACCAAGCAAAGCCCACTATCAAGCAAAAACTAGTGACCTTTGGAAGCCCACCACCAAGCAAAAGCCAATCACCAAGCCAAAGCTTAGCGACCAAGCCAAAGCTTGTGACCAAACGAAAGCCAACCACCTAGCCAAAGTTATCGACCAAGCGAAAGCTATCCATCAAGCGAAAGCCCACATTCAAGCAAAAACCAGTGACCAAACGGAAGCCTACCACCAAATGAAAGCTAACCACCAAGCGAAAGCCCACCTCCAAGCAAAAGCTAACTGCCAAGCAAAACTAACCACCAAACAAAAGCCAGCCACTAAGCAAAAAATAACCACCTAGCGAAAGCTAGCCTCCAAGTGAAAGCTAGCCACCTAGCATAAGTGAGCATTTCTTCCTTCTGTAGCTATTAAAGCTTTGCTCTTTCATTCGTGGTCGTGTACTTTCTGTTCTAATTTATTCAGACGCAGAACATCGAGAACAGAGGATTTAGAGGCGCTTTGATCTAGAACTGTAACTGTTCCATCATGTTGTCTTTTTTTTCTGCTGCTGCAGTTTTTTTTAAGGAGGACTGAACCTCCTTTCTGAGTCAGCACTAATAAAAGCCTGGTGTCTTTGTTTGGTCCACAGGGAACGGAGTGAGTGTGTGTGACGTGACTGTAAGTGTGTGTATGGAGAGCGAAGCGTCCAGTCAGAACTCCACTGCCCCCCCGCGCAGGGACAGGAAGGACATTCCGGTAAACTCAGTGAGGACAAAACATGGTCTAAGATTTGATTAATGATTTGAAGTGTAGAACTCGCAGGCTGCACTGACCGGTGTTAATTACCTGGGCTTAACCGTGTCTGGTTTTCATCTACACAGAAGCCGCTGAGTAACGGGCTTCCCCCGACTCCTAAAGTCCACGTAAGTCATCAACATTGCTCTATCAGATTAATACAGTAGAGGTGTTTTCACAGACACTGTGTTGAGTTCTGATTGTGTGTGTGTGTAGATGGGGGCGTGTTTCTCCAAAGTGTTTAATGGCTGCCCACTGAAGATTCACTGTGCTACTTCCTGGATCAACCCAGATACAAGAGGTACAGTACACCACCCGTTAATCCCCCAAACCTGAACCCTAAACAACTCAACACAAGAGATACCGTGCTCCAACTGTGAAACCTAACATTTTAAACATAAACTCTAAACTTAAACCATAAACTTTCTCTAAACCTTCATTTCTACAGCTAAACCCAAACACACAGGGTACAGTAAACCTCCAGTTAAACCCCAAACCTAAACGCTAAACCTTACAATCTAACCTAGACACAAGAGATACCACGCTCCGATTTTAAACCTGGACCTAAACCCAGACACTAAACCAACAATTGAATCCTAAATCCTGAACTCTACACCTTGCAATCCAAACCTAAACCCAGACAGTAGATATGGTAAACCAACAGTTAGACCCTAAACCTTACAATCTACACTTTATATACTAACCTTAAAACCTAAGCCTAAACCCCAAACCTTGAAATCTTAATTTAAAACCGGACACAAGATGTGTATATACCTATTAGACCCTAAACCCTGCAATCTAAATTTTATATTCCAACCCTAAACCCTGAACCCTAAGCCTAAACCCTAAACCTTACAGTCTAAACGTTACATTCTGACCCTAAACCCTAAATCTAACCCCAGACACAAAAGGTACAGTAAAGTATTGAACCCTAAACCTAAATTCTAAACTCTATAATCTAAATTAAAGAACAAAGAGCTATAGAATACAAGAGGTGTAGTAAACAGCAATGTAAACCCTAAACCTAATCCTCACATTCTAAATCTAAACAACATAAACGAACCGTAAACCTAACAATCCGGACCTAAACCCAGACACAAGAGTTACATCAAACCACCTTTTAAAACCTAAACCAAAAGCCTAAACCCAGCCCTAAACCTAACAATCCGAACCTAAACCCAGACACAAGAGTTACATTAAACCACCTTAAACCCAGACTTAGTTCCTGTTGGCAGTTATAGAATAAAGAGTCTTGTTCATGTAACTCAGGCTGTGGTGTGGAAGGGAATGCTGACTGTGTTAACCTTGTTGATTTTGTTGACCGTGCTGACTGTGTTGACTGTGTTGACTGTGTTGACTGTGCTGACTGTGTTGATTGTGTTGACTGTGCTGACCGTGTTGACCGTGTTGACCGCGCTGACCGTGTTGACCGTGTTGACCGTGTTGACCGTGTTGACTGTGCTGACTGTGCTGACCGTGCTGACTGTGCTGACCGTGCTGACTGTGCTGACTGTGCTGACTGTGTTGACTGTGCTGACCGTGCTGACTGTACTGACCGTGTTGACCATGCTGACTGTGCTGACTGTGTTTACTGTGCTGACTGTGTTGACTGTGTTGACTGTGTTGACCGCGTTGACCGCGCTGACCGTGTTGACCGTGTTGACCGTGCTGACTGTGCTGACCGTGCTGACTGTACTGACTATGTTGACTGTGCTGACCGTGCTGACTGTGCTGACTGTGCTGACTGTGTTGACTGTGTTGACTGTGCTGACTGTGTTGACTGTGCTGACTGTGCTGACTGTACTATGTTGACTGTGCTGACTGTGTTGACTGTACTGACTGTACTATGTTGACTGTGCTGACTTTGTTGACCGTGCTGACTGTGCTGACCGTGTTGACCGTCCTGACCGTGCTGACCGTACTGACTGTGTTGACCGTGCTGACCATGCTGACCGTGTTGACTGGGCTGACCGTGCTGACCGTGTTGACCGTGTTGACCGTGTTGACTGTGTTGACCGTGCTGACTGTGCTGACTGTGTAGACTGTGCTGACTGTGCTGACTGTGCTGACCGTGTTGACCGTGCTGACTGTGCTGACCGTGTTGACCGTGCTGACTGTGTTGACCGTGCTGACTGTGGTGACTTTTCTGACTGTGTTGACTGTGCTGATTGTGTTGACTGTGCTGATTGTGTTGACCGTGCTGACCGTGCTGACCGTGTTGACTGTGCTGATTGTGTTGACTGTGCTGACTGTGCTGATTGTGTTGACCGTGCTGACTGTGTTGACCGTGCTGACCGTGTTGACCGTGCTGATTGTGTTGACCGTGCTGACTGTGTTGACCGTGCTGACCGTGTTGACCGTGCTGACCGTGTTGACCGTGCTGACTGTGCTGACTGTGTTGACTGTGTTGACTGTGTTGACTGTGTTGACTGTGCTGACTGTGCTGATTGTGTTGATTGTGCTGATTGTGTTGACCGTGTTGACCGTGCTGACCGTGTTGACTGTGTTAACTGACTGTACTGACTGTGTTGACTGTGCTGACTGTTGTGTTGGTGTTTAGACCAGTACCTGATCTTTGGAGCGGAGGAGGGGATCTACACCCTGAACCTTAATGAACTTCATGAGACGTCCATGGAGCAGGTGGGAAACCGTCGGATAGTCCACAGTAACCTTCATAGCTTCATGTTTATTAATGAGTGTCATATTTCTGCCCACCCTGACCCCCTACTAATACCCCACCACGCTGACCCCCTACTAAAAGCCCCACCCCGACCCCCTACTAATAACCCACTGCCACCCTGACTCCCCACTAATACCACTCCACCCTGACCCCCTACTAATACCACTCCACCCTGACCCCCTACTAATACCCCACCACGCTGACCCCCTACTAAAACCCCCCACTCCGACCCCCTACTAATAACCCACTGCCACCCTGACTCCCCACTAATACCACTCCACCCTGACCCCCTACTAATACCCCCCACTCTGACCCCCTACTAAAACACCTCCACCCTGACCCCCTACTAAAACCCCTCACCCTGATCCGGCACTAATACACCCCGTCACCCTGACGCCCCACTAAACCCCCCTGCCACCCTGACCTCCCACTAATACCCCGACCCTGACCCTCCACTAATACCTCCCAGACCCTAAACCCCAATAATACACCCCCACCCTGACCTCCCACTAATACCCCCTCGCTACCCTGACCACCCACTAATATCCCCCTGCCACCCTGACCCCCACTAATACCCCCACTTATACCTACCCCCCACCCAAAAAAGCTGATATGGTGAAATGCTGTATTGATTAATGCAGATCTGAGACTCACATTTAGCCGTATGCTGTTGTTTGTATTGCAGTTGTTTCCACGGAGATGCACATGGCTCTACGTCATGAACAACACGTTACTCTCCATCTCCGGTAAGGGCGATTGGCCGGCTCGGTCTCGGGTGGAGCTGATGTGTGTTTTGTTTACGCTGTGTTGAAGGGAGTCTGCTCTTTCAGGTAAAGCGTCACAGCTCTACTCGCACAGCCTGGTGGGGTTGTTCGAGCACGCGAGGCAAAGACAGAAGCTTCCTGTTGCCATACCGACGCACAAGCTTCCTGACAGAATCATCCCCAGGAAGTTTTCCGTCTCCTCTAAGATCGCAGACACTAAAGGCTGTCAGCGGTGCTGTGTAGGTGAGCAGGGTTCATGGCTCGGCCTCCTCGGTTCCTCATTCCCTCCTCAGCTTTTCTCCTTCTATCACTGGGCAAATAAGCTCACCGGACAAAACACGAGTCCCCATGCATGTTTGAGGTGGTAGTACCGTCAGGCTCCTGCAGATGGCGCTGCACGGGGATGATGGGGCTATAAATCCCTGTGGGGTGTGAGTGATGGGATCCATAGATTGGGAAGAGGTGCTACAGTGCAGGGAATGTCTCGTTCCATGTGTGGTAAACGCTCCAGAGCAGATGTTAATGATTGGCTAAAAGGAGGGACTGCATGTGGGCGTGGCCAAAGACCGTAGTGTGAAGGAAGTAGCTGAATCTGCAGGTGTGTGGAAGCGTATGGTCATACGGGTCTACCAGCAGTGGATACAATCCCAGTCTACAGGGAATTCTCCTCGGAATTGTGCCAGGGAAGGCCTCCACCAAATCTGGACCACCTGACCAGTTCTCTGATGTAGGAGTGTCTGAACACTGATGTAGCTACATCCAGAAACTTGCCCGGTCCGAATCCAATCCCAGCTGTTAGTGGTGTTGGTGGAGGTGCGTTTCAGGAACAGGGGGCTCGTCTGTTGTCCGGTGGGCTTGATAATCAGATATAAATGCCCCTGACTGTGTTGAGTTTAAAAATGATTCACCAGGAGATGCTTTGTTTCGCAGTGAGGAACCCGTACACCGGTCATAAGTACCTGTGTGGGGCGCTCCAGGCCAGCGTGGTCCTGCTGGAGTGGGTGGAGCCAATGCAGAAGTTCATGCTGGTCAAAGTGAGTCTACTGCATTAACCTACTCCTAGTGGAGACCTGATGGGTTCGGGGTGATCCAGTGAGATGGAAGAGTGTCATGGTAGACCATATGGACAAATGTATTGGGACACCTACACACATCACCAACGGGAGCTTTCGGGACATTCCATTCTAAACCCCTAGCCATTAAAATAGAATCGGGTCCCCCCAGCTAGAACAGCTTCCGCTCTGGGAAGGCTGTGTACAAGATTCCGGAGTGTGTCTGTAGAGGAATCTCTGGAGCGCATACGCTAGTGACATGTACTAAATGTGTGTGTGTGTGTGTGTGTGTGTGTGTGTGTGTGTGTGTGTGTGTGTGTGTGTGTGTGTGTGTGTGTAGTCGCTGGACATCCCCCCGCCGATCCCTCTGCAGGTGTTTGAGATGCTGGTGGTCCCAGAGCATCTTTATCCTTTGATCTGCATGGCGGTCAGTAAAGGCTCTGAAGTCAGCCAGGTTGTCCAGTTTCACACGCTTGACCCAAACTCCCCCTCGGCCTGCATCTCACACTCTGGTAAACAACCCACCGCACTACCATCAGCCATCACAGGCTCAGATAAACACACCATCACACACTCCCGTAAACCATCACACAGTCTAACAAACTACCACACACACCAATAAACTACCACACACTCCCGTAAACCACCACACACTCCAAAAAAACACCACACACCAATAAACTACCACACACTCCAATAAACCATCACACACTCCCGTAAACCATCACACAGTCTAACAAACTACCACACACACCAATAAACTACCACACACTCCCAGAAACCACCACACACTCCAAAATAACACCACACACCAATAAACTACCACACACTCCAATAAACCATCACACACCAATAAACTACCACACAGTCCAATACACCATCACACAGTCTAACAAACAACCACACACTCCAATAAACCACCACACACCAATAAACTACCGCACACTCCCGTAAACCATCACACAGTCCAATACACCATAACACAGTCTAACAAACTACTACACACACCAATAAACTACCACACACCAATAAACCACCACACACTCCAAAAAACCACCACACACCAATAAACTACCACACAGTCCAATAAACCACCACACAGTCTAACAAACTACCACACACTCCAATAAACTACCACACAGTCCAATACACCATCACACACTCCCGTAAACCTTCACACAGTCCAATACACCATCACACAGTCTAACAAACTACCACACACTCCCGTAAACCTTCGCACAGTCCAATACATCATCACACAGTCTAACAAACTACCACACTCTCCAAAAAACCACCACACACCAATAAACTACCACACATTCCAATACACCATCACACACTCCCGTAAACCACCACACACTCCAATACACCATCACACAGTCTAACAAACTACCACACACACCAATAAACTACCACACACCAATAAACCACCACACACTCCAAAAACCACCACACACCAATAAACTACCACACACTCCAATAAACCATCACACACCAATAAACTACCACACAGTCCAATACACCATCACACAGTCTAACAAACTACCACACACTCCCGTAAACCATCACACAGTCCAATACACCATCACACAGTCTAACAAACTACCACACACACCAATAAACTACCACACACCAATAAACCACCACACACTCCAAAAAACCACCACACACCAATAAATTACCACACACTCCAAAAAACCACCACACACCAATAAACTACCACACATTCCAATAAACCATCACACAGTCTAACAAACTACCACACACTCCAATAAACTACCACACAGTCCAATACACCATCACACAGTCTAACTACCACACACTCCAAAAAACCACCACACACCAATAAACTACATAAACAGTCACACACTACCGTAAACCACCACCCAGTACAGTTGGAGACAGTCTAAAGAACAATGAAATGGCGTTGAGATCCTGCAGGTACTGTTCTCCTTTATGTGCTACATGTTTTGTGTGTATGTGTTTTTCAGACGCTCCTCAGAGCTGTGTGATCCATCTGACTCAGCTGGAGCGAGATACTATCCTCGTCTGTCTCGACCGTGAGTTTAATACTGTTTTCTAACACCTGCCACTTCACAGTGACGCAGTACTGTAGAGAGACTGTAGGGGGCACTGAAAAGAGACTATATGGGGTGCTGTAGAGACACAGTAGGGTTACTGTCAAGACACTGTAGGGGGTGCTGTAGAGACACAGTAGGGTTACTGTCAAGACACTGTAGGGGGTGCTGTAGAGACACAGTAGGGTTACTGTCAAGACACTGTAGGGGGTGCTGTAGAGACACAGTAAGGTTACTGTCAAGACACTGTAGGGGGTGCTGTAGAGACACAGTAGGGTTACTGTCAAGACACTGTAGGGGGTGCTGTAGAGACACAGTAGGGTTACTGTCGAGACACTGTAGGGGGTGCTGTAGAGACACTGTGGGGTTACTGTCAAGACACTGTAGGGGGTGCTGTAGAGACACTGTGGGGTTACTGTCAAGACATTGTAGGGGGTGCTGTAGAGACACAGTGGGGTTACTGTCAAGACTGTAGGGGGTGCTGTAGAGACACTGTGGGGTTACTGTCAAGACACTGTAGGGGGTGCTGTAGAGACACTGTGGGGTTACTGTCAAGACATTGTAGGGGGTGCTGTAGAGACACAGTGGGGTTACTGTCAAGACTCTGTAGGGGGTGCTGTAGAGACACTGTGGGGTTACTGTCAAGACTCTGTAGGGGGTGCTGTAGAGACACTGTAGGGTTACTGTCAAGACACTGTAGGGGGTGCTGTAGAGACACTGTGGGGTTACTGTCAAGACACTGTAGGGGGTGCTGTAGAGACACAGTAGGGTTACTGTCGAGACATTGTAGGGGGTGCTGTAGAGACACTGGGGTTACTGTCAAGACACTGTAGGGGGTGCTGTAGAGACACTAAGAGAGGGACTGTAGGGGTTCTGAAGAGAGACTGTTGTGGACACAGTAGAGAGACTGTAAGGGACACTGTAGAGAGAACATGGGGCTCTGTAGAGAGACTGTAAGGGACGCTGTAGAGAGAACATAAGGGGATCTGTAGATACTGTAGTGGGCGCTGTAGAGAGACTGTAATGGGCGCTGTAGAGAGACTGTAGTGGGCGCTGTAGAGAGACTAGTGGGCGCTGTAGAGAGACTGTAGTGGGCGCTGTAGAGAGAGTGTAAGGGATGCTGTAGAGAGAACAGGGGCTCTGTAGATACTGTAGTGGGCGCTGTAGAGAGACTGTAGTGGGCGCTGTAGAGAGACTGTACTGGGCGCTGTAGAGAGACTGTAGTGGGCACTGTAGAGACTGGGGGGGCGCTATAGAGAAGGTAAAGCCCTGATGAATCTGAGCTGGTTCAGATGGACTGTGTCTGTGATTGGTCTCTGATGTTCTGTGGGGGTTTTCTCTAGGTTGTATAAAGATTGTGAACCTGCAGGGCCGACTGAAGTCCAGCAGAAAACTTTCATCGGAACTGACCTTCAACTTCCACATCGAGTCTATCGGTAAATAGCCCGGGCCGATGTGTCTGATGTTACTGTGTTTATAAGATGTGTATGTATATGGTTAATAACAGCAGACTAACATTTGGAGTTGCGTTAATACGGGATCATGTACGTTGCATTAAAACTCTCTCTCTCTTTCTCCTAGTGTGTTTGCAGGACAGCGTGTTAGCATTCTGGAGACATGGTATGCAGGGGCGGAGCTTTAAGTCCAATGAGGTAAGCTTCCATAATGACTTTTCTATCATCATGGCTATGTACTACTGAAAGCTGCTGCTTGGAACCTTAACACTGTAATTAACGTCTACAGATTACACAAGAGATTTCCGACAGCACCAGAATATTTCGACTGCTGGGCTCAGACAGGTAACACTCAGACACCCGCACACGTTCGTATAGCCAGACCCACACACAGTTTAGTCTGTTATGCTCTGAAGCATCTGACGTCACGACGTTGGTCGTAGGTGACTAACTACTGTGTGTGGTTTCCAGGGTGGTGGTTCTGGAAAGCCGTCCAACGGAAAACCCCACAGCCCATAGCAACCTGTATATCCTCGCCGGCCATGAGAACAGCTACTGAGCCGCACAGCATGCTGGGAAACCAAGATGACACCACGAGAGCGGGCGTGTGAGGAAACTACGCACACTACTCACACTCTGCTCAGACTGGACCACCGGGAGACCACCAAACAACCAACCACCAGCCAACCCCCAGCCAGTCCCCCATAAACAGCTAACCACTCACCAACCCACGAACCTATGCCTACGAACACCCAATCAATGACAACCAACGCCCGGCCAATCAACCCCAACCCACACAGACAGCACCCAAGCAACCAACTCCTTACCAATGCCAAACCAACCAACACCTTACCTTCAGCCAACAACCGATTAACTAAGACCTAGCCAATCACCCAGCCAACCAACCAACAAAAAGCCAACACCCGACCCATTAACCTCCAACCAACATCTTACTTTCAGCCAACAACCAATTAACTAAGAGCTAGCCAATCACCCAGCCAACCAACCAACTAACAAACAGCCAACACCCAACCAATCAAGCCCCAATCAACCAACACCCTACCTTCATCTAACAACCAAATAACCAACACCCGGCCAACCAATCCCAACCATTCAACCTTTAACCAACAACCAACCATTAATTCCCCCAAACAGCCAGCCCCCAACCAAACACTACCTTCATCTAACAACCAATTAACCAACACCCAGGCAATCAACCCCAACCCACACAGACAGCACCCAAGCAACCAACTCCCTACCAATGCCAAACCAACCAACACCTTACCTTTAGCCAACAACCAATTAACTAAGAGCTAGCCAATCACCCAGCCAGCCAACCAACAAAAAGCCAACACCCGACCAATTAACCTCCAACCAACATCTTACTTTCAGCCAACAATCAATTAACTAAGAGCTAGCCAATCACCCAGCCAACCAACCAACTAACAAACAGCCAACACCCAACCAATCAAGCCCCAATCAACCAACACCCTACCTTCATCTAACAACCAAATAACCAACACCCGGCCAACCAATCCCAACCATTCAACCTTTAACCAACAACCAACCATTAATTCCCCCAAACAGCCAGCCCCCAACCAAACACTACCTTCATCTAACAACCAATTAACCAACACCCAGGCAATCAACCCCAACCCACACAGACAGCACCCAACCAACCAACACCCTACCTTCATCTAACAACCAAATAACCAACACCCGGCCAACCAATCCCAACCATCACCCAACCAATCAGCAAACAACAAACCAACCAACATTCAACCTTTAACCAACAACCAACCATTAATTCCCCAAACCCCCAACCAACACTCTACCTTCATCTAACAACCAATTAACCAACACCTAGCCAACGATAACCAACACCCAGCCAATTAACCCCAACCCACACAGACCGCACCCAAGCGACCAACTGCTTACCAATGGCAAACCAACTAACACCCAACCTTCAACCAACAACCAATTAACTAAGACCTAGCCAATCACCCAGCCAACCAACCAACTAACAAACAGCCAACACACAACCAATCAACCCCTAACCAACACCCTACCTTCAGCCAACAACCAAGTAACCAAGACCTAGCCAATCACCAAGTCAACCAACCAACTAACAGCCAACACCCAACACCCAACCAATCAACCCCCAACCAATCAACTGCCTACCTTCATCTAACAACCAATCAACCAACACCCGGCCAACCAATCCCAACCAATCAGCAAATAACAAACCAACATCCACCCTCCAACCTTTAACCAACAACCAACCATTAATTCCCCAAACACCCAACGACAACCAACACCCAGCCAATCAACCCCAACCCACACAGACAGCACCCAAGCAACCAACTCCTTACCAATGCCAAACCAACTAACACCCAACCTTCAACCAACAACCAATTAACTAAGACCTAGCCAATCACCCAGCCAACCAACCAACTAACAAACAGCCAACACACAACCAATCAACCCCTAACCAACACCCTACCTTCAGCCAACAACCAAGTAACCAAGACCTAGCCAACCAACCAACAGCCAACACCCAACACCCAACCAATTAACCCCCAACCAACCAACACCCTACCTTCATCTAACAACCAATTGACCAACACCCGGCCAACCAATCCCAACCATCACCCAACCAATCAGCAAATAACAAAAAAACCAACCTTTAACCAACAACCAACCATTAATTCCCCAACCAACCAACACCCAACCAACCCGCAACCGGCCACAAACCACAAACTTGAACTCTACAGTGTAACACACTCTAGACAAACAGACACTACACCATACAGTACACACATAACACAACACTACACACTGAGTGGACTCTCCGGTACTCGAAATGGAGCTCAGCTCCATCTCTGAAGAACACAGCTGGTCCAGCAGGTGACAGCCATCTGATCCAGATGTGTCCAGCTGCGGTCCGGCAGGGCTCTAGTCCTGCACAGTTTGGATATCATGCACATTTGGGACACGTCAGCAGTTACAGCCTCTTAAACTACAGGACCGCCGTTATGTGTCATACCACCAGGCTTACTGTTCAGGACATACCGTGAATTACTCACATGTAAATGAATGTTTAAGTTCTGTGGTTCTGAGAGGGAGGAACTAAGGTGTGGTCAGCCACACCGATCTTAGAGTTTACAGGGTGAAAGACCGGGTTTAGTTACAGTGTAGCAGTGCTTCCTGACCTGTTACGCTTGGACCAACTTTAAAGGGCTTATTAATTCCTTTCTTCAGACTCCACCCACCAGACGTGTTCTATCATAGCTCCTCTTAGTTGGTTGGATGAACTTTACAGAATGCTGATACACATACCATACTTTCAGACTAATGAGAAACTGTAGAACAGACTCAGTCTATACCACAGTACCTACATTTAGAGCTTAGAGTTATACACTCGACCTAACGAGAAACTGTAGAACAGACTCAGTCTATACCACAATACCTACATTTAGAGCTTAGAGTTATACACTCGCCCTAATGAGAAACTGTAGAACAGACTCAGTATATACCACAGTACCTACATTTAGAGCTTAGAGTTATACCCTCAACCTAATGAGAAACTGTCGAACAGACTCGGTTTATACCACAGTACCTACATTTAGAGCTTAGAGTTATACACTCGACATAATGAGAAACTGTAAAACAGACTCAGTCTATACAACAATACCTACATTTAGAGCTTAGAGTTATACACTCAACCTAATGAGAAACTGTCGAACAGACTCAGTATATACCACAGTACCTACATTTAGAGCTTAGAGTTATACACTCGCCCTAATGAGAAACTGTAGAACAGACTCAGTCTATACCACAGTACCTACATTTAGAGACTAGAGTTATACACTCAACCTAATGAGAAACTGTCGAACAGACTCAGTATATACCACAGTACCTACATTTAGAGCTTAGAGTTATACACTCGCCCTTATGAGAAACTGTAGAACAGACTCAGTATATACCACAGTACCTACATTTAGAGACTAGAGTTATACACTCGACCTAACGAGAAACTGTAGAACAGACTCTGTATATACCACAGTACCTACATTTAGAGCTTAGAGTTATACCCTCAACCTAATGAGAAACTGTAGAACAGACTCAGTCTATACCACAGTACCTACATTTAGAGGAGTTATACACTAAACCTAATGAGAAACTGTCGAACAGACTCAGTCTATACCACAGTACCTACATTTAGAGCTTAGAGTTATACACTCAACCTAATGAGAAACTGTAGAACAGACTCAGTCTATACCACAGTACCTACATTTAGAGCTTAGAGTTATACACTCCACCTAATGAGAAACTGTAGAGCAGACTCAGTCTATACCACAGTACCTACATTTAGAGCTTAGAGTTATACACACCTACCTAATGAGAAACTGTAGAACAGTCTCAGTATATACCACAATACCTACATTTAGAGGTTAGAGTTATACACTTGACCTAATGAGAAACTGTAGAACAGACTCAGTATATACCACAATACCTACATTTAGAGCTTAGAGTTATACACTCGCCCTAATGAGAAACTGTCGAACAGACTCAGTCTATACCACAGTACCTACATTTAGAGCTTAGAGTTATACACTCAACCTAATGAGAAACTGTAGAACAGACTCAGTCTATACCACAGTACCTACATTTAGAGCTTAGAGTTATACACTCCACCTAATGAGAAACTGTAGAGCAGACTCAGTCTATACCACAGTACCTACATTTAGAGATTAGAGTTATACACTCGACCTAATGAGAAACTATAGGACAGACTCGGTTCATACCACAGTACCTACATTTAGAGCTTAGAGTTATACACTTAACCTAATGAGAACCTGTAGAACAGACTCAGTATATACCACAGTACCTACATTTGGAGCTTAGAGTTATACACTCAACCTAATGAGAAACTGTAGAACAGACTCAGTCTATACCACAGTACCTACATTTAGAGACTAGAGTTATACACTCAACCTAATGAGAAACTGTCGAACAGACTCAGTATATACCACAGTACCTACATTTAGAGCTTAGAGTTATACACTCGCCCTTATGAGAAACTGTAGAACAGACTCAGTATATACCACAGTACCTACATTTAGAGACTAGAGTTATACACTCGACCTAACGAGAAACTGTAGAACAGACTCTGTATATACCACAGTACCTACATTTAGAGCTTAGAGTTATACCCTCAACCTAATGAGAAACTGTAGAACAGACTCAGTCTATACCACAGTACCTACATTTAGAGGAGTTATACACTAAACCTAATGAGAAACTGTCGAACAGACTCAGTCTATACCACAGTACCTACATTTAGAGCTTAGAGTTATACACTCAACCTAATGAGAAACTGTAGAACAGACTCAGTATATACCACAATACCTACATTTAGAGCTTAGAGTTATACACTCGCCCTAATGAGAAACTGTAGAACAGACTCAGTCTATACCACAGTACCTACATTTAGAGCTTAGAGTTATACACACCTACCTAATGAGAAACTGTAGAACAGTCTCAGTATATACCACAATACCTACATTTAGAGGTTAGAGTTATACACTTGACCTAATGAGAAACTGTAGAACAGACTCAGTATATACCACAATACCTACATTTAGAGCTTAGAGTTATACACTCGACCTAATGAGAAACTGTAAAACACACTCAGTCTATACCACAGTACCTACATTTAGAGATTAGAGTTATACACTCGACCTAATGAGAAACTATAGGACAGACTCGGTTCATACCACAGTACCTACATTTAGAGCTTAGAGTTATACACTTAACCTAATGAGAACCTGTAGAACAGACTCAGTATATACCACAGTACCTACATTTGGAGCTTAGAGTTATACACTCAACCTAATGAGAAACTGTAGGACAGACTCAGTCTATACCACAGTACCTACATTTAGAGTTTAGAGTTATACACTCAACCTAATGAGAAACTGTAGGACAGACTCGGTTTATACCACAGTACCTACATTTAGAGCTTAGAGTTATACACTCCACCTAATGAGAAACTGTAGAACAGACTCAGTATATACCACAATACCTACATTTAGAGCTTAGAGTTATATACTCGACCTAATGAGAAACTGTAGAACAGACTCAGTCTATACCACAATACCTACATTTAGAGCTTAGAGTTATACACTCGACCTAATGAGAAACTGTAGAGCAGACTCAGTCTATACCACAGTACCTACATTTAGAGCTTAAGAGTTATACACTCGCCCTAATGAGAAACTGTAGAACAGACTCAGTCTATACCACAGTACTTACATTTAGAACAGTTTCTCATGAGGTTGAATGGGATGTGTGTAAGGATTCTGTTAAGCTTGTCTAACTTCACAACTGTAGCTATGCCCAAAGACATTAGTGGGCGGAGCCTGAAGGGAGCAGTTGTATTGATGTTTTGAATTAAAGTTATCAGAGATCAGAAGACACTAAACATGAATTATCGTTATTGATTGTTACATTTAGACCTGCCTCACATGCAAGTGCTGTACAGACTTGTTTAATCGGAGTGTTTAGTGTTTTACTCTAATGTGTGAGTGTATAAAGTGTCTACAGGGTCTGTCCAGGTATGGCAGACGTAATAGACTGTTTGTTTGTTTGTTTGTTTGTAGGACTAGCTGACTGAGGGTACTGATTTAAGGGCTTTGTTTTTAGGAATACAGCTAAAGTGCCCATTTAAAGTGCAACACTTGCCTTTCCGATGTCTATTTTGCGTTGTTGTTGTTGTTTTAATGTTATATTTGTTTTTATTCTTTTCTTTAATCATTTTTATATGGAACCAAATGCTGTTTTATTTAACAACTTTTTAGTTGTCGTCGCTTTTAGATGTGTGGTATGCACTCACGTTGAAATTTGCACATTTCTACAGTGTTGTATGTGTATATTTAGGTGTATGTTTGTCGAGTACGAATAAAGCAATCTGCTGTAAATGCGCCGATGTATGCGACTGCATTAAAATCCAACCTTTCTTACACAGGAACCGTGGCCTAATGACTGGTTTGTTCGGGTGTGGATGAGTGTGTGTGTGAGAGATTCCAGGGTTTAAACACTAAATAAAGACACCCCTACAGTCTGGACCTTAATGTCGGGGTCCTAGCCTCTTCTATGCTAGCTGAGGATCGTGGTGTTTAAAAAGACTTAAGTCCAGAAAATTACTCCGTTATTGTTCTAACTCTTTCCTTATGATCGCAAAGAGAAGAGCCTACAGTTGATGAGCTGGGCTGCAGTTCCTACACCAATGAAGGAAAACAAAGTTTGGTGGAAGTGCGCTAGCAAACCTAGCTAACATTAGCACCTAGGACAAAGGCCTAACTGACTTTTGGTGTATCTCCATGATAAAGCCTGTGGGCTCGGATCCTTGCTGTGAATCCACATCTACATGTTCCAGTGTTCAGGCTTTTCAGTCAGACGAGCTGAGGAAGATGGCTAGCTAGTTAGCTAAAGCAGAGCTAAGGCTAGCTATTTTCACTCTATCTGGGCACTACATAAAAACAGCTGACAACTGGAACATGGATATGTCCGATCATAACAAGAAATACCTTATAAAATCCATAGTCCACATCAAGGAGTGAATATATATGTGTGTGTAAAAAATGTGTGTAACAAAATATTTCATTTTAATCTATTTTTATTTAATCTAACCAGGTTATAAATGCCATTTCATATATATATATATATATATATATATATATATATATATATATATATATATATATATATATATATATATATATATATATATATTGGACTGCTGGTTATTGTAACCTGGTTATTATGGCTAAATCTCTTCAATAAATGCAGTCTAATTATATTAAAGTGAAATATTTTTTTAAAGGATTAATGCCTAATTAAACACCAGCAACAAAGTGACTAGCAATTAGCATTTCATATATATTATATTTACATATTTTTAAAATATATTAAAATATGTTTGGAATTAAACTGCCCATGTTTCGTACATAGCATATATCTAAACCACAAGCGATATAAATTTAGTTTGGGGGACTTTTATTTTGACATCAGCAGTCCAATCATGGCGCCCTCGAGATGCTGCGACTGGAGTAAAGTAGCGTTTGGTCTCATGCAAGGTGGCAGATTAATAATATTTTAATGCTATTGAACAAATAAAAAGTCGGTCCTTATTTGTGGGTCGACTCGCTGAAAAGATACGTTATTACAGGTAAGGTGACGTTAGCGGAGCTGTAGAGTCTGTGGGACTTTTATTATGAAAGCGGTGCTACAGGTGGACTTGTGTACGTCTGTTTGGGCTCTGCACGGGCAGGCTGTCTTCTGAGTCAGTAAGAGGTCTCGGAGAGAGTTGCAGGTCCCGGTGTCGGCATGTCGGTGTTCAGGTCAGATCTGTTCAGCAGGAAAGTGGCGATTGTGACCGGAGGCGGAAGTGGGATCGGGAAAGCCATCACAGCCGAGCTGCTGCAGCTAGGTCACACTTTATCAGTGCACTCAGCTCTATTCAGCTCTGATGTTCCTGTGTTACACTGCATTGTGCAGCTGCTAATATACGTTTGAAGGGAATCGCTTGTTAACGGAGTCAGGCTGGTTAGTTTACTAGTTAGTATCAGACTCCAGTGAACTTTGACCTGGATACCCAGAGTTCAAAATACACTCCGGCTTAATCAGTTCCAATACACACACGAGTTTGTTTATGTGGGTTGTGGGCACATGTTGATTTCCATTAATTTCCTGGAGACTTAAACAGTCTTAACAAGAACTACTACCAGCCTAACCCTAGCCTTAACCTCACCCTGACCTAAACACTGAATGATTTGCACCACAATGTTAGTATATGACCAGGTTTAGGTCCCCACAGTGTGGCATAAACCTGTAACACATACACACAGAGCTTTCTATCTGTGACCCCTTCACTAGTTAATGTTAATATAAGTGTGGTGTGTATTTATGTTTGGGATGATACTGAGATAAAAGTCCTTATCTCTTATAAGAGACACTTAAAAAGTTACTGGATCAGTTGGCCCTAGACCTCCACTTAAAAGACCTCCAACTAATAGGTCATCAGTTAAAAGCTCTTCAGGTAAAAGGTCTTCAGCTAAAAGACCCCCAGCTAAAAGAACTCTAGCTAAAAGCATCTCACCCAAAGTTTCTTCAGCTAAAAGCCTTCCAGCTTAAAGACTTCCAGGTAATAGCTCTTCAGTCAAAACCTCTTAAGGTAAAAGGTCTTTAGCCTAAAAACCTCCAGCTAAAAGAACCCAAGCTAACAGCTCTTCAGCTAAAAGATCTTCAGTTAATAGACCCCTAGCTAATAGCTCCTTGGTAAAAAAAGACCTCCAGCTAAAAGACTCCCAGTTAATAGCTCTTCAGCTAAAAGGTCTTCAGCTTAAAGACCTTCAACTAAAAGCCCCCCAGCTAAAAGACCTTCAACTAACCCGCCCCCCACCTTCAGCTAAAAGACCTTCAACTAACCCCCCCCCCAGCTAAAAGACCTTCAACTAAAAGCCCCCCAGCTAAAAGACTTTCAACTAAAAGCCCCCCAGCTAAAAGACCTTCAACTAAAGCCCCCCCCCAGCTAAAAGACCTTCAACTAAAAGCCCCCCAGCTAAAAGACCTTCAACTAAAGCCCCCCCCAGCTAAAAGACCTTCAACTAACCCCCCCAGCTAAAAGACCTTCAACTAAAGCCCCCCAGCTAAAAGACCTTCAACTAAACCCCCCCCAGCTAAAAGACCTTCAACTAACCCTCCCCCCCAGCTAAAAGACCTTCAACTAACCCCCCTAGCTAAAAGACCTTCAACTAAACCCCCCCCAGCTAAAAGACCTTCAACTAAACCCCCCCAGCTAAAAGACCTTCAACTAAACCCCCCCCAGCTAAAAGACCTTCAACTAAAAGCCCCCCCAGCTAAAAGACCTTCAACCAAAAGCCCCCCAGCTAAAAGACCTTCAACTAAAAGCCCCCCCAGCTAAAAGACCTTCAACTAAAAGCCCCCCCCAGCTAAAAGACCTTCAACTAAACCCCCCCCAGCTAAAAGACCTTCAACTAACCCCCCCAGCTAAAAGACCTTCAACTAAACCCCCCCAGCTAAAAGACCTTCAACTAAACCCCCCCAGCTAAAAGACCTTCAACTAACCCCCCCAGCTAAAGACCTTTAATTAATAGACCCCTAGCTACAAGACCTCCAGCTAAAAAACCTCCTCCATCTAAAAAAACCTCCTCCGCTCCTCAGCTCTTTCACTGCTGTTCATGTTTATATAACCCCCTCTGAGACGTTCCTCTGCTCCTCTCTGTGTTCAGGATGCAGTGTGGTCATTGCGTCCCGGAAGTTGGAGCGTTTGGAGGCCGCGGCTGAGGAGCTGAAGCGCAGTCTCCCGGAATCCTCCAGGCCGGCCCGGATCACACCGATCAGATGCAACATCCGCGATGACGACGAGGTTCTGACCCGACTCTGATTACACGTGTAGCTTGTTTCTGTATCCTCAGAGCTGTTTACAGGGGACAGGTAACGCTGATGTTCCCAATGACACTACAGGTGAAGAATCTGGTGGCGTCCACGCTGAAGCTCTACGGCCGGATAGACTTTTTGGTGAACAACGGCGGCGGTCAGTTCAGCAGCCCGGCGGCCAACATGAGCCTGAAGGGCTGGAAAGCCGTCATCGACACGAACCTCACAGGAACCTTCCTCTGCTGCAGAGAGGGTCAGTAACATACAGCGGGGTCAGTTAGAGCCCCTGTCCACTCCTCATGTCACTCATCTCTCATCCAGATAATCATACACACGTCATGCGAGACGGCTGAATGATGAATACTCATTATAAGCCCACCGGTTACAAAATGAGTCACCTTGTGTGTTTAAGGTGGTAGTACCTTTAGGCCCCTGCAGATGGCGCTACACGAGGATGACAGGGCTATAAATCCCTGTGGGTGTGAGTTACAGGATCCATAGATTGGGAAGAGGTGCTACAGTGCAGGGAATGTCTCGTTCCATGTGTGGAAAATGCTCCAGAGCAGATGTTAATGATTGGCTGAAAGGAGGGACTGCATGTGGGCATGGCCAAATACCATAGTGTGAAGGAAGTAGCTGAATCTGCAGGTGTATGGAAGCGTACGGTCATACGGGTCTACCAGCAGTGGATAAAATCCCAGTCTACAGGGAATTCTCCTCGGAATTGTGCCAGGGAAGGCATCCACCAAATCTGGACCACCTGACCAACTCTTTGATGTGGGAGTGTCTGAACACTGATGTGGCTACATCCATAAACTTGTCCAGTACATGTCCAATCCAGTCCCAGCTGTTATTAGTGCTCGTAGAGGTGTTACGTAGTGTTAGGTACGTTTCAGTCACAGAGGGCTCGTGTATATTATTACAGTGTTAATATCAGTGTTAGTGTAACAGTAACTGAACCTTAGCCCTCCTGTTGACTGCAGTGTACAGTGCGTGGATGCGGAAGAACGGAGGGGCCATCGTTAATATCATTGCTGATATGTGGAAGGGCTTTCCTGGCATGGCGTGAGTATCTACACTTCATCCATCTAATAATCTGTATTATTTTATTAATAAAGTGTTAATAATAATGGTATTTACCACACGTTCCCACCATATAACTCATCATACAGCTGGTTACTCTTCCCGTGCTCATCTACTCCAGAATCTGATCAGCACTACTGCTCTAAAACTCATCTGAATGGTTCTGTGATTGGATGTTTTAGTCACACAGGTGCGGCCAGGTCTGCAGTGGACAATCTGACCAAAAGTCTGGCCATTGAGTGGGCAGATAGTGGAGTTAGGATCAACTCTGTTGCCCCGGTAAGAAAAACTTCATGTAAATCTGTCCTTCGGTCCGACTGAGGTAGAGCTACATAACTGTCCTTCGGTCCGACTGAGGTAGAACTACATAACCGTCCTTCGGTCCGACTGAGGTAGAGCTACATAACTGTCCTT
>JAMWET010006518.1:0-25000 GCA_024036415.1 Prochilodus magdalenae
TGTGGGTTCGAGTCCCATCTGGGTCAACTTATACTTACAGTCTTATGCCTTCAAAAGTAGGAGTTCAAAAAATCTAACTGTGTCTTTCACAAATGCTAGTGAACAAACTGCTTTAACGCTGTTACCAAGCAACTCTTCAAGGCATCTCAAAATAGGCTGAGAAGTGCAGCAGATGCACCAGAACTTTAAACAAAAGAAGTACATGGCCATTGTTGCTCCAAGGCGCCAGTGGTGTAGTGGTATCATGCAAGATTCCCATTCTTGTGACCCGGGTTCGACTCCCGGCTGGCGCAGCACCTGCTTTCCAAAGCTTTGAACCCTAAATTGTCCACTGTAATAGTGGGGTCTTTTCTGTTCTTGTTCTTTGGGAAAGTGATTTTGAAGCGGTGTATTGTCCCTAGAAAATCACAAGAAGAAGAGTCCATTGACTTCGTTTTAAGGTGATATATGGAAGCTGAGGATTTTGGGTTCAAGTCCCATCTGTGTCACTTTATATGTACAGTCCTAGTTTTTCACAAGAAGACTTTCTGAAACTTTGCGTTTACCATAGAGGAGGTCTCAAACCACTTCAAGGCTCTTTACCAAGCTTATCCACAATGGACATTCAGATTCGGCCAGCGTTGTATCAAGTCCCCAGCATGGTATCTGCTGTTGTGGAGGCCCAGTGGCCTAATGGATAAGGCATCAGCCTTCGGAGCTGAGGATTGTGGGTTCGAGTCCCATCTGGGTCAACTTATACTTACAGTCTTATGCCTTCAAAAGTAGGAGTTCAAAAAATCTAACTGTGTCTTTCACAAATGCTAGTGAACAAACTGCTTTAACGCTGTTACCAAGCAACTCTTCAAGGCATCTCAAAATAAGCTGAGAAGTGCAGCAGATGCACCAGAACTTTAAACAAAAGAAGTACATGGCCATTGTTGCTGCAAGGCGCCAGTGGTGTAGTGGTATCATGCAAGATTCCCATTCTTGTGACCCGGGTTCGACCTGCTTTTCAAAGCTTTGAAGCCTAAATTGTCCACTGTAATAGTGGGGTCTTTTCTGTTCTTGTTCTTTGGGAAAGTGATTTTGAAGCGGTGTATTGTCCCTAGAAAATCACAAGAAGAAGAGTCCATTGACTTCGTTTTAAGGTGATATATGGAAGCTGAGGATTTTGGGTTCAAGTCCCATCTGTGTCACTTTATATGTACAGTCCTAGTTTTTCACAAGAAGACTTTCTGAAACTTTGCGTTTACCATAGAGGAGGTCTCAAACCACTTCAAGGCTCTTTACCAAGCTTATCCACAATGGACATTCAGATTCGGCCAGCGTTGTATCAAGTCCCCAGCATGGTATCTGCTGTTGTGGAGGCCCAGTGGCCTAATGGATAAGGCATCAGCCTTCGGAGCTGAGGATTGTGGGTTCGAGTCCCATCTGGGTCAACTTATACTTACAGTCTTATGCCTTCAAAAGTAGGAGTTCAAAAAATCTAACTGTGTCTTTCACAAATGCTAGTGAACAAACTGCTTTAACGCTGTTACCAAGCAACTCTTCAAGGCATCTCAAAATAGGCTGAGAAGTGCAGCAGATGCACCAGAACTTTAAACAAAAGAAGTACATGGCCATTGTTGCTCCAAGGCGCCAGTGGTGTAGTGGTATCATGCAAGATTCCCATTCTTGTGACCCGGGTTCGACTCCCGGCTGGCGCAGCACCTGCTTTCCAAAGCTTTGAACCCTAAATTGTCCACTGTAATAGTGGGGTCTTTTCTGTTCTTGTTCTTTGGGAAAGTGATTTTGAAGCGGTGTATTGTCCCTAGAAAATCACAAGAAGAAGAGTCCATTGACTTCGTTTTAAGGTGATATATGGAAGCTGAGGATTTTGGGTTCAAGTCCCATCTGTGTCACTTTATATGTACAGTCCTAGTTTTTCACAAGAAGACTTTCTGAAACTTTGCGTTTACCATAGAGGAGGTCTCAAACCACTTCAAGGCTCTTTACCAAGCTTATCCACAATGGACATTCAGATTCGGCCAGCGTTGTATCAAGTCCCCAGCATGGTATCTGCTGTTGTGGAGGCCCAGTGGCCTAATGGATAAGGCATCAGCCTTCGGAGCTGAGGATTGTGGGTTCGAGTCCCATCTGGGTCAACTTATACTTACAGTCTTATGCCTTCAAAAGTAGGAGTTCAAAAAATCTAACTGTGTCTTTCACAAATGCTAGTGAACAAACTGCTTTAACGCTGTTACCAAGCAACTCTTCAAGGCATCTCAAAATTGGCTGACAAGTGCAGCAGATGCACCAGAACTTTAAACAAAAGAAGTACATGGCCATTGTTGCTCCAAGGCGCCAGTGGTGTAGTGGTATCATGCAAGATTCCCATTCTTGTGACCCGGGTTCGACTCCCGGCTGGCGCAGCACCTGCTTTCCAAAGCTTTGAACCCTAAATTGTCCACTGTAATAGTGGGGTCTTTTCTGTTCTTGTTCTTTGGGAAAGTGATTTTGAAGCGGTGTATTGTCCCTAGAAAATCACAAGAAGAAGAGTCCATTGACTTCGTTTTAAGGTGATATATGGAAGCTGAGGATTTTGGGTTCAAGTCCCATCTGTGTCACTTTATATGTACAGTCCTAGTTTTTCACAAGAAGACTTTCTGAAACTTTGCGTTTACCATAGAGGAGGTCTCAAACCACTTCAAGGCTCTTTACCAAGCTTATCCACAATGGACATTCAGATTCGGCCAGCGTTGGCATCAGCCTTCGGAGCTGAGGATTGTGGGTTCGAGTCCCATCTGGGTCAACTTATACTTACAGTCTTATGCCATCAAAGGTAGGAGTTCAAAAAATCTAACTGTGTCTTTCACAAATGCTAGTGAACAAACTGCTTCAACGCTGTTACCAAGCAACTCTTCAAGGCATCTCAAAATAGGCTGAGAAGTGCAGCAGATGCACCAGAACTTTAAACAAAAGAAGTACATGGCCATTGTTGCTCCAAGGCGCCAGTGGTGTAGTGGTATCATGCAAGATTCCCATTCTTGTGACCCGGGTTCGACTCCCGGCTGGCGCAGCACCTGCTTTCCAAAGCTTTGAACCCTAAATTGTCCACTGTAATAGTGGGGTCTTTTCTGTTCTTGTTCTTTGGGAAAGTGATTTTGAAGCGGTGTATTGTCCCTAGAAAATCACAAGAAGAAGAGTCCATTGACTTCGTTTTAAGGTGATATATGGAAGCTGAGGATTTTGGGTTCAAGTCCCATCTGTGTCACTTTATATGTACAGTCCTAGTTTTTCACAAGAAGACTTTCTGAAACTTTGCGTTTACCATAGAGGAGGTCTCAAACCACTTCAAGGCTCTTTACCAAGCTTATCCACAATGGACATTCAGATTCGGCCAGCGTTGTATCAAGTCCCCAGCATGGTATCTGCTGTTGTGGAGGCCCAGTGGCCTAATGGATAAGGCATCAGCCTTCGGAGCTGAGGATTGTGGGTTCGAGTCCCATCTGGGTCAACTTATACTTACAGTCTTATGCCTTCAAAAGTAGGAGTTCAAAAAATCTAACTGTGTCTTTCACAAATGCTAGTGAACAAACTGCTTTAACGCTGTTACCAAGCAACTCTTCAAGGCATCTCAAAATAGGCTGAGAAGTGCAGCAGATGCACCAGAACTTTAAACAAAAGAAGTACATGGCCATTGTTGCTCCAAGGCGCCAGTGGTGTAGTGGTATCATGCAAGATTCCCATTCTTGTGACCCGGGTTCGACTCCCGGCTGGCGCAGCACCTGCTTTCCAAAGCTTTGAACCCTAAATTGTCCACTGTAATAGTGGGGTCTTTTCTGTTCTTGTTCTTTGGGAAAGTGATTTTGAAGCGGTGTATTGTCCCTAGAAAATCACAAGAAGAAGAGTCCATTGACTTCGTTTTAAGGTGATATATGGAAGCTGAGGATTTTGGGTTCAAGTCCCATCTGTGTCACTTTATATGTACAGTCCTAGTTTTTCACAAGAAGACTTTCTGAAACTTTGCGTTTACCATAGAGGAGGTCTCAAACCACTTCAAGGCTCTTTACCAAGCTTATCCACAATGGACATTCAGATTCGGCCAGCGTTGTATCAAGTCCCCAGCATGGTATCTGCTGTTGTGGAGGCCCAGTGGCCTAATGGATAAGGCATCAGCCTTCGGAGCTGAGGATTGTGGGTTCGAGTCCCATCTGGGTCAACTTATACTTACAGTCTTATGCCTTCAAAAGTAGGAGTTCAAAAAATCTAACTGTGTCTTTCACAAATGCTAGTGAACAAACTGCTTTAACGCTGTTACCAAGCAACTCTTCAAGGCATCTCAAAATAGGCTGAGAAGTGCAGCAGATGCACCAGAACTTTAAACAAAAGAAGTACATGGCCATTGTTGCTCCAAGGCGCCAGTGGTGTAGTGGTATCATGCAAGATTCCCATTCTTGTGACCCGGGTTCGACTCCCGGCTGGCGCAGCACCTGCTTTCCAAAGCTTTGAACCCTAAATTGTCCACTGTAATAGTGGGGTCTTTTCTGTTCTTGTTCTTTGGGAAAGTGATTTTGAAGCGGTGTATTGTCCCTAGAAAATCACAAGAAGAAGAGTCCATTGACTTCGTTTTAAGGTGATATATGGAAGCTGAGGATTTTGGGTTCAAGTCCCATCTGTGTCACTTTATATGTACAGTCCTAGTTTTTCACAAGAAGACTTTCTGAAACTTTGCGTTTACCATAGAGGAGGTCTCAAACCACTTCAAGGCTCTTTACCAAGCTTATCCACAATGGACATTCAGATTCGGCCAGCGTTGTATCAAGTCCCCAGCATGGTGTCTGCTGTTGTGGAGGCCCAGTGGCCTAATGGATAAGGCATCAGCCTTCGGAGCTGAGGATTGTGGGTTCGAGTCCCATCTGGGTCAACTTATACTTACAGTCTTATGCCTTCAAAAGTAGGAGTTCAAAAAATCTAACTGTGTCTTTCACAAATGCTAGTGAACAAACTGCTTTAACGCTGTTACCAAGCAACTCTTCAAGGCATCTCAAAATAGGCTGAGAAGTGCAGCAGATGCACCAGAACTTTAAACAAAAGAAGTACATGGCCATTGTTGCTCCAATGTCAAACACAAAGTTAGACTTTTTGATCATCTACTTTAGAAGGTATTGGCCTGTGAGTATTCGAGTTTGGTGTAGCTCAGCAGATAACACCCCTACCTGCCAGGGAACCACCACATGTGGGAGACTGGGGTTTACCTTCAGGTCTGGGTGGCTATGCTGTGCTATACCAATAAGAGTCCTTGGCCCACTACACTGGCCCACCTGTAATATGATTAACCTTGTAAGTTGCTCTGGATAAGAGCGTCAGCTGAATGCCTTAAATGTAAGTTGAGATGGATTGGGACTTGAACCCACAATCATCAACACTGCAGGCGGATGTTTTTTCCCATTTTTTCCGGTTCTGACGGCAATTGAACCTACGTCACAAAAAGTGGACTTTTACATGATACCGCTACACCACTGTCGTCTTTACACAATGCTGGGCTAATTCGAAGATTCATTCTGGAAAAGCTCAGTCAACAGCCTTGCTGTTTGTTTTCTCTTGTGTAGTAAACAAAAAGTTTGATCTTTGGAACGTCTTCTCTTGAAGAGCTAGGACGTTATATATACAAACTGACCAGATAGGTCTGCAAACCCAGAATCCTCAGTTCCGCTGGCTGACACCTCATCCACTAGGCCATTAGACCTACTGTGTCATTTGTCTCATGCCACAATAAAAGGATAGTAATTATACAAATTTTCTTCAATGCAGAATAAAGTTTTCCACTTCTGTTCCCACTGCTTCTTTACACTTTACATGAGGTTTGCCAAATCCTGTTCCTGGGATCTATCACCCTAAAGAGATCTCAGTCCACTCTTCTTCTTATGATATGAAAGCGTCATGATGTTACTCCACAATCAGTTTTCCAAACGACAAGAACAAAGAAGCACAACATTCATGTTCGTAGACGGTTCCTGCACCACCTGGGAATCGAATCCAGGTCACAAGAATGGGAATCTTGCACGATACCACCACAGCACTGGTGCCTTGGTATGATGCATTAATGAATTTGAGTTCGATAGATGTAGCGTCATTGTAAGGCACTACTGAGTAACCATAGCTTTAGCAATATGCTAAACATGGCAGATTAGCTAATTCAGATTATGACCCAGTTTGCCAAGCGGCCATGTCCACATGGAGCGCACTCTATTGGAATGATCACTGTACCACCACATTGCCTTTCTCTTTGTACCATAGACATACACCGTGTACTAGAACTCGCATGAAGATGTGCGTAGTTTTGATCATATTCAGTAATGTATAAGTTGCATGTGCTTGAGTCGGTTTCACACGAAGTGCCCAAGCTCAGGTTCAATTTCCGAGTGTCGACATACACGTATTCCAGGCTTGCCTCTGTATGACGAGCACGTTGGGTAAATTACGGCAAGTAAAGTTTCCTAGTGAGTCAATCTGAGATTCATCTTCCACCCATCAGAGTTCTCCGCTGGTGCCAGTCTTACTGGCATGGCATGCTCAGCCATTCCCATTCCGTTGCCAGAAGTTCGCGGAAATCAAGAGCAGATTTTGTTGTTTGTTTTTCACTTTCGTTCAGTGCAGACAAAGAGACGGCCTCCTTCTCTCTCTCCCTCCTGGTCCCAGCTTTGTAAACCAGACGAGCTCTTTGCCTCAGATGACATTTCGAGACTATGCTGTGTTCATATTTTGTGGTTTGTGGGAATCTCTGGATGTTCAATCTAATCATCGTGCTTGTTATATCAGGGCCTGAAGCATTCTAACTGAGTCCTCGTTCACAGATACCATCAAACAAAGACAGATATGAACCAACCGAAACTTTCATAAGGATCTGGAAACGGTTTCTTCATTTAAATATCCCAGGCATTTGCCTCGGAGTGTGTGGAGGTATTTCCCAATGGCTTCCATGTGGCTGCATGAGCTGTACTCAGTAGGAAGCTTCAATGCCCAGACCTCCTCTCTTCTATGCACGTGATCCTATGGAATGCTTCTTATAACCAGAAAGTCGGGTAGGGAATTCGCAGTCCACTTCCGCACACTGCTTCCCTTTTGGCGACTAGGTTTTGAGGGATGTTCATTCCAACGCCAGTCGCTTCAGACTTACCTCTATCGTTTAGAGGATGTCACTTCTCTGTGCCAGTAATGCGTTTTCATTGCAGAGGATATTAGCGGATGCTTGAGGAGAGTGGAGGAGCCCCCAGCTTCTGCTTCTGGGCTCTCACACAATCCCCTAATTATTTCTCCCGTTTTCCCTGGGAGCCCAAAGGAAACTGGAAAGGAATGAGCTGACTCTATGGATGTGTATAATATACCGGCAGCCCGTGGATTCTTTACACAGTCTGGCAACGCATCAAGTCTTAGGGGCCCTCCAGCCTGAAACTGTAGGTGCAGTATCAGCCTCTTCAGGTTAACAGAAGCACAGACCATGTTTTCACTCTTCCTCTTACCACAATACTCAGCATTCCTGATGCAAATACATCATTCAGCTGCTGGGAATCCCTATGGAATTCCTAAAAAACCCAGAGCAGCTGGAGTTTTTCAAAGGCTTCTTCCGTGTTCAAGATATGTCTTCACAAAGGGTGTTTCCTGGTCGTCAGAGCAGAAAATCCCACTCTAGATCAGGGGTCTGAAACTACCAGCCAAGACAACCTCGTGTGGATTATTGCATCTCGGCAAGATCTGCTGGTATCTGTGCAAATGTGATGAGTGTACACACACACTGTGTCATTAGGTAGTGAGATATGTTCAGTGTTAAAGGTACTAACCCACCACCACCACTAGAACCTCTTTACAAAGTATTTACAAACCTAACATTTTTATTTTCCTTTCTTGTTTTGGGCAAAAACTAAACGACCAAAGAGTTTCTTTACCCTCTATATAGGCCACCTTGGCCTGCACTCACATTCGCTTCTTAATATCTTCACCGAAAATTCTAAATGTCTCGTTGCTCTTTTGGTCGACGTTTAATCAATACAGACAAACATTTAACAAGCTATTCATATTAAATCAGTTCAGTTCCGACCCCTGCCTGGTGCTCTCCGTCCTCCGCCCCGTATCCCTACCAGGGAACAAGCTCTGTCTCGCCATTCCCATACACCTATCAATGAACCAACCCCATCTCCCCATTCTAATTCTACCAATAGACCAGTCCTGTCTCCCCATCTCCATACACATACCCAGGAATCAACCCCGTCACCCTATTCCCTATCAGTGATCCAGCCTTGATGCCCTAAGCAAATACCCCTACCAGGGAACAAGCTCTGGCTCCCTACTCCCATACACCTATCAATGAGCCAACCCCATCTCCCCATTCCCATTCCTTTGCCAATAACCTAGCTCTGTCTTGCTGTCTCCATTCCTCTACCAATACACCAGTCCCGTCTCCCCATTCCCAAACCCCTACCAAGGAACAATATTTGTTATCCCATTCCCATACCCCTACCAATGAACCAACCCCATCTCCCCATTCTAATTCCTCTTCCAATAAACCAGTCCTGTCTCGCCATCTCCATACACATACCCAGGAACCAACCCCGTCACCCTATTCCCTACCAGTGATCCAGCCCTGCTCTCTAAGCACATACCCCTACCAAGGAACAAGATCTGCCTTCCCATTCCCATACCCCTACCAATGAACCAACCCCATCTTCCCATTCTAATTCCTCTACCAATAAACTAGTCCCGTCTCCCCAGTCCCAAACCCCTACCAAGGAACAAGCTCTGGCTCCCCATTCCCCTACCAATAAACCAACCCCCAGTTCCTCTGGACATTAGCTGGTGGTCATAATAATGTGACTCAACTATGTATTTATACCACACCTGCTTCTGCAAACAATACTAAAAATACTGTTACTAATACTAATAATAGGACCACCTGCTCAGTGGCTCCTGGTCATTGTAGCCCCCGAGGCTGCTTCAGTACCGCTGTACGATGTGAGTAGCCATGTTTACACTAGAAAATGGGGGTTTAGTTTCTCACGTTGGCCCGGAGTGTCTTTATACATCTGTGTTAGGGAGGAGAACACTTGCACAAGCACTCAAGAAGGATCAGTGCCGTATTCCGGCCTCAGCGCCAGCTCTAATAGAACAGCCCCAATGCTAAACCGCTCTTGTTTAAGGCTAAACAAAACCAGACTGTTCCACGAGGCCCCTGGCGTGTTTTGCACTTGGCTCAGGTCTAATTACTTCACCAGTTAACCGGCCTGTAGCGCGGCACATGAATGGACCCAGAGGACGTATTTGATTACTGCTCCTTTATTTGGTCTAGCGTCTTTACAAGCACGGTACCGCATGACGGTACCTGGTCAAAGTCATCCTGCCTAAAACAACCGCCCACGGTAGGTTTACACCATGCAACATCCAGGGGTCTTCTACATAGCCATCTGTATACTCTGGTATTCGTACACTAACCTACACATTACATAACATACCTGCCGTCATAAACACATCATGTCATCTGAAAGAACCGAAGCATGGACAGACAGCCAGAGGATAATAACTCCTTGTCTGTGCGAGGTAACCACAGCCTTCACGAGTGGGGGCCAAACCAGCCAATTAGAGTTCGGAAAAATGGTAGGGTGGAAAGATTGCAGGGTTCGCGTCTCGTTCGCCGTGGCCCGTGTTCTCATGAAAGGAGATGAGGGTCTGCACCTTGAAGGCACTTGAAAAGGAGAATAGGAAGTCTGTGTTGAGGTCTTCAGACAGAAGGTCTTAAAGGAAAACAGCTGTGGACTTCACTGGCTCCCGCGAAACCCCAGCTCGCAGCCGCGCACACGTATCGGCCCATATGGAAAACTGTATAAACTGAGCCGCTGATGCTTTCCACTCGGGATAGGTTACGACTTGGCACCCAGGGATATGTAGAAATAGACACTGTGGAAAGACCGACAAGACAGTCCGGACAGAACCTCAGTGACGCTTCCCATTCCGTGCTGTTCGGAATGTGCTCCGAGTCTGCCTCTGTTTTTTTCATACAGTCGGTCACAAAAGGGAAGTTAAAACAAAAGAGACATTCATCCTCACTCGCTTCCTAACGTAGCCTCCATGCTGCTCGCTCCTCCAGTCCCAGCAGGGTCCCCAAGCAACCCCCAACCTCCCCCCCCGGCCTCCCTCCCACCCCATAAGCCCTCTTCTCCACCTTTGCCTCTTCGGAGTCTCTGTGTGTTTTTGTTTCTCCTCTGTGGTCGGTGCCGTGGGATTTCACACCACCCGAAACGTTCCCCCAGCGTTCCGCTAATGTTCTCTGGCAGGAGGAGATGTTTGTACAGGCCTCTGCGATACTCCGCTTCTCGCTGAGATGTAATTTCAGTGAAACTGTGGTGTTTGTTTGTTGTAGTCTCGGTCTGGATCCGGAGCGAGTCAGTAGTAGTCTCCGTCGTAGTATCTCATTTGGTCATACGCAGACAGCTCTTTGATGTTCTCTTCCATATAGGCAGACATCTCATCTAAACAGGAGAACAACAGTCGTGAGATCAGAGCCACGCAAACATACGTCACTGATGTCAGATTAAAACCTCGTATGTCCACTGGTTATTTTACAGGAGCTTTACTTTCAATGTAAGTCAATGGAACCAGACGTCTGTCCAAGTACGTTTGGGCCATTTCTGTTTGACCATTTAGCAGGTTTTTATCAAATTAAATCAAATCAACCAACCAATCTTCCAATCAATCAATCAACCAACCAATCTACCAATCAATCAATCAACCAACCAATCTACCAATCTACCAACCAATCTACCAATCAATCAATCAACCAATCTACCAATCAATCAACCAACCAACCAATCTACCAATCAATCATCCAACCAACCAATCTACCAATCAATCAATCAATCAACCAATCTACCAATCTACCAACCAATCTACCAATCAATCAATCAACCAACCAATCTACCAATCAATCAATCAACCAACCAATCTACCAATCAATCAATCAACCAACCAATCTACCAATCAATCAATCAACCAACCAATCTACCAATCAATCAATCAACCAACCAATCTACCAATCAATCAATCAATCAACCAACCAATCTACCAATCAATCAATCAATCAACCAATCTACCAATCAATCAATCAACCAACCAATCTACCAATCAATCAATCAACCAACCAATCTACCAATCTACCAACCAATCTACCAACCAATCAATCAATCAACCAATCTACCAATCAATCAATCAATCAATCTACCAATCTACCAACCAATCTACTAATCAATCAATCAGCCTTTATTTTCACTCAGAAATACATTCAGGGTGACCCTCAATTTCAGTATAGCCAAGTATTTACAGCTTTAAGGCTTGAAAAATAAATTAAAAGAAATTTTAATATGGAAAACTAAATTATAAAAAATACCACACAGGACAAAACAAAATTACTATGAACTCAAATAAATGAGAAAATATAAAAATAAGTTTTAATTAATAAAGAGAAAAGAAATAATAAAAACTATATAATAAACTGTTGTATAAGACTGCAACTTATGCAAACTAAAATTAAAACAGACAATAAATGAATTATAAAAAGTAATGAGAGGGAATAAGGCAAAATTGCAAATTTGGGGGAAATAAAAATAACAATAAGAAATAAACGAATGGCTGAAAATAAAAATAAAGATAATATAAATGATAATAATATATATATTTTACATATGAGGGATATGAGGGATTTATATATTTAATTTTTAAAAAATATATTGCGATTGAGTTATGCCAAAAACTCTAAAAATGACAAGAAATTGATACACAAGGTTTTCTACACAGTAAGCACAGACCCGTTTTGAGAACCACTGATATTGCTCTCTGTGAAGAAAATGGATCTAAGCCTCAAAGACCTTTCCCTCCTAAAGTATCACTAAAGCTCAGGCAGTCCACCTGACTAACCCTGATGAGTTCTGGGGTTCTTTGTGGTGTTGTGGTGAGGTTGCCAGGTTTACAATGTTCAGGACTCAGCAGCATTAGCTCATAATCTCACTGAGTCCCCTGTGACTCACCCGTGCCTCCACCAGAACCAGTAAGAGCTGGGACTGGATTGGGCATGTACTGGACGGGGTTCTGGATGTAGCCACATCAATGTTCAGACACTCTCACATCAGAGAACTGGTCAGTCGGTCCAGATTGGGTGGAAGCCTTCCCTGGCACACTTCCTCAGAACTGCAGTCCCTCCTCTTAGCCAATCATTAACATCTGCTCTGGAGCCATTCCCTGCACTGCAGCTCTTCCCAATCTATGGACCCCGTCACTCACACCCCACAGGGATTTATAGCCCCATCATCCTCGTACAGCGCCATCTGCAGGAGCCTGAAGGTACTACCACCTTAAACTCACAGGGTGACTCCAGTCAGCTTATTTTGACCCTTTAACGTAATGGACCCCCTAAAACCACATCTACACCGCGTGTTCCCGGGACAACGTTTCCACAATCCTCACTCAGCCCCAACCTCTCCCTGTCCTATATATCAGCCTTACAACCTTTATGAAGGGAGGGTAGTGGGGGCAGCCTTCCAGCTGGGGCAGAAGCAGCCCAGAACTCCAACTCCCCCTCCCTCAACTAGTCTTTCCTCACACTAACACTGAATGCTGAAGGCATGGTCCAAACTCTCAAACCATATGTGGACTCCAAACAAGATCCAGTAACATACAGAGGACAAATGTGCCGTAAGGGGTTCTCTACTGAACACTCAGAGAACCATCTGCATGCTGGAATGGTTCTTTGCATGGTGGAATGCTTTGATTCATGGAGAACATGATCATAAGGGTTCTTCTATTGTCACAAGCCGGACATTGTACTAATAGCATCGGCTCAGACCTGGAGGTCCTAATATGGGCAAGGGTCCACCTACAAACGCGGCACAGCTTCAGAGGTCTGTTAAATTACCAGCATTAGAACGATTACAGTCTCATGAAGACGAATAAACTGGGACCGCTCCGTGTGCCGAACCATTTCCAGATCTCTCCTGGAGAGGATCCAGTGTTTACAGATGCCATCCAGTCCCCAGTTAATGTAATCAGTCCTTCATTAAATCAGTGATGGAACTGAACAAACCCATGTGACGTCTGGAGAGCAGCAACGTCAGGAACCACCGTGTCTTCTCACTGGATTCTCCTGAACACGTTTTGGTGGTCATGGTCACTGAAGCTGGCATCCCTAGTGGCTGTTCGGAGTGGCTCAAGGGGGTAACGTGCCCCCGGCCCATTCTGAGAAGGTACGGCTTTATGATGTCCGCTCTTTTATCTGCACACGCTCACCGTGCTACTCTGTGTTGGGGGATGTGGGTGGTTGTGTGTTTCGTGTTGGGGGAGTCACCGGTAGAGCGAGGCCTGTGGTTAGTGGGGACCTCCCAGTGAGTTCAGTATTATGTAGGTGCCAATTCTGCCATTGCTCTCAATGAAGGGTCGTGTCTGGTTCAGTAACGGGACTTCAGTGGAACCTTCCTGTGAGTGCCACTAGAACATCCCTCATATGGTTTTTCAAGCAGTGCTCTTGGTCTGTTCGGCACAATCCAAAGACTGATAGTGGTCCTTTTCGCAACCCTATACGCTGGAGAACCTTGTGTGTTCTACACTCGAGTGCATGCTGGGGTTTAAGTGTTTATATCCTGAAGTGTTTTTAAATGGTATACGTTAAAAAAGTTGTGATCTGATATTAACAACATCCCTGTAGGGTTTGGTGGTCTCTTACCTGGTGGCAAGATCCCCAACACAGCAGTGGCCGAGACATTACCGAGCTCATTCCTGGCAACGCATCTGTAGGTACCCGAATCCGCCCGACTGGCTTCTTCAATCTGCAGCCAACTCGAGAGCTCATACTTCTGAGGGCCTCCTCTTGACTACAGATGGATGGAAAGACAGATAGATAGATAGATAGATAGATCACTCATCATTAAAGGAATAGCTGCAACATACAGAAGTCTGTCTCTCAGTATGGCGTCGGGCCGCCGTGTTTGCTAACCCAACACGCCAGACGTCTCGGTATGGAGCTGTAGAGGTTCCTGATGGAGTCCTGTGATAACCCATCCCATGCAGCTTGAACATCCTCACACAGTTCCTGCAGATGGTGCGGTAGGGGTGGAGGTGGAGGGACACCAGGCCTTCTGGACGTGAGACTGTTCATCTCGGTGCTGACCACGGTGCCTCCACACATGGATTCGTTGGGCGTCTCCACCAAGACTAAAGCGGGACTCGTCACTGAAGATGACCCGCTGCCATTCTGAGTCACTCCATGACAGTCTGGTACGACACCACTGCAGTCTTTGGTGACGGTGACGTGGTGTTAAGGACAGTCGTGGTAACGGTCTGTGTGCATGTAGTCCTGCGTGGTGCAGCCGTCTGCCGATGGTGCTGCACTAACAGGAGGACTCATGGAGGACACCACTGCTCGCTGGAGGTCTGTAGTGGTGGTGTTGGGTCAGTCAGGTACAGAGATAAGCCCCGTCCTTGCTCAAGCCACATGTGCGGCCGACTGTGAAACCTGAATCATTAGCATATCTCACCATGTCACACCTACACACCAAGTCTCACTCCTGTGGGTTGATTCCGTCTGGGCGCAGCTACTACTTTGATAATGGGTGTATATAATGAGAATCTATTATGATATAATAAGACGGGATATTTACCTGGACGGATATATGAGGATCGTCTCCGGGTAATATGACCTCCTTCCCATCCTTACTCCAATCCACAAGTGCCATAGGGAAGGCGAAGACCTCACAGAGAAACACAACACTGCTGCCAGTCATGTTCACCAAGTTACGTGGCGGCACCTTGATCATAGGAACTTACCATGAAAAGGAGAGAGAGAGAGAGAGAGAGAGAGAGAGGGAGAGAGAGAGAGAAAGAGAGAGTGAGAGAGAGAGAGAGGGAGGGAGAGAGAGATGGAGCGAGAGAGAGAGAGAGAGAGAGAGAGGGAGGGAGAGAGAGATCAGATAAGGGGTCGTGTTCAGAGGCCATTTCCTCTCAGTAAACCAGCAAAACCACTCATGTACTTCTGACTACTGCAGCTGTTCCGAGGTCGTAAATCTCCCCCTGAAAGCCAGCGGGAAAATTACAGGCTCCAGAAACGCCGAAATTCCCAACTAGGAGCAGTTAAAGATTTGAGGAGGAAAACATTCCCAACATGGCCTCTGATTTGGAACGCAAACAAGTAGACACCCAAGACAGAACGGCATTCGGTCAGGCCTGTGGCTCAACTCACCAAACCACCTAACACCGGATTCAATCCAGTCTCAGCGCCTAGTACCTCCACTGTTCCACAGCAGACAGGGAGGCCAAAAGGGAACCCATCCTCCTCTGAGTTCGGATACAAGTAGGACAGGGTTACGAGGAAGATCAAACAGTGGCACTGGGATCAGACAGAGGAAAGATCCGGGAGAACAGAGACTTTGGAAAGTCTGCCAGGAGACGGATCTGGTGGAATAATCAGTGGGTGGAACACAGTCAGGATGTTGGATGTAGAGCGGGACAACGGCGTCGTTTACAGTCCCTTAGGTTCTAAGGTATTAGTCTGGTATATGGGAGATACCAAACCCTAATGTACTGGATAATTATTTTGGCGACAGATTAGAACCAAGCAAACCCACCGTTAGCCACCGTTTCTAACCAAACAAACCCAAAGGACTTCTGGAACTGGGTCTGTTCGCTGTCTAGAACTTCGCAGCTATTCATAGAACCGGTCTGCATTTGCACCAGTTTTACTGGAACTAAGGAACGTCAAAGGATCAACAGGGGACGCTGCACAGAGCTAGTAAACGTGTTTGGGCTGGTATTCCAGAAAGCAGTACCGATCAACTACTGTAGATAAGAAGACGTAGAAGAGGTTCTCTAGCAGAACCACTGGGTGGCGCCATTGTCGCCTTCTCTTTCCTCAACAACTGACACGCCCACAGATATCGTCACGGTTCGTGCCGAGGAACCTGCTATCCTTTGGTTCCAGCTGGGAACATACTTTTCAGGATCCTGCCGTTTATTTTGGATGGATATGTGCCGGTTCAAACCGGAACCAACCCGTTCCACACTGGTGGGAAAGGATCAGTCCAGTTTCAGTTCAGAGTGTTAACACTAACCCTGCTAATATCTAGAACCGCTAGGCCATTTCAGTGTCATTCAGTTAGACTATCGTGTTACTCAAATGTTTACCTAGCTCAGTGTTACTCAACCCTGGTCCTGGAGGCCCCCTGCCCTGCACATTTCAGCGGACCCCCTGCTTTAACACGCCCCCTGCCGCTCCGAAGGGGCTCGTTAATGAGCTGATAAGCTGAATCAGGTGTGTGCTGGGAGGTCCGGTTGCCTCCAGGGCCAGGGTTGCAGTTAGGGCCTCCCAGTGCCTAGGAATACCTAACACTTCAGGTGGAATTGTTACCAAACATGGTGGGGTAGAAGTCAACGCTGGCATGACTGAACTTCAGCTGATCAGTTCAGAATGATGGCCACCTCATCATGAAGTCAGTTTTCCGGACCAACCTACCTGCACCTTTCCTCCAGTCACATGATGCCTCACTCACAGTGGATTTAGGCCGTACACAGGCTGGTATTCTCATGGTTCCTGGACCACCCCTCACCCCCCACTCTTGTAAGTGTGGTGAACTGCCAGAAGACTGAGCAGAACGGGGGAACAGGGGGTGGTGGAGTCATGGGACAGGGAAGGTAAGGAATGTGAATATATATATGGAGCTAGACCAGAAGGGGGAGGGGTTTCAGGAATCTGGGTGGGACTAATCTGAAGATCTGTGTCCATCCAAAGAAAGTGGGATCCAAAATAATCCACATAAAACCAATAGGATAAAGATCTTACCCACGGCACGACTCCACACCATACAACAAACACAGCAGAGCAAGACGAGTTAATACAGCGTTATAGGAGAGACCTGTCCCTGTCCTACCTGTCCTACACGGACCGTCGCTCACATTGAGTCCAGGACTCATGAACGCTGCTTCCTTGAACTTGCAGAGGTTCATGTACGTCTTCCCATCGGATCCACACAGCGGTTCCTGAGAATTGCAAACGCACTGGGCATCGGGGTCGCCCCCGTCTTCGTAATCCGCCTGCCTGGGGTCCATCTTACACTGCATGTCCTCTCCACATATTCCAAACTGGACGTTCCTGTCCCCCGGATCGCACGACTGACCCTCGAGGTTGCCACATTCGAAGCAGCATCCGCAGCTGTCCCGCACCAGCCCGGCTCTACAGCCTCGCGTCTCGGGACAAAGCTCCGGCATGCACTCCTCACACGCGCTCCCATTCCTGTAATCCGCATCGGCTGTGTCCTTGTAGTAGTCAAACGTCATGGCCAAGTCGTCGTCCATGTCATCGTACGTGTAATGTGGTAAACTTTGGCAGAGTCCCACAGTGAGCAGCAGCAGGGGTACGATCATCTCTGCCCCCGGCATGGTGAACGGAAAACCTTGATCTTGGTCAGATCATTCCAAAGATGATCCTTCCTGGTGGACAAGCCCAAACATCCGCGATCCAACACCAAATAAACCAAAGCAACCTGGAAATCTGGAAGCTGGCTTTCCACCAGCGGACCTCCAAGCCGACACGGGCTCTCAAAGAAGCTCCTGCATGGTTCCGGAACGAGCATCCGAGTCTCCCAAAGTCTCCGACAGCCGGGAAAGGATACGACACGAAAGGGTGATGGTGAAAACGCTGCTGTGCCTTCCAGACCTCCAGTCGGCTCTGAGGAGAAGAGAGCAGACAGAGGAGCGGTGGCTCTGCATGTCCTGTTCAGATTCCCACCCCCGGCCTCCTCCTCCCTCTCCTCCTCCTCCTCCTGCTGCCGCTGTGGGTCTGCCCCCGGCTCCTTAAATCTCAGCACCATCTGTGGGGTTGCAAAACAAACACAAAGCAGCCTGCCGGCCACCGGCCCCATTTGTGGCAACCCCCAGACCTGATTTACTGGATGGCGGAAGAGCGAGCTGGAATGCTGTCAGTCTGGCGGTTGGAAGGTGTTTAAATTGGACGGTGTTGCGGTACAAAACCATTCCGGGGGGCATCTCTCTGGGATCATATAACAGAGTCCCAGACATCAGGCCGTTCATTCACAGGACGGCTTAGTGGAACAGCTTTCTGTGAGGGAGGTTCCATTCACCTCATGTAGATATACTGAGTGCTTTGGCTAGGTACGCCAATACAGCATGTACATTTATCTGGAGGTCCAGACTGTAGTCCACCTGTGGTCAGGACCACCACAGAGAAGATACGATGGTGGTGGATCACTGCAGTGACCCTGACGTGGTGTGTTAGTGTGAGTGGATCAGACACAGCAGTGCTGCTGGAGTGTTGAGACACTGTGTCCACTCACTGTCCACTCTATTAGACACTCCTACCTTGCTGGTCCACCTTGTAGATGGACAGTCAGGGACGATAGCTCATCTGCTGCTGCACAGTGCAGTGTTGGTCATCAGTGGACACAGGACGCTGGCCCACAGGACGCCACTGGCTGGGTAGTTTTGGTTGGTGGACGATTCTCAGTCCATCAGTGACACTGCACCTCAGTGCCTGATCTGCTCACACCAGCACAACACAGACAAGAGGTACAGTCCTCCAGTCCTTCATCAGTGGTCCCAGAAACTGGCCCCAGGGCGCTATCAGCTGAATAGGTAAATCAGCACTGCGGTGTCCTGTGGGGCTCCTGACGAACAGGGTAACTTATCCATATTACAGGTGTTAGGAGCCTGTGTGTTAGGTGCTTGGTGTAGCTCAGTGGATAACACCACTACCTGCTAAGTAGCCACCACCACACAAGGGCGGACTGGGGTTCGAATCCTGGGCTGCGTGACTAGGCTGAGCTACGCCAATAAGAGTCCTTGGGCAAGACTCCTAACACTACACTGGCCCACCTGTAATACAATTAACCCTGGTTGCTCTGGATAAGAGCGTCAGCTAAATGCTGTAAATGTGTGTCTGGGTGGTGTTAGGAGTCTGGGTGGTGTTAGGAGTCTTGCCCACAGCACAGTCACTCAGACTGGGATTCGAACCCCAGTCTCCCACACATGGTGGTGGCTCCCTGGCGGGTAGTTGTGTTATCTGCTGAGCTACACCAACTACGTGATGTCTCCTCCCCCACCCCCCCCGTGGGAAGACTCCACTTGGACTCTCCCTGGCTCCACCCACTCTCCACTACTCCTCACACCTGGAGCTGATCCTAGACTCGTACCTTTTGGTTTGCCCTGTGCCTGATCTTCGCAGACACGTTTCCTGTGGGAGGCACCATTGCAGTCTTTGGTGATGTTGGTTCGGTGTTGAGGACAGTCATGTAGTCCTGCGTGGTGCAGCCGTGGAGGACATTCCTACTCGCTGAATGCCTGCAGTCATGGCTGTTGGGTGGCTCTGTGGTCCATGTAGGTCACCCCGGTCCTTCATGTCTCTGGTGCGGGCCTTCTTCTATCCACACATTGCGCCACGACTCAGAGTTCCAGGAGTTCCGGGTTGCTGCTCCTCCAGCTCATGCGGATAGTGAGATGGACACGTGAGAGAGAGGCTGACTTCAGCCTCTAAGTGGATTTTTAGAGTCCTTTAAAGTGTATAGTCTGGGACTACAGCTCTGCTATGACACACGGTCTGTCGCTGTGACCTGAGGTCAGACTTTGATCTTCCGCAGTCTCTGAGTATATGTTTAGCTTGTGGCTGTCTGTGTTAATCTTCTCTGGTTTCGATCTTCTGCTTTGGTCTCCTGGCTTTTGCCGTGTCTCTGTTTTTGTGTCTGGTGTTTTGTGTCTGGACTCTGGTCACTGGGCTCCTGTTAATGAAGCCGCTCTGTGCATGCGTCCTGCTGCAGCACCATCGTTACAGCAGGTATGCAGAGAGACCGATGGACTACAGCCTGGAGGTGTAGAACTACAGAGTGTCCTATACGGACTGCCTGTATGTATGCTGGAGCACTATTGAGCTTTGTGCTGGTGTGAGTGGATCAGACACTGCAGTGCTGCTGGACACCTCAAGATCACTGCTGGACTGAGAATCGTCCACCCACCAAAACTATCCAGCCCACAGTCCTGTGGGGCAGCGTCCTGTGAGCAGCGTCCTGTGGGCAGCGTCCTGTGGGCAGCGTCCTGTGAGCAGGGTCCTGTGGGCAGCGTCCTGTGAGCAGGGTCCTGTGGGCAGCGTCCTGTGAGCAGGGTCCTGTGGGCAGCGTCCTGTGAGCAGGGTCCTGTGGGCAGCGTCCTTTGGGGCAGCATCCTGTGGGCAGCGTCCTGTGAGCAGGGTCCTGTGGGCAGCGTCCTGTGAGCAGGGTCCTGTGGGCAGCGTCCTGTGAGCAGGGTCCCGTGGGCAGCGTCCTGTGGGGCAGCGTCCTGTAGGCAGTGTCCTGTGGAGCAGCGTCCTGTGGGGCAGCGTCCTGTGGGGCAGCGTCCTGTAGGCAGTGTCCTGTGTCCACTGATGAAGGACTAGAGGATGACCAACACTGCACTGTGCAGCAGCAGATGAGCTATCGTCTCTGACTGTCCATCTACAAGGTGGAGCAGCAAGGTAGGAGTGTCTAATAGAGTGGACAGTGAGTGGACACAGTGTCTAAACACTCCAGCAGCACTGCTGTGTCTGATCAACTCCAATGATCCTCCACCCACATCGTACCTGCTCTGTGGTGGTCCTGTGGGGGTCCTGACCATTGAAGAACAGGGTAATACAGCACACAGAGAAACAGATGGACTACAGTCTGGAGCTGTACACCTACAGAGCGTCCTGTATGGTCAGTGGAGCTGATAAACTGCTGGAGGTGGACCTGATTAAGTGGTTGGTGAACATGGACAGCCAGTGATAGCAGTGCTAGCTAAACCGCGGCCCTCAGAAGCCCATGACCCATCCTTCTGTTGTTTATTCTGCAGTAAGAGAAGCAGATGCTTCTTGATCCTGCGCTCCTTCTTCTCCAGGAAGGAAAACAGACATTAGGAACAATGGGATGTAACTGATCAAGCCTCTGGCTCCAGATCGGCCCTCCAGCTGAGATGGTCTGGAGTAGCATTGGCGAAGTGCCTCTCAATATATTAAACACACTGGAGCCCGTGACCCGATATGACCGACGTGCAGTACCGCAACCAAAACCATCAGAACGTCCCGGGATGAGCACACTGATTCATCCCAACGTCCTAAGGAAGGGGTCGGGAAGGCCTGAGGTTAGCTGGGACGTTCTCAGCACACTGGAGAGGTGTAGGCCCGGTAACTGGAGTCACTGACAGGCTCTGAGGAGCGGGAGAACCACAGGGGGGCAGTGTAGCCCCCAGAGTTCAGCTGGAGACTCCTCACCCGGAGTCTGATGTGGAGGTTGGAGCAGAGGAGGTGTGTGTGCTCAGCCTGCCTCCGCACTACAGTCACACAACACCTCATTAAGGAGTTGCTATCATATCCCAGCTGGTTACTAGGTTGTTGCTAGGCAGTTGCTACAGTATCTCAAGTGGTCCTCTCTTGGTTGTTGGTTGTTGCTAGAATGTTATTAGGAAGTTGCTATGGTAACACAGGTGGTTCTCAGTTGCTTGCTGGATGGTTGCTAGAGTCTTATTAGCCAGTTGCTATAGTAACACACGTGGTTCTCAAGAGATTGCCAGAAGTGGTTCAGTTGTTACTATAGGATCCGAGGTGGTTGCTAAGCTGTTGCAAGGTCGTTGCTATGGTATTGCATGTAAATACACATATATTAGATGACTGCTATGGTATCAGGTGGTTGCTAGGGTGTTGCAAAATGGTTGCTATGTTACCTTAAAAGGTTGATATGGGGTTTAAGAAGGCTATGATATTATCCCAGATGGTTGCTAGTGTGTTTTTTAAATGTTTGCTCTAGTATCCCAGGTGGTTGCTAGAGGGTTATGGTTGGTTGCTATAATCACAGATAATTGATAGTGTTGTAATTAGGTTGCTATGGTATCTCAAGAGATTGCTAACATGTTGTAAGGCTGTTGCTATGGTATCATAGATGGTTCCCAGGGGTTGCTAGGGTGCCGCTAGACAGTTTACAAAGGTGTGTCAAGACATTGCCAGGGGGTTGTTAGGTGGTTGTTAGAGTATTCCATGTAGTTGCTAGGATGTTGCTATGGTGCCTTGCATGGCTAACAGGATGTTGCCATAGATCTAGTCTCTCTCCTTCTCTCTCTCTTTCTCTCTTCCTTCCCTCTTTCTCCATCTTTCTCTCTCTCTCTCTCTCTCTCTCCCTCTCCCTCTTTCCCTCTCTCCCTCTCTCTCAAACTTTCTTTTTCAATCTTTCTATCTTTTTCTCCCTCACTCCCCCCTCTTCCACTCTCCCTCTTTCTCTCCATTTTCCTCCATCTCTCTCTCTCTCTCTCTCTCTCTCTCTCTCTCTCTCTCTCTCTCTCTCTCTCTCTCTCTCTCTCTCTCTCTCTCTCTCTCTCTCTCTCTCTCTCTCTCTCTCCCTCTCTCTCCCCCCCTCCCTCTCTCCCTCTCTTTCTCTTTCTCTCTCTCTCTCTCTCTCTCTCTTTCTCTTTCTCTTTCTCTCTCTCTCTCTCTCTCTCTCTCTCTCTCTCTCTCTCTCTCTCTCTCTCTCTCTCCCTCTCTCTCTCTCTCTCTCTCTCTCTCTCTCTCTCTCAGATCTAGCAGGACATTTTGGCAGACCGGCCTCATTGTCCACCCCAAACTCTTGGCACGGGTTGTGCTGAATCATGGGATAGCGAACAAAGAGCGGCTGGGCGAAATTGACAACTAATGAAATAACTTTGCGGGACATCAAAGAGGGGAGGGAGGACCTGGGCTGCTGAGGATGGTGTTCTGGTTGGCCTGGTGGTCCGGAGGGGGTGGGTGTGGGCACCTGACTGAGAGCGCCGACCCCCTCCCCACCCCCACGGTGACACAGCCAGCCTATTAGGACCTGATTATGAGCACGTCCTGACCCGAGACGATTCTTGGCAGAGTTTCCAGCCCTGGGCAAGCTGTATATATTCAGCCCCCCAGTGCCACCCAACACAGACTGGCACACCGCAGAGCTGGTAAGACCCCGACGTCCGTCACTCTTCCTCTGTGTCCACAGGACGCCTTTTCTCCTCCGTGCCGCGGTTTATTCTCTGTGCCTGCTGTTTTAACGCTGAACTGTACTCACCGAAGGCTGCTGTGTGGTGGATGTGTACAGAGAGTCCAGTGCTGTAGTTCACATGTGGTCGTCTCCCGCTTTCTCTCTTTTCTCGGAATGAAATGATGATGATACCTGCGTCCTGAAGCTCGTCACACCCATCCTGGTTCACTATGGCAACTGATCACCAAAACCCTGCAACCAAGCAACAACAGCCAGGATCTGCTGCGTTCAAGGTGCATGAAACAGAGACACACAGAGAGACACACACAGAGAGACACACACAGAGAGACACACACAGAGAGACACACACAGAGAGAGACACAGAGAGACACACACAGAGAGAGACACACAGAGAGACACACACAGAGAGACACACAGAGACACACACAGAGACACACACACAGAGAGATACACACACAGAGACACACACACACACACAGAGAGACACACACACACACAGAGAGACACACACAGAGAGACACACACACACACACACACACACAGAGACACACACAGAGAGACACACACAGAGACACACACAGAGAGACACACAGAGAGACACACAGAGAGACACACAGAGAGACACACACAGAGAGACACACACAGAGACACACACAGAGACACACACAGAGACACACACAGAGAGACACACACAGAGAGACACACAGAGAGACACACACAGAGAGACACACAGAGCTCTATAAGCAGAATATACCATGAGGGTAGACATGTTTTCCTGTGATGAAGTGTAATAACCTTTGACCTTTTCAATACAGTGCACTTTAAGAATGTGCAAATATTATTATTAATATTATTATTATTATTATTATTATTATTATTATGAATATTATTATAACTCATCCAGTTCTCCGCGGTTCTTCCTCAGCTGGTAATCTACGAACAGGAGAACTTCCAAGGTCGCTGCCATGAGCTGACTGGGCCCTGTAACAACCTCCAGGAGGCGGGCGTGGAGAAAGTGGGCTCGATACTGGTGCTATGTGGACCGTGAGTGTGCAGGAGAGAGTGAGCGAGAGAGAGAGCGAGAGGGAGAGTGAGCGAGAGAGAGCGAGAGGGAGAGTGAGCGAGAGAGAGCGAGAGCTGAAAAAAAGAGTGAGAGAGATGTAATGGTAGTGGGCAAAGTTCAACTAAGGATGTATGGATGGATGGGTAGATGGATGGATGGGGTTGCCCAGTAGTTGGTGGGGGTCTCGGAGAGGGTCTGAGTCTGTGCTCTCTGTGCCAGGTGGGTGGGGTATGAGCAGCCCGACTGTAAGGGAGAGCAGTTTGTGTTTGAGAAGGGCGAGTATCCTCGCTGGGATGCCTGGACCAACAGCCGACGCAGCGACTGCATCTTCGCCTTCCGCCCCATTAAAGTGGTAACTGACACGAACACGAGCTTCACTCACTGCCAGACCACACCCTGTCCCCGTCTCAGCACGGCACCCTGCACCTCCTCCCTTCTCTTTATTTCAGATATGTTTATATATGATCTATAAAACCCAAACATCTGCTGCGATCCATACGGGGCTCCACACATCCATTCCTCACTCTCATTCAGGGCCATAATAACTCAATGTGCTGTAGGAGCTGCAGTGTGGGGGCCTAGCCACCAGGGGGCTCTAAGAGAGAATAAAATAGTTCTAAAACTGGAGAATTTCCAGTGATGAGCACTGCCACTCGGTATGCCACGTCCAATCGGCACCCAGTAATGCCAACCAACCAGAGCTCAGTAGCAGTAATGTCAACCAACCAGCTCTCAGTAACAGTAATGCTAACCCACCAGTTCTCAGTAGCAGTAAGGCTAACTTACCAGCTCTCAGTAGCAGTAACGCTAACCACTCAGCTCTCAGTAGCCGTAATGCTAACCGCTCAGCTCTCAGTAGCAGTAATGCTAACCAATCAGCTCTCAGTAGCAGTAATGCTAACCCACCAGCTCTCGGTAGCAGTAATGCTAA
>JAMWET010006518.1:30000-57500 GCA_024036415.1 Prochilodus magdalenae
ATGAAAAAAATATATTTCAAGAAACAAAATTACAATAATAAAATCAAATTTAAAAAAGGAAAAAAATACATTTCAGAAAACAAAATTACAAAAACAAAAACAAATAAAAAATGACATTCAAGAAAAAAAATTATAAAAATAAAAACAAATTTAAAAATGAACAAAATTACATTTCAGAAAAAAAAATTACAAAAATAAAAACAAGCTTAAAAGACGTGAAATACGTTTACCAGTCCCAAAACACTTTTACAAACTGCAAATTCTGCCAGAAAGGGCGGGTCTAACAAGCAGGATAGTTCTTGTTGTGGACCCTTGTCAATCATACTGTTCGTGGTGGTGGAGTGGGTGGAGTTTGGGTGTTTTATCCAGCTGTCACGCTTTAGTTTTTCCTGTTGAACAACTTTAAAGAGCAGGCGGAGGAAAGAGACGAACAGGTGGCACCATGTGGGCTGTAAAAGCTGTCAGTCATTTTAAGCCAGCTAGCTGGTTCTCCACTATCGCTAGCCTTACCTTCATTAACACTTCCAGCTCTAAGTGGTTTAGAAGCCTGTTGGTCTCTTCCTTCCGTCTGCTCTTTAAAACCCTAAAGACCTTCCATAGGAAAAACTAAAGCATGCCAGCTCCCAAACTCCACCCACTCTAGCACCACCAAACAGCACTTCCTGTGTGTTAGACCCGCCCTTTCCCTCAGAATTCAGTCTGTAAGTGTTTCACGTCTTTAATTTTGTTTTTACTTTTGTTATTTAGTTTTTTTGAAAGCTCCACTGGAGCTGTGATTGATGCTACCACCACCATGCTTCACCGTTCTTCCTCTTGTGCTCTGAGAGTTTATCACAGGACTGTTCTTTATCGGTTCCATGTGGTTACCATGTTCTCCGAGGTTCTCTTTATGACCACACCATTGGAGAGCGGTCTAGTAGTGTTTCGCCAGGACTGAGACAGCCTTCAGCCGTCCTCTACTCTGGACTCCTGTAGATGGTTGGTTGTTCGCTGACGTGTTATTGATCAGAGTGGGGCAGAACCGTGTTGGCAGTATGGCCAAAAAAGTCTTAGGTCCTTCTGTTTCAGAGGAATTCCGATCCACTATTTTCCGTATTGCTTCCGGTTTTCCTGGATCTCTGCACTGTCCTCCTCAAGTCTGGGCCTCTTGGTAAAGACATTCATTACACTGAGCCCTCGGCTCAAGTAGCTGAACCCAGAACTTACAGATGATGCCAGTGACATTAGGGACCTGTACATAGTGCCAGTACTAGAGACCTGAAGTGAAGCTCCCGAAGCGTAGCCGGAACTGGCATCAGAGCGGTCATCTCCACCCACTGTGGAACAAACATGAGTCAGTTAAATGGACAGGGCTGTAAGAAACAGCAACACGGTTATTACACCATGAAGATAGCTCCACCTGTACACTAGAACCTCTGACTGGAGTAGAACACCATCCGGGTATCTCCAATACACCATGAAGATAGCTCCACCTGTACACTAGAACCTCTGACTGGAGTAGAACACCACCCGGGTATCTCCAGTACACCATGAAGATAGCTCCACCTGTACACTAGAACATCTGACTGGAGTAGAACACCATCCGTGGATCTCCAGTACACCATGAAGATAGCTCCACCTGTACACTAGAACCTCTGACTGGAGTAGAACACCATCCGGGTATCTCCAATACACCATGAAGATAGCTCCACCTGTACACTAGAACCTCTGACTGGAGTAGAACACCATCCGGGTATCTCCAATACACCATGAAGATAGCTCCACCTGTACACTAGAACCTCTGACTGGAGTAGAACACCACCCGGGTATCTCCAGTACACCATGAAGATAGCTCCACCTGTACACTAGAACCTCTGACTGGAGTAGAACACCATCCGTGGATCTCCAGTACACCATGAAGATAGCTCCACCTGTACACTAGAACCTCTGACTGGAGTAGAACACCATCCAGGTATCTCCAATACACCATGAAGATAGCTCCACCTGTACACTAGAACCTCTGACTGGAGTAGAACACCATCCAGGTATCTCCAGTACACCCTGAAGATAGCTCCAGCTGTACACTAGAACCTCTGACTGGAGTAGAACACCATCCGTGGATCTCCAGTACACCATAAAGATAGCTCCACCTGTACACTAGAACCTCTGACTGGAGTAGAACACCATCCGTGGATCTCCAGTACACCATGAAGATAGCTCCACCTGTACACTAGAACCTCTGACTGGAGTAGAACACCATTCGGGGATCTCCAGTACACCCTGAAGATAGCTCCACCTGTACACTAGAACCTCTGACTAGAGTAGAACACCATCTGTGGATCTCCAGTACACCATGAAGATAGCTCCACCTGTACACTAGAACCTCTGACTGGAGTAGAACACCATCCGTGGATCTCCAGTACACCATGAAGATAGCTCCACCTGTACACTAGAACCTCTGACTGGAGTAGAACACCATCCGTGGATCTCCAGTACACCATGAAGATAACTCCACCTGTACACTAGAACCTCTGACTGGAGTAGAACACCATCCGTGGATCTCCAGTACACCCTGAATATAGCTCCACCTGTACACTAGAACCTCTGACTGGAGTAGAACACCATCCGGGGATCTCCAGTACACCATGAAGATAGCTCCACCCGTACACTAGAACCTCAGACTGGAGTAGAACACCATCCGTGGATCTCCAGTACACCATGAAGATAGCTCCACCTGTACACTAGAACCTCTGACTGGAGTAGAACACCATCCGTGGATCTCCAGTACACCATGAAGATAGCTCCACCTGTACACTAGAACCTCTGACTGGAGTAGAACACCATCCGTGGATCTCCAGTACACCATAAAGATAGCTCCACCTGTACTCTAGAACCTCTGACTGGAGTAGAACACCATCCGGGGATCTCCAGTACACCATAAAGATAGCTCCACCTGTACACTAGAACCTCTGACTGGAGTAGAACACCATTCGTGGATCCCCAGTACACCATGAAGATAGCTCCACCTGTACACTAGAACCTCTGACTGGAGTAGAACACCATCCGGGTATCTCCAGTACACCCTGAAGATAGCTCCCCCTGTACACTAGAACCTCTGACTGGAGTAGAACACCATCCGTGGATCTCCAGTACACCATGAAGATAGCTCCACCTGTACACTAGAACCTCTGACTGGAGTAGAACACCATCCAGGTATCTCCAGTACACCATGAAGATAGCTCCACCTGTACACTAGAACCTCTGACATCTGAGCAGCACCTTCAACATGACTGATAAGACGCTACGTTGCGCCGTCGGTGTAGCAGAGCTACTTCTTCGTCCTCTCATGTTGGACTGACTCCACTCCTGTGACTCACTATCACCTCCTCAGGTATGTAGTGGTAGTACAAGACAGGAAGGACCAGGGCTAGCGGGTTAGCATGCTAGCTTCAGTAGATATCTCTACAGCACCATACACAGGTATCTCTGATGTACCCTATTTCTTCACATTCTGTTGAATTTTTAAAAATTAATTTTATAATATTTTAAACACACATATCGCTCCTCAGCTAAACGGCCCTAACACAAGTCCCCTGTTACCTGTGTTAGTGTGTAGCTACACCAAAGTTCAGACACTCTATATTAAATTTTCAGTCAGGTGGTCCAGATGTGGTGGAGGCCTTCCCTGGCACAGTTCCGAGGAGATTTAAATATGGTTTAAATAAAGGCACTTCTTACTTGTTGGCTGGGAATGCTGCATGCTGCGAGCTTTGTGGATGTGCATGTGAGAATGTATCCAGTTCTTTGTCTCGTCTGTGGCTGTAGGGACACCTTCCTCCATGGCAACCGCCTCACGTTCCTCCAGGGGAGGCTTGGGCAGGTGCACGAGCAAATACCCGCCATTTCCTACCACCATCTCTTCTATCTTATCTAGGAGTTCCGTGACTTGCATGCTGTCACCGGTGCCCTTGTTGTTCAGGACGTGGTACCTGTTCCCACATGTCTCAACAAGCCACTGGAGGGCCTCCCCTTCGCTCTCGATGTGCTCCTCTATGCTCCAGTCTCTAGTCTCCACACGTGAACAGCACCATGGCGTGATTCCAGATCCTTTCATCAAGAAGTCTGAGATGTTCCCTCAGGATTCTCTTTTCATTCATGGTGAAAGAAGCGTCCGCCTGAATAACGAGGAGCACCGCGTGCGGTCCCGGGGCACACATAGTTACAGCCCGCAGAAGGTCCTGTTGGAGACTTAGTCCCAAATAGGAGCACCTCAACCAGCCTGGGACCTCAACAAGAACGATCTGCCTGGTTCCTACTTGGCCTCGTCGCATCACACACTTAGAATTACTTGTTGAGCCGAGGATGGTGTTTCCTGAGGAAGTCTTCCCAGAACACATGCTCCCACACATCACAATCCTCAGCTCAGAGGGGGGACGTACTTCACCTAGGAGGAGAAGGAATGTTAAACCGCATGGCATGCAAGAAACAATAGCTGCACCCAGAAGGAACCCACAGGAGTGAAGCTTGGTGGGTAGGTTGGACAGTGTGTGACATGCTAATGATTCAATTTCACACTCGGCCGTGCATGTGACCTAGGCAGGGACGGACCTTATCTCTGTGCCTGACTGACCCAACACCACCACTACAGACATCCACCGAGCAGTGGTGTCCTCCATGAGTCCTCCTGTTAGTGCAGCACCATTAGCAGACGGCTGCACCACGCAGGACTACATGCACACAGACCGTTACCACGACTGTCCTTAACACCACGTCACCGTCACCAAAGACTGCAGTGGTGTCGTACCAGACTGTCATGGAGTGACTCAGAATGGCAGCGGGTCATCTTCAGTGACGAGTCCCGCTTTAGTCTTGGTGGAGACGCCCAATGAACCCTTGGCTAGGAAGGCTAGGTTAGGAAAACTAGGCTAGGATGGCTAGGCTAGGAGGGCTAGGAATGCTAGCCTAGGAATGCTAGGCTAGGAAGGCTAGACTAGGAGGGCTAGGCTAGGAGGGCTAGGCTATAAAGGCTAGGCTAGGAAAGGTTAGGCTAGGAGGGCTAGGCTATAAAGGCTAGGCTAGGAATGCTACGGTAGAAGGGCTAGGCTAGGAAGACTAGGCTAGGAGGGTGTCGTACCAGACTGTCATGGAGTGATTTAGAATGGCAGCGGGTCATCTTCAGTGACGAGTCTTGGTGGAGACGCCCAACGAACCTTTGACTAGGAAGGCTAGGTTAGGAAAACTAGGCTAGGATGGCTAGGTTAGGAAAACTAGGCTAGGATGGCTAGGTTAGGAAAACTAGGCTAGGATGGCTAGGCTAGGAGGGCTAGGAATGCTAGGCTAGGAAGGCTAGGCTAGGAATGCTAGGCTAGGAAGGCTAGACTAGGAGGGCTAGGCTATAAAGGCTAGGCTAGGAATGCTAGACTAGGAAGGCTAGGCTAGGAAGGCTAGGCTAGGAGGGCTAAGCTAGGAAGGCTACACTAGGAGGGCTAGGCTAGGAAGGCTAGGCTAGGAGGGCTAGGCTAGGAAGGCTAGGCTAGGAAGGCTAGGCTAAGAAAACTAGGCTGGGAAGGCTAGGCTAGGAGGGTAGGCTAGAACGGCTAGGCTAGGAAGGCTAGGTGGAATCATGGTAAGTAGCAGCATCATACTCATCCGTAACCCGAATCTCCGCCTCTTCTCCATCACCTCTGACTTTCTCGACTTTGCACGCTCCTCTGCTGCCTTCTGTCGCGTTTGGACGTCTTCTGATGACGCCCTGTCGACCTCATAATGTCGCCCACCGTTCCTTCTAACCATTTCATCAACCTTCTGTAGGAGCTCCACAACCTGGCTGCCATCATTCCTGCTGTCGTTACGGAACACGTGGTATCTGTTTCCACACCTGTCCACCAAACGCCGGAGCGAATCCCCTTCGCTCTCAATGTGCTGCTCAACTCTGGTTTCTCCTAGCCAGTCTCCGTAGGTAAACAGCACCACTGTGTATTCCCAGACCTTCTCTCCAAACAGCTCCAGGTGCTCCTCGACTACTTTCCTGTGCTGTGCTGTGAACGAGCCGTCCACTCGTACCACCAGGAGCAGAACGTGAGGTCCCGGGGGGCACAGGGATGCGCTGCCCAGAAGCTCCAGTTGGCTTAGCTCTGGCGTGTCCTTCAAGTGGAAGTTGTTCCACCAACCTGGAGCCTCCACCACGGTGACCGGCCTCCCTGCTATTTCTCCTCCTTTGATCACACACTTTGATGTTCTCCTGAGCTCAAACTCCTCTCTGCCCAGGATGACGTTCCCTGCTGAGCTCTTTCCTGAGTGCCTGTGTCCCACCAGTAAAATCCTCAGTTCTCGCTGAGTCTGAGCTGTCCGAGAGGAAAACCGTCAGTCAAAGGAAGCATGTTAATAAGACTAGACATCAAACGAACATTGACAACTTGGCCCAAACCTCCAGTTCCACAGCGTGCAGTATTATGTGGCGTCCCTCAAGGTTCGGTCTTAGGGCCTACGGTATTTAATTTGCACTGGCCTCATTGTTTACTCTAGCTGGCACAATTAATAAATCTAAAATTTTCTCTTCAGTAAACAGGTGACTCTCAGCCATATCGGTCTGTATCATCTCATACCTACATATCTATAGGTTCACCATTTGACTGTATAGAGAACATTAGTGGACGTCTCAGAATGCCCTGTGAACCGTACCTACTAGCATGTAACACCTCCACCAGCACCAGTAACAGCTGGGACTGGATTGCGCATGTACTGGACAAGGTTCTGGATGTAGAACTGGTCAGCTGGTCCGGACTTGGTGGATGCCTTCCCTGGCACAAATTTGGATTTTAGCCACTGCTGGTAGACCCGTATGACAGAACGCTTCCACACCTGCAGATTCAGCTACTTCCTTCACACTATGGTCTTTGGCCACGCCCACATGCAGTCACTCCTTTTAGCCACTCCTCATTTTTTGCCTGGTCAGCTTATGATAATATTCCGAATACATGGAAACAGAGAACTTTAGAATCTGAACAGAGCCTGCAGACAAGCTGTCTAGAACGCTCGGTTACGAGTGCTAGGTCAGCTTTCGCTTGGTGGCTAGCTTTCTTTCAGCATGTCTCTCAGACTTGAATCCAGCGACACAGTGAGGGAACCCAGGAGAGAGCATGTGATGCTTTATAGTTAGTGACTCCTGTGAGTGCTACCCAAGACTGGAATCACACAGTTGGCGTGAAAAGAGAGGAGTTTGGACTCGGGCCATATATCTTATTGTTGTTGGCTGAACTACATGCTACCTGCAGAAATGAGTCATGTAGTTCGCGAGAAAGACCACACCCCAACCTCCTCCTCTTAATCGCTATGTGCTCTATAAACTTCCCTAAACTCCTGAGAGAGGGTCACATGATTCGTAACAATGGTGGAACCATAAAGTACGGTGACAGAGAAAGCCCAACGCAAGTTAAAAACGAGCTGCCAAGTCTCAAAACACAAGCATCAAAATGAGACCGCTCGCAAACCATCAACCGAACCCCCTCAAAGTCTCCAACGCACAGCAAACACCGACAACGCATGCAAAAAGCCTCAAACACAACGGAAGTGTTTCCGAGGGACACTGAAAGTGGACGGACCCGTTCGAGAGCGGGCCCCAGTGGACCTGGACACAGAGCCGAGACAGCCCCAGGTCCAGTAAAAGTTTATTTGTTTATTAATGAATGTTCAGGCGGGTTATTGGCCGGGTTCTCGTGTTTACATTTCTCTACGTCCAGGTCCATGCAGCCCGCTCTCGAATGGGTCCGTCCACTTTCAGTGTCCCTCGGAAACACTTCCGTTGTGTTTTGAGGTTTCTGCATGAGTTTTCAGTGTTTGCTGCGCGTTTGAGACTTTGCAGCGCGTTCGGTTGATGGTTTGCGAGCGGTCTCATTTTGATGCTTGTGTTTTGAGATCTTGCAGCGCGTTTTTAACTTGCAGTGCGTTGGGCTTTCTCGGCCACCGTACTTTATGGTTCCACCGTTGTTACGAATCATGTGACCCTCTCTCAGGAGTTTAGGGAAGTTTATAGAGCACATGACGATTAAGAGGAGGAGGTTGGGTGTGGTCTTTCTCCCGAACTACATGACTCATTTCTGCAGGTAGCATGTAGTTCAGCCAACAACAATAAGATATATGGCCCGAGTTCAAACTCCTCTCTTATCACGCCAACTGTGTGATTCCAATCTTGGGTAGCACTCACGGGAGTCACTAACTATAAAGCATCACATGCTCTCTCCTGGGTTCCCTCACTGTGTCGCTGGATTTAACTCTGAGAGACTTGCTGAAAGAAAGCTAGCCACCAAGCGAAAGCTGACCTAGCACTCATAACCGAGCGTTCCAGACAGCTTGTCTGCAGGCTCTGTTCAGATTCCAAAGTTCTCTGTTTCCATGTATTGGGAATATTATCATAAGCTCACCAGGCAACAAATGAGGAGGGACTGCATGTGGGCGTGGCCAATACCATACCACCATAGTGTGAAGGAAGTAGCTGAATCTGCAGGTGTGTGGAAGCGTACGGTCATACGGGTCTACCAGCAGTGGATACAATCCCAGTCTACAGGGAATTCTCCTCGGAACTGTGCCAGGCAAGGCATCCACCACATCTGGACCAGCTGACCAGTTCTACATCCAGAGCCTTGTCCAGGGCGTTCGGCTAATGTTGTGCAAGTCGTGTCATTTTGATTTCTCGGCCACCGTAATAAAGACCTAGACGATCCCTCTGACCATGCACAGCATCCCTCCATCCATTCCGACCCCCCTTTGAAGCCCCATTTGCAGGAGTGCAGATTTGACCGACACGTCGACCCGAGCTCACCCTACCTTGGCAAGCTCCTCTCACAGTCATCATCTTACCTGCTAGACATGCAAAGGCTTGATCCTGCTTCTGTACTCTCGTCCGCCGTTCCACCGCTCGGGTTTCCTCCTCTCTCCTCCTGACTCCCAACTCGTGTATAAACGTATACTCCACCTCGAAATGCCCTCCACCGTTTCCCGTCACCATGGCTTCGATCTTCTCCAGCAGTTCCTTCACCTGCCGGGAGTTCTTCCTGTCCTTGTTGTTAAGAACATGGACCCTGTTCCCACATTTCTCCACGAGCCCCTGGAGGGCTTCTCCTTGACCCTCAATGTGCTCCTCGATGGTGGTGCCCTCCAGGTGGTCCCCGAAGGTAAATAGCACCATGGAGTGACTCCAAACGCGTTCACTCTGGAACAAACCCAGCCGTTCCTCCAGCGCTCTTCTGCACGTCGCTGTGAAGCCTGTGTCCAAGCGGACCACTAGCAGCACCGCGTGAGGTCCCGGGGGACACAAAGACGCACCGAGGACGATTTCCTCTGCATTCAAATTTGGGCTGTCCTCCACCCTGTAATTCCTCCACCAGCCTGGAGCCTCGATCACAGTGAGCGGTGTTCCCTCCGCCTCCCCTTGGCTCTTCACGCTCTGAGCAGTGTGCGGACTCGGCTCCTCGCTGCCCAGGATGGTGCCTATGGACGAGCTCTTGCCTGCTGCTTTGCTGCCCAGCAATAAAACCCTCATTTCTGGAGGACCAGGTGCGTCACCTGCAGGCGAGAACAGAGGCTGACGGTCATCACCTACACGTCCAGAGCTCTTATTGTTGTTTTGGTACACAGTGTAGGAACATGAGTGCTCATAATTACAATCTGTATGAACACAGGCTGTTCAGAAACACTGCCTTACTTTATCATTAGGCTGCTGAATAAATCTAGACTGATATGATCAATATTTATTAAGCTACACATACAGAAGTCTGTCTCTCAGTATGGCGTCGGGCCGCCGTGTTTGCTAACCCAACACGCCAGACGTCTCGGTATGGAGCTGTAGAGGTTCCTAATGGAGTCCTGTGATAATCCATCCCATGCAGCTTGAACATCCTCACACAGTTCCTGCAGATGGTGCGGTAGGGGTGGAGGTGGAGGGACACCAGGTTTTCCGGACGTGTGACGACAGACCGTTCATCTCGGTGCTGACCACGGTGCCTCCACACACGGATTCGTTGGGCGTTTCCACCAAGACTAAAGCGGGACTCGTCACTGAAGATGACCCGCTGCCATTCTGAGTCACTCCATGACAGTCTGGTACGACACCACTGCAGTCTTTGGTGACGGTGACGTGGTGTTAAGGACAGTCGTGGTAACGGTCTGGGTGCAGGTAGTCCTGCGTGGTGCAGCCTTACATGATCTTCGAGTTGGGTAGGCTTAAAGTACCGCCTAGCTTAGGGGTCAGCAACACCTCAAAGACTTGAGGTTTGGTTGGATCAGGAGAGTGAAGAGGAGCATGGAGAGGACTCCCAGAATGCCCCATGCCTCCCGGCAGCCTGTGTAGGTTCTAAGGTTGATGTTGTAGAGTGCTGTTGGCTGGAGTAGAATCTGAGCTAGCACGCTGTGGCGGTCCTCATGTGATGCCTGTCTGTGGGTGACGTGCACGTGGAGACTTCCTCTTTCGGTTCTCTCCATAGCAGGAGGAAAGGCCTGGTCCGGTTCTTCTCTGGTTCTGCTCCGACGCTCCGGTTCTGCGTGTGCGGTATAGCGTGATGCTCTGTGATCTTACCTGGAGCCGACTCGCTGTTCTTCATTCTCTTCTTCTCTGTCTTGGCTGGATTCTCTGATGTGGGGACGGCTCACAACAACAACGGAGTGGTTAGCTGGGCACAGCCGTTCTACAAGATCTGCAAGTTTCAGCAGCGCCTGTTAACCCTCCAGCTCCCACACTCACCACACACCACGTTCCACATATTCTGCCGTGACGGATCTCTCTGCTCGCCCCATGTGGGCGTGTCAGTGACGGCTCTCTGTGTAAATAATGGGTTGTCTGAAAGTACGCAAAGCTATGCTTACTGTTTGAGTGAGTCTGAATATAAGAGGATCATTACAGTGATCTACTCTGCTGTAAGGGGACCATTACAGTGATCCACTCTGCTGTAAGAGGACCATTACAGTGATCCACTCTGCAGTAAGAGGATCATTACAGTGATCCACTCTGCTGTAAGAGGACCATTACAGTGATCCACTCTGCAGTAAGAGGATCATTACAGTGATCCACTCTGCTGTAAGAGAACCATTACAGTGATCCACTCTGCTGTAAGAGGACCATTACAGTGATCCACTCTGCTGTAATAGGACCATTACAGTGATCCACTCTGCTGTAAGCGGACCATTACAGTGATCCACTCTGCTGTAATAGGACCATTACAGTGATCCACTCTGCTGTAAGCGGACCATTACAGTGATCCACTCTGCTGTAAGAGGATCATTACAGTGATCCATCCTGCTGTAAGAGGATCATTACAGTGATCCACTCTGCTGTAATAGGACCATTACAGTGATCCACTCTGCTGTAATAGGACCATTACAGTGATCCACTCTGCTGTAATAGGACCATTACAGTGATCCACTCTGCTGTAAGCGGACCATTACAGTGATCCACTCTGCTGTAATAGGACCATTACAGTGATCCACTCTGCTGTAAGCGGACCATTACAGTGATCCACTCTGCTGTAAGAGGATCATTACAGTGATCCATCCTGCTGTAAGAGGATCATTACAGTGATCCACTCTGCTGTAAGAGGACCATTACAGTGATCCACTCTGCTGTAAGAGGACCATTACAGTGATCCACTCTGCTGTAAGAGGATCATTACAGTGATCCACTCTGCTGTAAGAGGATCATTACAGTGATCCACTCTGCTGTAAGAGGACCATTACAGTGATCCACTCTGCTGTAATAGGACCATTACAGTGATCCACTCTGCTGTAAGAGGACCATTACAGTGATCCACTCTGCAGTAAGAGGATCATTACAGTGATCCACTCTGCTGTAAGAGGACCATTACAGTGATCCACTCTGCAGTAAGAGGATCATTACAGTGATCCACTCTGCTGTAAGAGAACCATTACAGTGATCCACTCTGCTGTAAGAGGACCATTACAGTGATCCACTCTGCTGTAAGAGGATCATTACAGTGATCCACTCTGCTGTAAGAGGACCATTACAGTGATCCACTCTGCTGTAATAGGACCATTACAGTGATCCACTCTGCTGTAAGAGGACCATTACAGTGATCCACTCTGCAGTAAGAGGATCATTACAGTGATCCACTCTGCTGTAAGAGGACCATTACAGTGATCCACTCTGCAGTAAGAGGATCATTACAGTGATCCACTCTGCTGTAAGAGAACCATTACAGTGATCCACTCCGCTGTAAGAGGACCATTACAGTGATCCACTCTGCTGTGAAAGGATCATTACAGTGATCCACTCTGCTGTAAGAGAACCATTACAGTGATCCACTCCGCTGTAAGAGGACCATTACAGTGATCCACTCTGCTGTGAAAGGATCATTATAGCACTCTGAGATTAAAAAGGCTGAACTTTAGTGATATGTTATTTTCAGATGATTAAAGCTACTTCAGTGTGTTTACATGTGGGATAAAAGTTTAGAGTCTGAGGTCACGCCCAGGTTTCCTAGTTCAGGTTTGATATACAGAGCTAAAGAACCGAGTCGGTCATAAGGCACTGTTCTCCGAGTTTCAGTACCGGGAACCACTATCTGTGTTCTGATTCTGTTATTTATGTGACATCCACCGAGAGATATGAGATGCATAGATGTATAATTGCGTGTGATCAGAACAGAATATGAAAACACATTTATTTATTTATTTATTTAAAGTTTATTTGAAAATATTTGAATGCATTTACCACCCAAACCACCACAGAAGCTCCAGGCTCTCACACGGAATACTGATGATGATAAAAATATCGGAAAATACCAAGTTTTTTAAGAAGTACTGGCCGCAGAATCATAAACAGCGTCTCAGACATCAGGCAGTGTATTCAGAACCACCTCCTGTAGGAACTTCCTGTGAGGGAGCTTTTAGAGGGGACGTCTGGTTACCTTCACCAACACTGTGAACAGGTCTGACTCTAGAAGTTTCTCTAGAATGCAGAAACTCAGACCAAGCTACTCTGAATGACTCGGGGTCCGAGGTCACTGTTTACTTATGCAGACGGACGGTTTACAGGGTGGGGTTAAAGTGCTCCAGATGCCTGAACTCACCTTTGCACTTCCTCTCCGTTTAGCTTCCCTCATGCCAGATAACGCACTAGTCTTTGTTTATTCCTGGGCCAGAAAGTGCAGAACTGCGCCATCTGCTGTTCACCTTTATAGCACGTTCAACCCCCGTTCAGTCCACTACTGGGGAACTCAGCAGGCCAAAATCCCCTCACGCTGGAACTTTACCTTCCTATTTACATGTCGCCCTTATTGCACATGACCGGACCACTGTTCCTGGAGCGGTACCCTCCTGTCACCGCTGGCCCCTCACCACCAGTGTGGAACAGGATCCGTTCCGGTATGTACACCTCATTTTGAACCAGTTGCTTAAAAGGTACATACTCAGTAGCTTTGGTAGTTTGTACACACCATCTTCAATGGTCAGGACCCCCACAGGACCACCACAGAGCAGGTAGTATGTGGGTGGTGGATCATTCTCAGCACTGCAGTGACACTGACGTGGTGGTGGTGTGTTAGTGTGGGTGGTGCTGGTGTGAGTGGATCAGACACAGCAGTGCTGCTGGAGTGTTGAGACACTGTGTCCACTCACTGTCCACTCTATTAGACACTCCTACCTTGCTGCTCCACCTTGTAGATGGACAGTCAGAGACGATAGCTCATCTGCTGCTGCACAGTGCAGTGTTGGTCAACCTGTAGTCCTTCATCAGTGGGCACAGGACGCTGCCCCACAGGACGCTGCCCCACAGGACGCTGCCCCACAGGACGCTGCCCCACAGGACGCTGCCCCACACAGGACGCTGCCCCACACAGGACGCTGCCCCACAGGACGCTGCCCACACAGGACGCTGCCCACACAGGACGCTGCCCCACAGGACGCTGTCCCACAGGACACTTTTGGCTGGATAGTTCTGGTTGGTGGACGATTCTCAGAGAATGATCCACCACCCACATCATACCTGCTCTGTGGTGGTCCTGTGGGGGTCCTGCCCATTGAAGAACAGGGTAATACAGTACACAGAGAAACAGATGGACTACAGTCTGGACCTGTACACCTACAGAGTGTCCTGTATGGTCCGTGGAGCTGGTGGGTGTAAATCGGGAACACAGGACAGACGTTTCCATGGCTGTGAATGAAACAGACGGCGACTCTTTGATGTGAAAGTGGCAGCAAAGAAAATAAATTTATTGTCGATTTTATTATGAATTTACAGTCAGACACCGCTTTCAGAACGCAGTGCAATATACATCTTCAAAGTGAACTATATAAAACAAACAGGAGACCCTCGAACGGACAAACGCCAGCAGACGCACAGAGAGGGAGGGGCTGCCCGCCTCACGATGGAACAACGTGCTAGCTGGAGGGCGAGGAGGCGCTTTTCAGGAACCGGCGTCTTCAGGTGAGCTGACTTTACAAATGAACCGGACTAACAAAGTGGCAACCAATGTGCAGTGTTGCTTACAGTACGGTCACGTCGATCCCTTACGCTGATCAGTAAACACCACACAGACTGGACACGGAGAGTACAGTGAGAACAGGAACAGAACACCGCGTGTCACCCCGCTTACCCCGCTCCACACCCTTCACGCCGCTGATTAGAGGGAGAACCACCGACACCCACTTTCATTCTGATTGTGCAGTTCATATTTGGCCCATGGTTAAAGCAAGCGAAGACTGTCCGTCAGATACACGACTGCCGGCGCGGTAACGACATGATTGTACATGCGCACAGGAGAGAAAGCACAGACGGACCTTTACCGTACGCCCGTCCTTTACGATGGGGAGCGGATCGGAATGCTGGCCTCGCTAACGTGAGATATACCCGCCCGTGGGAATCCTGCAGATCCGGACAGACCTGGGAATCATACACATTAGCAGGTCGTATATCGCGAGCATACAGTCCTAAAACAAACGTCTACTTTTAAAAATATAGATCCGTATGAGTTCTTCCGCGTTCCGATCGCCAGGAACGCCTTCACACCATCACAAATACAGCATTCCTCGCTTCCGCCCGGCGTGAACTCCGACCTGCTGCGCCTATACTGTCCGCCAGTGAGCGCAGCCATGATTTACGGACTACGAGAAAAGAGAAATTAAGACGCGTCTGCGATCATATACCCGTCAGACGCGGAGAATAAAACTAGCGCAAAAAACAAAAACCACAAAACTACATCCGACATAAAAACGCAGGAATCAACAAACGGACAGGAATGGTGGAGTAACTGGGCAGTCCTCCTGTCTTCCGGAGCGCCTTCGGGTCACTCCCGAACGCCGCGTGGTCCCGTGGGAAGGTTTAAAAGAAGCCCCGCCCATTTCAAATAAAGTGTCTCTATGCACCAAAAACAACAAACCCAACACGTATCCAGGAGACGCGGCTCACGCAGACGATGGACACGCAGCTACGCAGACGGCAGAGTCTGGTGTGGGGTTAGTCCGGTCGGTTGGACATCTCCTCGAAGGCACCATGCACGTGTAACACCTCGGGCAGGGGCGGGAAGGGGATCTGGGAGAGGGAGGGGGAGGGGGCGGAGCACAGAGAAAGCGAACCACCAATCGAACACGAGCAGAACGATGATGTAATCAGCAGCAGCGGGTTTCCCGTCGACTCCAGGTCAAAAGGTTAAGGCTTCTGTCATCGGGTTTCAGCTACAGGTACTCCAGTCTTAAGGCATCCTGGGAAACGAGAGGAGAGGAGAGGAGGCGTCAGATTCTGGGATGGGTGTTAAAGATGGAGAAGTAAGCTAGCGGGTCCTCGGTGTTCATTACAGCGCACAACTTCTACTCATCCGCTTAATTTATAAAAACATCAATAGATTAATAAATTAATAAATTATTAAATAAATAAATAACAGAACTTTGGCCGAAGCCTCACTTCGGGTTCGGTTCCCACCCCAGTGTGTTCAGAAAGGACCTTTTGCGAATGTAAATGTCCTGCAGAGTTCTAAAGCCCAAAGTTCCTGCCAGATGGAGAACCTCTCTCCCACAGAACCCACTCGGGATCCAACTGATACGGCAGACCACTGTAAGAATAGACGCCGCAGTGTGGGGGGCGGAGCTTAAAGCAGGACGGCATGGGTGACCTGACTAATCAGAACACCCTGGGCTCAACAGGAGGTGGGGCTTAAAGACACAGGAGCGTTTACAGACGTACAGTATGAGGACTGTATGGTGTGTTGGGAAAACTGGGGCATGTAAATCCGTTCCAGTGGAACCCCAACACACGGTTCTCACAGTTCGTCCCACCGCAGCAGCTAAACAGCACCTGCTGAGATACACCTGATCAGATCACCTGACCCTGGCTCCTCCTTTACAGAGAGGGAGAGGGAGATGGAGGTGGGCTCCTACCTGTTTGTTGAGCCTAGCTGTCGTTCTCATACTGACTCAGGCGCTTCTTGGTTTTGAGCTCCTTCAGCCACTGCGGTGAAGACGCCTCCCTGCAGGAGAGCAGACAGCACACACAGACGGTTCATTACACTTTTATCATAATTTAAATATTCACCTCTCCGTTTCTGTTACGCTGTTCAGGCACCAGTAGCTCCGAGCCCTGTGGCTGGTTTGGGGCGTCGCCGACAGTAAGGACACCCTGTCCTGCATAGTCAGATGCTCTACCTGCTGTAACGTGCCCGCCTCAGCTCATGAAGGGCTTGTTAATAGGCAGGTTAGTGGGACCAGGTGTGACAGAGCAGGACAACATCACAGAACACAGGACAGGTGAGCTCAGAACCAGGACTGAGAGAGTGTACTCCAACTTACCCGTTCTCTTTGCCACCAGCAGGGGGCAGCACACGGGCAGCTCGCGGGAGGAAGGGAGACTTGGGTGAGCGAGAGAGCTGAGAGGAGGAGGAGGAGGAAGAGGGAGCTGGGCCTTCCGGCTGAGTCTCTCCTTCGCCTCGCTTCTTCAGCTGAGCCTGAACACAAACATGTACACAGTCGGCTTTAAGCCACCACCATTTACACCCAAGAGCCCAGCAGGGTTTATTACACATCACTGACATGTCAAATCATCACCGACACATCACCGACATAATATCACCGACACATCACCGACACAACACTGACGTAATATCACCGACATAATATCACCGTCACACCACCAACATATTATCACCGACACATCACCAACGTAATATCACCGACATCACCGACACATCACCGACATAATATCACAAACACATCACCGACACATCACCAACATATCACCGACACACCACCGACATAATATCACCGTCACATCACCAACATATCACCGACTCATCACCAACATAATATCACCGACATCACCGACATATCACAAACACATCACCGACACACCACCGACATAATATCACCGACACATCATCACCGACATATCACAAACACATCACCGACATATCACAGACACATCACCGACATATCACCAACACATCACCGACATATCACCAACATATCAAACACATCCCTGACACATCAGCAACATATCACAAACACATCACCGACATATCACAAACACATCACCGACACATCACTGACATATCACTGACACAACACCGGCATTATATCACCGACACATCACCAACATAATACCACCGTCACAACACCAACATAATATCACCGACACATCACCGACTTAATATCACCGACACATCACCGACTTAATATCACCGACATAATATCACAAACACATCACCGACATAATATCACCGACACATCACCGACATATCACAAACACATCACCGACATAATATCACCGACACATCACCGACATATCACAAACACATCACCGACATAATATCACCGACATAATGTCACCGACACATCACCGACATAATATCACCGACAATATCACCGAAACACCACTGACATGTGATTTCATTACTTACACATAATATTACTTCTATACTACCGATGAGTAACAGACCTTTAGATATTCTATACTTCATTTAAACATAAAAATATAGAATTAATTGGACATTTGTGTGACTCACCATGAGTGCGGATGGGTCCAGGCCAGGGAAGAGAGAGACTCTCTGGGGTTGGGAGGAGGAAGAGGAGGACGGGGCGGTCCGGGGCTCCCGACACATCACCGACACATCACTCTCGAAGCTTAGATCTGTCTTATCCAATACATCACCGACGAGAGAAAGTGTGAGAGGAGAACATCACCTGACACTGGGGTATCACAAACACATCAGTGCTCCCAACACCAACTATATCAACCGACACATCACCGTACAACAATGTGGCAATCGAGTATCATACGACATGATATATACGTCACTTCACATATCACATAACACATCAGGAGTATATGAGGTACTTCAGAGACATATCACGACACACACTATAGGAGTGACACACATCAGGAGTATACTTCCGTCACATCACCGACACAATATCACAAACACATCATCGACATAATATCACCGACACATCACCGACATATCACCGACACATCACCGACATAATATCACCGACACATCACCAACATAATATCAGACATTTAATAATTGGACATTTGTGTGACTCACCATGAGTGCGGATGGGTCCAGGCCAGGGAAGAGAGAGACTCTCTGGGGTTGGGAGGAGGAAGAGGAGGACGGGGCGGTCCGGGGCTCCCGAGCTTGCTCCTCAGAGTCAGACTCCTCGTCCTCTCGAAGCTTAGAGTCTGTCTTATCCTCTACAGAGGGGACAGAGAGAAGTGTGAGAGGAGAGGTGGAACCTGGGAGCTGGAGTACTGAACCACCTAGCTAAGGAAGTTAGCAGTGCTCCAACACCAACTATCTACAACCCATTAAAGACTCTACAGTACAACACTGTGGCACATCAGGAGTATACTTCAGGAGTATACGTGGCACATCAGGAGTATACTTCAGGAGTATACGTGGCACATCAGGAGTATACTTCAGGAGTATATGTGGTACTTCAGGAGTATACTTCAGGAGTATATGTGGTACATCAGGAGTATACTTCAGGAGTATATGTGGTACATCAGGAGTATACTTCAGGAGTATATGTGGTACTATAGGAGTACATGTGGTACATCAGGAGTATACTTCAGGAGTATACGTGGTACTTCAGGAGTATACTTTAGGAGTATATGTGGTACTTCAGGAGTATATGAGGTACTTCAGGAGTATATATGGTACTATAGGAGTATGTGTGGTACTTCAGGAGTACATGTGGTACATCAGGAGTATATGTGGTACTTCAGGAGTATATGTGGTACTTCAGGAGTATATGTGGTACTTCAGGAGTATATGTGGTACTTCAGGAGTATATGTGGTACTTCAGGAGTATATGTGGTACTTCAGGAGTATATGTGGTACTTCAGGAGTATATGTGGTCTTTCAGTAGTATATGTGGTACTTCAGGAGTATATGTGGTACTTCAGGAGTGTACGTGGTACTTCAGGAGTATATGTGGTACTTCAGGAGTGTACGTGGTACTTCAGGAGTATATGTGGTACTTCAGGAGTGTACGTGGTACTTCAGGAGTATATGTGGTACTCGCTCCATTTAGATGGGCGTGTCTAAACTAACAGACTATAGAAGTAATGCCCAGCTGGAAGTTCGGAGGCCTGCGTACCTGTCGAGTCCCTGAAGCGCCATTCCTCCTCTCCGGTCCCCTCGGTTAGTTGCGCTAGTGCTGCGCTGTGCCGGGCGTTTCTGGAGGGCGGGGCTCTGCGGCTCAGCCTCTTACTGAGCTGCGCTCTGGAGCGGAGAGCACTGGAATCCAGCAGAGTTGTGGGGGTCTATCAGGGAGAGGAAGAAGACAAGTACAAATATGATACGGATCATTTTCCCAACAGCTCCCTCACGGAGACCAGCAGAAGCTAGCAACTGGTCAGAAGTGCAGACGTGACACGCCCCTCTGCCCAGTGAGCGCTGTGATAGGCTCCAGACACCCACCCCCAACCCAAACACAGAAGCGTGAGCAGCTCTGATCCACATTTAGAAGGTATTCCGAGTTTTTCCTGCTGTGCTGGTGGATAACCCACCTCTGGAAAAGGCAAGGGCTCCTCTGGCTCCTCAGCTGAAGCGGCGGGGCTGGTGGGAGTGTCTGCGGGTGTGGCTTCCTCAGGTGTAAGGGTAGGTGTGGGCTTCCGCGGAGATGGCGTGAGGTTGCCGTCAGAGGAAGGGGTGGCTGGGGTAAGACTGGAGAGGAAGGAAGAACGGAAACACCACATGAAACATCCAAACTCATTGGCCATTTTATCGGAAACACCTACCATTATAGGTGCACTGTGGGGGTGTACAGTTACTGCAGCATGTATCAGTGGACCTCATAGTGGACCGGCGGCACCGCGTGTATAGTGGTGAAGCAATGGCACCTACAGTCGCACCGTAATATGGAAACCCGGATGCTGCAGTGTCCTTGATCGGTCACCCCCACCCGGAATTCTGTTCCCTTTACTAGTGTTCCACACAGTGATTCACGGAGGGTGTAGACTGGATTACAGGGCCGTTTCAGAGAGATACCACAGTGGCATCCACCCACAGAGGCATCCACTCCTCCATCCAAGGCAGGAAGTCAGGGTACATGAGACGCTTGGCCAAACCGTCACTTTCAGACAGAACCAGGGCGCTGCAATACCCAACCGAGGACACAAGGTGGCAGCAAACGACCAGCTCGGCTACAGCCACAGAGCTCTGTTTGCACTTCCAGCTCCACCCAAGCGGTCCAAAGGTCGCTGCTGAGGCTACGCCAGCTACAGTACAACCACATATCACTTACAAACAAACAAATAAAGCTCCGGGCCGCCGGTTCACCTCGGCTCCAGCCATTTCCCCGTCCAATCTAATCTCCTGTCTTTGCTCTTAGCCATCGTGGACTACATTAGATTACTCCAGGAAGATATAATCCAATCTCTCAGCGGCGTTTCGGGAGGGAACAGGTCCCCATCAGCCGGGGCTCTGGCCGAGAGGTCATTACCAGCTGATAGACTTATCGGTCAGTGTGTTGCTGCTGGACTGGATCTATCGATCCTGGTGGGTGTTAAATTGCCACAGTGGTGTTTCAGCAGCAGTGACTCAGCAGAATCCCTCTGTCCTCCTCCACTTTCGCCTGAATCAGGGGACTGGGTGTCCTGCTGTAAGCACACAGAGTGACCTTACAGGTCTTTCAGAGCTGCACACCACTGCATAACACGACGTCGTGCTGACCTTCGGCCTGATTTCCGAGAACCGGCCTCGAACTTCAATATTTAATTTATTTATTATATTACCAATTAAAAAATCAACCTAAAGCCTCCGATCACCCAACAGCTCCGACCTCCAGCGAGCAGTGGTGTCCTCCATGGGTCATCCTGTTAGCGCAGCACCATCGGCAGACGGCTGCACCACGCAGGACTACATGCACACAGACCGTTACCACGACTGTCCTTAACACCACGTCACCGTCACCAAAGACTGCAGTGGTGTCGTACCAGACTGTCATGGAGTGACTCAGAATGGCAGCGGGTCATCTTCAGTGACGAGCCCCGCTTTAGTCTTGGTGGAGACGCCCAACGAATCCGTGTGTGGAGGCACCGTGGTCAGCACCAAGATGAACGGTTTGTGCTCACACGTCCAGAAGGCCTGGTGTCCCTCCACCTCCACCCCTACCGCACCATCTGCAGGAACTGTGTGAGGATGTTCAAGCTGCATGGGATGGATTATCACAGGACTCCATTAGGAACCTCTACAGCTCCATACCGAGACGTCTGGCGTGTTGGGTTAGCGAACACGGCGGCCCGACGCCATACTGAGAGACAGACTTCTGTATGTGTAGCTCAATAAATATTGATCATATCAGTCTAAATTTATCACCAGTTATTGATCCTGGTCACCTTTACCTTCCTTCCCAACAGCATTCCCAATCCCACACCTCCTTCTGGATGTATCTGATGTTTCCGGCTCACGGAAGCCCAGGGAAACCTTCAGCAGACCACACCGGACAGCACTTGGATAGCACACTGGGGCTCTTTGAGAGCCTCCACTGTAACAGGGCCCCTGGGTTACATGGCATTACCTGTCGTCTGTGCGCAGTCCCGTCTCCCACGTCCCATACTGACTGTCCGTCTCCTGCACCAAGGTGTCTGTGTCTTTAGGCTCCTCCTGTCCACTCTGCTTCAGCTGCTCCTACAGAGGGATAATGACACGGTCAGCCCGCTGCTTTCCAGATTTTCCCCATCATCAACATTCCATACCTACACTCATAAGACACACGCAGGTTCACTGGTGGTTCTAGATAGTATGTAAAGTGCCTATATGTGTGCTGTAGATATGCAGACCCCTGGCTCCCATCGCCACTTCAAAGGACCATCTGAACCTCCCACACCGAGCCCACCCTGGATCTCTCTGTTTGCACCACAAGCACTGGATTACGTGGGAAGGAGCCCGAGGAGTTCCCCTTTAAGAGCGCTTCCGATGACATCCAGTTGAAGGTGACTGTGCTGAAAGGACGGAGAGTCCTCCACTAGGTGGAGCTCCGAAGCCCAGAGGGACCGGCAGCTGAACTGCATTGCTCCGGAGTGTGACATCACTCCAACCGAATAGCCGAACCAGCACGAAAGAGAGAGACACAATCGGCCTCTGTGTGCGGCACGTGAGGCTACTCTCCACACTTCCTCCTTCCGCAGGTAGATCCGCATGGCAGAGCGGACGCAGCCACGCTCCGTAGCGCTCGGCTCATGAGTCCTCCTGTGGAGCCTCTGCTCTACGGATCAGGGTGTACACTCTGTAAACGCTGTACAGGAGAAGTGTGTGTATGAAGAACGAGGGATCTGGAGAGAGAGGGGACAGAGAGACTCTGTGGTGGGATGACCTGAGAGGTATACTGGGTGAACTGGTGAGACGGGCGTGTGATGGGCCTGTGCACTCAGCCGTGTGTGTTTTAATGAGGGCAACTACAGAGAGTGCAGTGTTCACACACACACACATACCGCACACGCGCACACACACACATACCGCACACACACACATACACCGCACACACACACGCACACATACATCGCACACACACACACACACCGCACACACACATACCGCACATGCACACACACACACACATACACCGCACACACACACACATACACCGCACACGCACACACATACACCGCACACGCACACGCACACATACATCGCACACACACACACACACACACACACATACACCGCACACGCACACACACACACATACACCGCACACCACACGCACACACAAACACACACGCGCACACATGCACACACACACTCTTATACATACACACACACACCGCACACACACATACCGCACATACACGCGCACACACGCACGCGCGCACACATGCACACACACACGCACACCGCACACACACTCTCATACATACACACACATACCGCACATGCACGCGCACACACACGCACCCACACATACACGCACCCGCACATGCACCCACACACACACACACATACATACCGCACACACACACACACACATGCACACACACACCACACGCACACACAAACACACACGCGCACGCGCGCACACATACCGCACATGCACGCGCGCACACATACCGCACATGCACGCGTACACACACGCACCCACACACACATACACGCACCCGCACATGCACACACACACACACACACACACACTGACACACACACACATGTACACACACACACACACACACAGTGACACACACACACATGCACACACGCGCACACACACTATGATGAGTGTTATTAGTGTACTCATCTACCATGTTAGAATTATACATATGTGTAGACAATAAAAGTGGAAGAACGTAGGATCAGTAGCAGTAATGCTAACCAATCAGCTCTCAGTAGCAGTAATGCTAACCAATCAGCTCTTAGTAGCAGTAAAGCTAGCCAATCAGCTCTCAGTAGCAGTAACGCTAACCAATCAGCTCTCAGTAGCAGTAAAGCTAACCAATCAGCTCTCAGTAGCAGTAAAGCTAACCAATCAGCTCTCAGTAGCAGTAACGCTAACCAATCAGCTCTCAGTAGCAGTAATGCTAACCAATCAGCTCTCAGTAGCAGTAACGCTAACCAATCAGCTCTCAGTAGCAGTAACGCTAACCAATCAGCTCTCAGTAGCAGTAAAGCTAACCAATCAGCTCTCAGTAGCAGTAATGCTAACCCATCAGCTCTCAGTAGCAGTAATGCTAACCAATCAGCTCTCAGTAGCAGTAACGCTAACCAATCAGCTCTCAGTAGCAGTAACGCTAACCAATCAGCTCTCAGTAGCAGTAACGCTAACCAATCAGTTCTCAGTAGCAGTAACGCTAACCAATCAGCTCTCAGTAGCAGTAACGCTAACCAATCAGTTCTCAGTAGCAGTAACGCTAACTAATCAGCTCTCAGTAGCAGTAACGCTAACCAATCAGCTCTCAGTAGCAGTAACTAATCGATTACAGAGACTGAATGATCAATTACCCATAGTGACGGTGTTCATTGTTAGCAGTGTCAGGACACGTGAGTGTGAAAGCAGCGCAGGACGCCATTCATCATCTCTGTATTTCCTGACAGGAAGAGAAACAGGCCACAGAAAACAGAACCGGCCTGCGCTGTAGGTTAGCACGCCACGCTAACATCTGATAAACAGCTTATACGCAGTCAGACTCGACCTACATCTGAGAAACTACTTACAGCTCAGCGGAAAGACGACCACATACACATTCACAGACAAGCAGGCGACTAAACGAGCCCTCTTACTAGCTACCACAGCCTGCTCACACAAGACCACAAGTCTAAATAAGACGAGCCTGACGCACAGGCCTCTTCTCAAACCTCACGGCCTCGCTGGGCTACAGGCTAACACTGGCACTCAACTTCTGGTGCTGATCATGTTCAACTGTGGAGAAAGTAAACTGCTAATAGCTAATCAGCTCTCAGTAGCAGTAATGCTAACCAATCAGCTCTCAGTAGCAGTAATGCTAACCAATCAGCTCTCAGTAGCAGTAATGCTAACCCATCAGCTTTCAGTAGTAGTAACGCTAACCAATCAGCTCTCAGTAGCAGTAATGCTTACCAATTAGCTCTCAGTAGCAGTAATGCTAGTCAATCAGCTCTCAGTAGCAGTAATGCTAACCAATCAGCTCTCAGTAGCAGTAATGCTAACCAATCAGCTCTCAGGAGCAGTAACGCTAACCAATCAGCTCTCAGGAGCAGTAACGCTAGTCAATCAGCTCTCAATAGCAGTAATGCTAGTCAACCAGCTCTCAGTAGCAGTAATGCTAACCAATCAGCTCTCAGTAGCAGTAAAGCTAACCAATCAGCTCTCAGTAGCAGTAACGCTAGTCAATCAGCTCTCAGTAGCAGTAACGCTAGTCAATCAGCTCTCAGTAGCAGTTACGCTAACCAATCAGCTCTTAGTAGCAGTAATGCTAACCAATCAGCACTCAGTAGCAGTAACGCTAACCAATCAGCTCTTAGTAGCAGTAATGCTAACTATGCTAAATGCTAACTAAGGACCTTTACAGAAAGGGAGAGTAAACAGACTGTTTTTGAACTGCTTTGGAAGTCAAATTTCATGGAAATGATTTTTCAGCCAGTCTGCAACGAACTGCGCTCAGGTAAGGCCTTTCAGATGGACACACATCCCTGAACACACACCCCTACTCATACACCGTACACTCAACACGGCTCTGCAGTGCCTGAACACGCCTGAACGGAGACTGGCTGCTTGATCCAGACAGGAATGACTCCGCTTATGGTAATCACATGAGCGGGAAAGTCAGGCGGAACGTATGAACACTAAGAGGCTGATCCAAAGCCTGGCGTGCTGCATCCCGGGTTAGCCGTTTACACGCCGGCTCTGCGGTGCTGCACACCAGTCACTCCAGTCACGTGTTCAATGTGTTACAGCTGCCCCACACGGTAACCCTGCATGTACACTGTGATGGTGTTATCAGGAACATAGAACCCACATACCGTGAACCTCACACTGACGTTTCTCCTTCAGATACAATCCTGGATTTCCCAAAGAGGGAACAGGAAAACAGGCCGATTCCCAAATCCCAATGTTACCGAACAGACTCAGTATTTACACCCCCAACACTTACATCCCACCACGACGGAGCTACAGAACCAACGTGGTGGGCTATGTGGAGAACTCCAGCGTTCCAGGCTGGGATGGGGATGTCATCACCAGGCTTCCTGTTCACCAGCTTCCTAATCCATGGTCCATTCCACCTTAAATGCTGCAGGTTGCATAGGCACTAGGATGTAACTGCAGCACCGTTTAAGGTGGAACAGAAAATTCCCAACACAACATCCGCTCCCACATCTCTAACAGGATCCCGGAACACCTTTAATCCTGCAGTCAGCACATTCCACTCCGGACAGATTCCCAAACCTCTCTGGACAATATGGAGCAGCTCCGCTCAGCGTCTGACCCTAAAGAGACTGAAGAGAGGAGCAGCTCCACCTTTACTAGCACCACCACCCCAACAGCAGCCTGTAAGTAGCAGCCATGCTGTGTGATTGTATCCGTGTGTGGCGGTTGGAGCAGATCATCTTAAACTGAGAGCTCCATAGTGAGGATCAACTTTACTCTACTGTGTGTTGGTGTCCAGATGGAGCCAGTAGCTAGCACAGGGAATGCTAGCTACTAGCACTAGCTCCAAGCTAACTAGCATAGCTAGCTTAATAGTATGAGGGCGGAGCTTATTTACACAGAGGCTCATTTTATTTAGTCTGTTCCCACATGCTGCTTCTGTGAGATCATTGGGGGCGGGATCTAACTGTAAATCAGCCAATCAGAGCAGAGCTTGTCTAATTATTCATGAGCTCACCAAAAAGGGGAAACTGCTCGTTTAATTCTAGAAGCCGATCATAGGGTGGAGAAGGACACAGTGTAGAACCACATCTGGGGGAACAAAGTGACATACCTTCTATCTATCTATCTATCTATCTATCTATCTATCTATCTATCTATCTATCTATCTATCTATCTATCTATCTATCTATCTATCTATCTATCTATCGTCGCTCCTGACCTCCACACTGGTGTAGGTGCGCACAGACCATATAGGCTAGTGAGATATATATATATATATATATATATCACTAGCTATGTCAGGCTTGTGGATTCGTCCTTGCCTCTGAGCTAAGAGGCTAATGTGCTCATTAGCATGGTGCTAACTGAGGTCCTAAATCATTCCAGCATTATAACATATATAAGATCTTAAAACACCTCCCGGCTGGCAGAACTCCAACATACAACTTCATAATTAATTTATTATTTCATAAAAACCACAGCTGTTAATAAAAACACCTGACTTTGAAAAACTTTGATCTTGTAAACGCTAGAGTACATCTGAGAGCGATGAACTCTGGACCGTGACACACCTTCACACACCCTGGCACTACAATCACAAGCTCGGAGGAGACGCCCAGCAGCATACCTGCTGAACACAGGGAGCGGTGTTGTGGAGGAACAGAGGGTTGCTATGGCCTGGAGGCTGATATGGACAGGTTTAGGGTGTAGTCCAGCTCCACAATGCTCTATTCTCAGAGCAC
>JAMWET010006518.1:60000-65000 GCA_024036415.1 Prochilodus magdalenae
CCATACTCTCTTACACCAGCCTATATGAGCTATACTCTCTTACACCAGCCTATATGAGCTATACACTCCCTTACACCAGCCCATATGGGCTATACTCTCTTACACCAGCCCATATGGGCTATACTCTCTTACACCAGCCCATATGGGCTATACTCTCTTACACCAGCCCATATGGGCTATACTCTCTTACACCAGCCCATATGGGCTATACTCTCTTATGCCGTATACCCCTTACCATTGGCCTATATGAGCTATACTCACTTACACACCAGCCTACAGAGCTATACTCTCTTACACACCAGCCTACAGAGCTATACTCTCTTACACCAGCCCCTATTCAGAGCTATACTGGGCTCTACACATCAACCAGCCTACAGAGCTATACTCTCTTACACCAGCCTACAGAGCTATACTCTCTTACAACACCAGCCTACACAAGAGCTAATACTAACTCTTACACCAGCCTACAGAGCTATACTCACTTACACCAGCCTATATGAGCTATACTCTCTTACACCAGCCTATATGGGCTATACTCTCTTACACCAGCCTACAGAGCTATACTCTCTTACACCAGCCCATATGAGCTATACTCTCACCAGCCTATCTTACACCAGCCTATATGGGCTATACTGTCCTTACACCCTGCCTATATGAGCTATACTCACTTACACCAGCCTACAGAGCCATACTCTCTTACACCAGCCTATATTGAGCTATACTCTCTTACACCACCGAGCTACTACTTACTCATATGGGCTATACTCTCTTACACCAGCCTATATGGGCTATACTCTCTTACACCAGCCTATATGAGCTATACTCTCTTACACCAGCTTGTACGAGCTATACTCTCTTACACCAGCCTATATGGGCTATACTCTCTTACACCAGCCTATATGAGCTATACTCTCTTACACCAGCCTATATGGGCTATACTCTCTTACACCAGCCTACAGAGCTATACTCTCTTACACCAGCCTATATGGGCTATACTGTCTTACACCAGCCTATATGGGCTATACTCTCTTACACCAGCCTATATGGGCTATACTGTCTTACACCGGCCTATATGAGCTATACTCACTTACACCAGCCTACAGAGCCATACTCTCTTACACCAGCCTATATGAGCTATACTCTCTTACACCAGCCTATATGGGCTATACTGTCTTACACCAGCCTATATGAGCTATACTCTCTTACACCAGCCTATATGAGCTATACTCTCTTACGCCAGCCTATATGAGCTATACTCTCTTACGCCAGCCTATATGAGCTATACTCTCTTACACCAGCCTATATGAGCTATACTCTCTTACACCAGCCTATATGAGCTATACTCTCTTACACCAGCCTATATGGGCTATACTCTCTTACACCAGCCTATATGGGCTATACTCTCTTACACCAGCCTATATGAGCTATACTCTCTTACACCAGCCTATATGGGCTATACTCCCTTACACCAGCCTATATGGGCTGGTATATGGGCCTGTATAATATGTGTACCTGTTGCTCTGCGGCAGAGGAAGTTGTATTTCATCCCTCGTATTTAGGCTCACACATGACGAGGGAACGAATGTCAGATTTCTGTACAGAACTGAAAGCACTCCAACTCCTCTCAGTAGCCACTGTCACATGAGCAGAAGTCATGTTCCCACACGCCCCGCGTTTGTTTAGGTATTAAAGCTACTCATATCCTATTTGCCAGTAAACGGCTATTCCACATAAACACATGCTCCCCAACCACCAACACCACAGCGTCTTCAGCGTCTGCGGTGCGGGGGAGTTCTAGGGAACTGAAGAGAGTGATGTGAAAACCACTTCACACACAATCACTTTCCTACCTCACCTCTTCCTCAACGATTCCCGCCCCACTCCACCCACCATCCAAACAGAGCAGCTGCTTATACAGCAGAGTTACACTGTAGTGTATGCAAATGAACTGTAAGGACAGTCGTGTGCCTTTGAGGGAATATTTACACTGTGCTTGGACAGCGTACGCAACCTGACAGTGCCGTGCAACCTGCACACCTGGGCGAAAATGCACGGCTACAGAGAACAGCAGCGGCAGTCATCCTGAAGCCCCAGCTTCGTCCGCACAGTAGCCCATGGTTATAGATAACAGTGAGTCATACGGTGCCAGAAACCACATAACCCGCTCTATTACAGATACTGAACACCGCCACAGGGTTAAGGCCAAGCTAATTAGCTATTAGCCACTATCACTGGTTAGCTACATTAGCATCGTAGCTCCGGGGCAAAAGATTCCCTAAAGAGAGAGAATCTGATAAGGGGGTTAAGACTGGGGACTGCCAAAACCTGAACAACACCAGCTGGGACTGGACTGGGCATGTACTGGATGAGGTTCTGGATGTAGCCACATCAGTGTTCAGACACTCTTGGTCAGGTGGTCCAGATCTGGTGGTCTTCCCTGGCACCATTCCGAGGAGAATTCCCTGTAGACTGGGATTGTATCCACTGCTGGTAGACCCGTATGACCGTACGCTTCCATACACCTGCAGATTCAGCTACTTCCTCACACTATGGTCTTTGGCCACGCCCACATGCAGTCCCTCCTTTTAGCCAATCATTAACATCTGCTCTGGAGCCATTTTCCACACATGGAACGAGACATTCCCTGCACTGTAGCACCTCTTTCCAATCTACGGATCCCACCGCTCACACCCCGCAGGGATTTACAGCCCCATCGTCCTTGTGTGGCGCCATCTGCAGGAGCCAGGAGGTACTACTTCTGTTTGTAGGGTTATAAAATAAATAAATGTCATGCAGTTTTAAGCAGTTATCTCCCAACACGGATACAATCCTAATACGAGTGTTTACGGCCAGCCGTGGTCTCTTTAACGACGACATGACACCCTATACAGATGCCTGGTTTGCATTATGCGAGGTCTTTGCATGGTGCAGTAATCATTAACACTCCAGGTCCAGCTTCATCCTGTTATGTAGGTACACATGTAGCCGTCTGCCATGTTTTCCGATCCTCCCTTTCTGCTTTGCATTGCTTTATGGGACTGCTGTGCATCATCCTCAGCCCTGTTACAGCTACACAGTGCTGCACGAAGGGAGGGCTCTACACGGAGATACTGCCCGATGGCTTGCTGAGGTCTGAGAGACGGCCCCACAGCTCCCAGTATATATACCCAACGTACTACTTGGTACACAACGTGTCTTCTTGTCTTGCAGGTTTCGAGATATAGACTCCGGGAATGTTCGGTCTGATCGGGAATGATGTGCTTCTACACGGCAATTTGACCTAACTTACAGTTTTCGGAAAAAAAAAAATTTTCATTCTCCCCATTAGGAATGAATGGGCTGGAAATGTACACTCCCATCTCACGGAGAGCCGAGCTCGAATTCAATGTGGGCCTGACCCACGTTAATCCCGCCTCCATCCCTCGTTCCTCCTATAGACTCCCATTCATTTCCACCCCCATTCAAACCCCACTGTCTCCTTTCACCTACAGCCACCAAACCGCATGTCCTCAGTCAGGACCGATCCCCAAACTCTAATCGTCCAGCCGTACTGACCCTCACTCATCTATGTGTCGTTTAGTCCTCCCTTGTTTCTACCATAGAGTTCCATTCATGTCCACCTCCACCCAAACCCTAGTGTTACCTACAGCCAGCTAACTGCGTGCACTTAATAAGGGAAGGTCCCCAAACTCTCTAACCCTCAAACACATCACTGGAAACGTCAAGACGGAGGCTAAGCAACCTACAAACTTATCAGCTTATCAGCACCAAAGCACCAGCTACACCCTTAAAGCTCACAGTAGATTAAAAACACGGTGCTACTACCTGAACCTCCCAGCAGGCTAGCAACACAAACACAGCGAGGCTCCTATAGGTCACTTCTCTCCACTTCCTGGATTAGCTTCTCATCCCTAATTAGCTAGGATTTAAGGTGGGATGTCAGGTTCTGGTTACAGTGGGAGCGCTCTGGTTCTGATCTAGCTCTTCGCTGGCTCTCCTGCGAGCGTTTGTCAGGTTCCAGCCGAATACGTGGAGCGGGGAGTCGGGAGTGCCACTCGTACTTGGTATCAGAACGGCTGATTTATACGGCGCTTGTGAACACACCACACATTACACGCTCTGACTAGAACAAGCGGCTGGTGTACAATTAGACACACAGCCTGGAGCCTGACGCTACAAGAAGAACAGGGTGTGGAGGGAATGCCGGGGGGTGGGGCGGGGGGTGGTTGAGGGGGGAGTTTCCAGATACCTGAAAATCACGTACTTCTCCCTTTTCCATAGAAGCCGAGCCATTCACATCGGAAGTCTGGTCATGTGTGCACATACACCGCCAGTGAGAGGTGACTGCCAGGAGCTACATTAGAGACTCCAACTCGGAGCAGTACCTGAGTTCATACGGACCGCAAGCGCCGCCTAACACCGGGGCATCAGGAGCACGCTACTGTACGTCACATCGTAGAGCCAATTAGAGCCATCAAACATTTGCATACTCCGGTCATCAATCTAGAGCCCACTGGGGTACCCTAGAGTTCCATCACTCCAGCTCATCCCACTAAAGTACCATAGAGTTCCATCACTCCAGCTCATCCCAGTGGGGTACCATAGAGTTCCATCACTCCAGTTCTCCCACTACAGTACCATAGAGTTCCATCACTCCAGATCATCCCACCGGGGTACCATAGAGTCCCATCACTCCAGTTCTCCCACTAAAGTACCATAGAGTTCCATCACTCCAGCTCATCCCACTGGTGTACCATAGAGTCCCATCACTCCAGCTCATCCCACCGGGGTACCATAGAGTCCCATCACTCCAGATCATCCCACTGGGGTACCATAGAGTCCCATCACTCCAGCTCATCCCAGTGGTGTACCATAGAGTTCCATCACTCCGGCTCATCCCACTAAAGTACCATAGAGTTCCATCACTCCAGATCATCCCACTAAAGTACCATAGAGCTCCATCACTCCAGCTCATCCCACCGGGGTACCATAGAGTTCCA